>JAGDYQ010000018.1:0-156363 GCA_021962125.1 Bulinus truncatus
AATTTTCCCTATATACATTTTCCGTGTTTTTTTATCTGCCCAAAAATTCCATTCTAGCCGATGAATAAATAAGTCAAGATATGAATCTAAATTAGTAACTTTACAATATATTCCAATTATTGTTGACTTCAAATTCACTGTTGTTGAATACTATAGAGATCTGAAACACACCAAATGCAAAGTTTAAGAATCAATCGGTCACAATTTAAAGTATAAATTATAAGGAAATATACAAAATAGTCGTTTTTACTACACCGTCACAGTAGGGTAAGACAAAACTAAAAGTTGCAGCATGTAGACGACTTCAGAAATTCATTTGCAAATTACTTATTGAATACTTAATACATTTTGCAACTTTTCCATGATATCTCAAGAGAAATAAATTTTATGACCCACCCTAATATATATATATATATATATATATATATATATATATATATATATATATATATATATATATATTACAAATTTCACGTTTTATTTAAATTGTTTGACCTATACGCTTGAAATTTATTTTTAAAAAATTGTATTTGTACTCTGCATTCAATATATGCAATGATATATGAATTCAAATGGATTTTAATTTTTAAGTAGTGTTTTTACAGGTAGAAGTACAAGTACTCATTGTTCAAGCATGAGTTCAAATACAAGATACATGTTTTTGTTTTTTAAATTGCAAATACGAGTACACATACTCCAAAAAGTACTCGAGTAGTAAATAGCTACAAGGGGGGGAATAGAAAGGCTTATTGGTTCAAATTGTATGTATCTAATTTACAGTTAATCAAATACAGTACGTTTTACTAAATGACCTTTATCTGTGTACTTTGTACTGTTATGGGGGGGTTGAGTTTAATATGCCTAGTTTATACGAAAATACACGCATGATTTGGGCAGCAAACGTGAGTTTATATACAATCGTATAGTGACTGGTTGAAACTGAAAACGCATGACATATATTTCAGACATTATTCATTTAAGACATATTAAGGAAGTTCTCACATTTTTTTGTTAGCTTTTCATTATTTTTTCAACGGTAAAATAAATTATATTCCTAAGATAATGAAGTACATTTTAACATAAAAATTCTGACCATATATTAATTTCTTTATAAATACTGTAGTAATAACATGTAATTGTTGAATTATTCCACTTTTATGGGTGTAAATTTGTTGAAAAAAACTATTACGCGTTAATTTCCCATAGCTAGAACTTTCATTGATAGAACTTTTCAACGATAGAGCTTTTCAGAGAAAGAACATTTCAATGATAGAACTTTTCATTGATAGAGCTTATCAATGATAGAAAATTTTATTGATAGAACTTTTCATTGATAGAACTTTTCAATGACAGAATTTTTCAATGATACACTCTTTCATTGATGAAACGTTTCAATGATAGAACTTTTCATGGTAAAACTTTTCAATGATAGAATATTTTATTGATAGAATTTTTTATTGATAGAATTTTTCATTGATTGAACGTTTCATTGATAGAATATTTCATTGATAAAACTTTGCATAGATATAACGTTTCATTGATATGACTGTTTATTGTTAGAACTTCTCATTGATAGCACTTTTCATTGATAAAATGATTTATTGATAGAAATTTTAATTGATAGAACTTTTCATTGATAAAACTTTTTATAGGTGGAACGTTTCATTGATAGGACTTTTTATTTTTAGAACTTCTCATTGATAGACAATTCGTTAAAAGAACTTTTCATTGATTGAATGATTTATTGATAGAACGTTTCATTGCTAGAACTTTTCAATGTTTTGCAGCCCTATATTTAGAGACTCGTGGTGTCGACGTACGTCTAGTGAATGGCAATTTGAATTATCAAGGTACAGTGGAAGTATTTTACAACAACAGTTGGGGTGCAGTTTGTGATGATCTTTGGACCGATTCAGCAGCTCAGGTTGTTTGTTCTATGCTGGGACACAGAAGGTAAACAGTGATAATATTGATAGAAAATATATATATATATATATATATATATATATATATATATATATATAGATAGATAGATAGTTAAGATAGACAGACAGACAGACAGATAAATAGATAGATAGATAGTGTTGCGGGTCCTTTTTCTTTTATTCCATAAATGTTACGTGCCCTTTCTATATACTTCATACATGTGTATAAACGTCTCAGGCCCTTTGGTTTATGTTATGAGTTGTGCGTTTTAATTCAAATATAGAGATGTCAATTTAGCTTAATGTCTGTCTATTTCACTCTTATTTGCTCACTCCTTTGTCACAACTCAAAAACCAATCAAACTCGATGCGTTGTTAGTACAACGATTTATCTACATAAATGTACATCAGAATTCAACAAGTCCATAAACGAATACACATTTAAATCATCAGTAATTTGCTCTGCCTCAACTCTGACTAACTAAAATTTCTGTCCCTAAAACTCTCGTCACTAGATCTCTCGTAACTATCTCTCTTCTCTAACTCTCGTCCTAACTAACTCCTCTCATAACTAACTAATGTCCGAATCCAGCTCCTATTTATACCCCTAACGTCCGTTTCCTAATTACCCTAAGTACGCCACAGTCTCTTTTAGTATTGTCCTAACTATCTAATCTTTCTAGGAGCGACACCTGGTGGTCATTGATACCCTACTAGCCTGTCCGCCTCCTGGTCTTCACACCTTTGCTGTCTATTATTCTATTGTTTCCCAACCTTGTCACCTTGTCACTATTATTCGTGTTAATCCTAATTCTTAGATATCTATTATATTAAAACGTCGAAGGGAATTGTCTCAGTCTCTACATCTACTTTAGTTTGTCACAGATAGATAGATAGATAGATAGATATATAGATAGATAGATAGATAGATAGATGACTTGGGTTGAAAATAATAGTAAAGTATTTATAATTTTTGAATTTTTTTTTAATCAATCCTACCAGGGATGGAGCTGTGGCGGTGTCCGGAAATAGATTTAATGCATTACAACAAAACCCATTCTGGCTTGATGACGTAAACTGTACGGGAACTGAAACAAATTTATTCGATTGTCCTCACAGAGCATGGGGTGAACACGACTGTCAAATTACTGAACTTGCTGGTGTTAAATGTATTCCAGGTGAAAAAAAAAAATCTTTTATAATATATTTTATTTTTTTTTTTTTTAAATCAGAATGAAAAGAGTAATTCGGTTAAGAAGATAACTTCTTGTGTTTATAGAAAATAATACGAAAAATAAACATTGTGTTGCATCCGTTTTTAAAGAGATAAAGCGAAAATTGTATTTAGCGAAGAGAAAGCAATGAATTTGATTTTTAAGTGAATGTCTAAAATTAGTTAATGTGTTTTTTTTTTAGTAAAACAACACAAAAATGTTTATTTCAGTTCCAATGTATCTTTCAGTCTTTTTGACAAAGATTTGATTGACAGATACGTTTTTTGTAAAAACACAGTTTTATAATAGATTATATAAATTATACTACTTAAAGACGTAAATACCTCAAGTAGGGACCATATATATATAAATATTTTCCTTCTCAAGTCTGTTTGCTTAAGATTGTAAGTTAAATACAGTGGGTATTCGGTTAACGAACTGTTCGGACAGCGAACAAATCGGACAACGAACCCTTTCAGGTAAGATTTTTGTAATCGGACAACGAACAAAATTCGGATAACGAAAAAAAAACTAATTCTAACGAAAACGTCTCGGCTCTCGAAACACCCGATATCAGTCCTCAATTTGTCCTGAAAATGTATGTGCGCGTGCGCTAACACGTCATCATTCATACTACGTAGCAGTGAGGCAGCACCGTACGGTAGTGTGCGAAGACACATCGTCAATAGTGTACCATACATGTGTAGTTGTTTTATGTCCTTGTGGTTTTCGTATGTGCTTCTCTAAACTCCTTATAAAAAGCCCCTGAAAATTTGAAAATATTATGGGACCTGAAAAGAGTGGAGTGTCAAGAACTGTGGTCACCATAAAAACCAAACAAGAGATTATAACTAAAGTAAAGAGTGTACAAATAATGACTGATGTTACCAGGCAGTACGGCTTGAACAGGTCTACTGTAGGCACAATCCTAGCTAAAAAAGATATCACCAAGAAGACTCAAGCCGCTAAAGGAGTAACGAAATTTACATCTGAGAAGCAAAAAAAAGTGTCATCGATGATAAAATCGAGAGTTTGCTTTAAGTTTGGATAAATGAACGGGAGGTGAAAAGAGATGTAAATAGAATGGGCATCATTCAAGAGAAGGCTGGAGAAATTTTTGAGAAATTGAAAGAACAAACTCCAGGCTCGTCCTCCGAAAATCTATAATTCAGGGTACCACGGGCTGGTTTACAAAATTTAAAAGGAGATCTGGCATTAAACAAACTGATGTCAATAGGGTTGCTGATCTCCACAACGACATTGCTATCAATCATTTCCTGAAAGTCCTGAAGGAGAGAGAAAAACAACCGACATTGGACATGTTCTTTGACGCCCACAGATAGGAAAAGGACTGATTAATAAGCAAGACTATATGTATGCATTATATTTCTAATAAATAAACTTACTAAGAAATTATTCTTGTACATGATAATTTTTTTTAATTTAATTTTTAGGATCTCCAGAACGAATTAATCGAATTTCCTTTAACATACATGGTAATTCGATGATCGGTTAACGAATGATTCGGATAACGAACATAATTGTGGAACGGATTAAGTTCGTTAACCGAATACCCACTGTATTACATTTAACTGCTTAAAATTTAATGGCTTTGATCCTGCGTTTCAATACAATAAATGTTTCTTAAAAAATCTACTTTTAATTAGTTTCTGCGATTTTAATTTGCCGCTTTAAATGGGTACCTGACTTTAAGTTGGGGAAGTAAAGGCGACTGTGCGTTGTGCTAACCACATAATTCCTTCGTATGCAGAGGTTATAGAAACAGATGAATCCTACACTTCAACTGCGTTGATGGGCCCTTTGGGGGCTTGAGGGAACTTGACTTTACTTTTTATCCCCCGCACTGTGGAACCCGCGAAGTCCCATTTCACACCCACTGTTTACAGCTAATGTGAATATATATATATATATATATATATATATATATATATATATATATACTATAGTATTAACAATAAAAAAAACACTTTAAAAATATAGCTTTATTGACTTTTTAAAAAAAAACTGTTTTAGAAAAGTATGACAGATATATACGACTGGTCCACTCTCAGTAACATGATATTTACACCCACCAAGGAAAGTAATGCAATATTAAAGTTAATTAGACTGAGATAAAACATATTTCCACTCTCAGTAACATGATATTTACACCCACCAGAGAAAGTAATGCAATATTAAAGTTAATTAGACTGAGATAAAACATATTTCCACTCTCAGTAACATGATATTTTAAGCTTTGTTTAATAAAGCGTCCACCAGAAATACTCAATCTAGCATTACACACTGTATAATGTGTGAGGTCTCTGTAAGGATGAGATGCCATGAGATGGGACAGTTTTCGCAATGCCTTTTTTATCCATTCCCATTATAACCGAAAGTGCGAAGACGAGGCACCACGGGAAATATAGTGGAGACCTTAAACATGGCGTGAAAAATCAATGGATCCTCACCGGATATCAAACCGGGTACCCTCAGAAAAAAAAGTCGAATTCTTTACCACACGACCATCCATCCATTCCACATTTGAAACTAGTACTAATAAGCATTTTTTTGTAAAATGTATAGATTTTTTTAACCTGTTATTAAAAGAAAATGAAAACACAATTTTCTTATTTGTTAATGAAATACCTTTCTATATTGTATGTAGACTAAATTTACATTAAACTTTATTTTTTTCTAATGAATTACAGAAAAATTTTACAAATATATACGACTTGTTAATGGTGAACATAGCTATCGTGGCACTGTAGAAGTATTTTACAATAACAGATGGGGTACAGTGTGTGACGACTATTGGTCAGATAACGCAGCCCAGGTGGTTTGTTCTATGCTAGGATATGTCAGGTAACAGCAATTTATTACAGGGGTGGGGTGCCGGCAAAAATATATAGTTGGTTTTCTAAAGGCCACCGACGCTGACAACGACACCGGGAGGGGGGGGGCAAAGGGAAATAACTATGAATTATTTTCCATGTATATATCTCAAACTTTATAAAAATATGCCCATGCCCGTCTAACTATATATTTATACTTTTATAATTTAATGTATACTTTAAATAAAAACATATTTTTTTTCTGGTTAAATATATTGCGCTATAGTGAAGTATATTTGCTTAATATATATTTAATTTTGTTACTGATTCTTTATAAAAATCAATCTATACTTATGATCAAAAGAGAGAAAAATTGTTTCTATAAGCATTCATTGAATGCAATACTCTGGAGACAAATAGAGAAAAAATACACACTGAGCCGCCCAAGAAACATTAAATTATTTACTTTTTATTTATTGTTATGTATTTCTCTCAGGATAGTGCACACGCCTACTCCTCTCGGGCCACGATGAAATTATCAAACGTCGACCGGTCCGCGGCGAGAAAAAGGTTGGGGACCACTGCACTAACACACACACACACACACACACACACACACACACACACACACACACACACACACAAACACCCCCCCCCCACTTCTATTGTACCGGTAGGTTTTATTTTGTTTGAACAAAATAAACATTGCCTGTGTATCCTACTATGCTGCTCTTTAGTAGCAAATTTGTCGGCATTTTTATTTTCCGACCCCACTATGAATATTCCTAATTGTATATATGAATATTAAAAATATTAAAGAATATATAATTATGTTGCAGTATGCATTGTATGGGCCTAATATGAAATAGTTTATTTTTGGTCTCATTTGTAATGTAATTACTGAATAACAAAAGTAAATAAATAAAATGCCCGAACTGTGTAGTTAAATGTGTTTATTTTAATAATTATGCACAGGGCACCTAGCTAGTTGGGTATCCGAGATAGTAATCTTTAAAACAATGTTCAGCTTCTAAACCAGACAAGGGCAATCTACTACCCGATAAACGTTTTGATTCGACCCGCAGTACACTCCCCTTCGTTCATTTACATTGATAACATTTACATTTATGTTAGCTCAGATCAAGTCTTATAAACACTCCATTGATCTGCTCTTGGTCCGACCCTTCAGTTAAATTTAAGAACCAATTGTGGTTCTTCGGTAGTTATAAATGTGCATCTGTGATCAGCATGTCCATTACGATGGAAAAAAAAAGTTATCAGTTGTACATGTAACATTGAAAGGTCACAGAAAACTCCAGATATGGACATCAAGAGTATCTGCAGTGAATACATTGTAGTAACAAATATGTATGGTCTACTTCAAGATATGCCACAGTATGCGGGGTGTTATTTTTATAGTAAATCTGAAGCGGCCAATTCGCTACTTTTAATAATTTCTCATTTATGTGTAGGCTTATGCTCAAATATTGGTCAAAATTATTATCAACGATTGCCTAAGTCAGCAAGTCACTGCAAAGTACAGACATATCCAACAACACTAGAGCAATGATACTTGGAAGTTTATAAGTGGCCATTCAGAGAAAGCAGAATGCTTAAATAAAATCACGGCAATGGCTACAGACAATGATAAAAGATGGTTGTTCCAGAACTATTTTTAGAGAAGAGAGAAACGTATGAAGACACTATATACTTAACAGTTATTAGAAAAAGGGATCCTTATTTTACGTTCGAATAAAACCTGAAATATGTAGGGACAAAAGCTATGTATTGTAATAGATTGCACAATTTTCACAACAGTGGGGGGAGGGGCTGGGGACTAGCGTCTCAATAGCTATGGACTTTGCTCTTATGTAGTGCCATTGTGACGTAGGTTGGTGATGTTTCAGTCTAGCTGAGAGAAATTAAGCTGTGGAGAGTGTTATTTGTGAGCTAACTTTGACTGTAGGAACATTTGAACAGGTCATTATTCCAGGTTCTAAAAGACTTGAATATGTTGTGTGTAATCTTTCTCCAACATGGTTATTGATAGAGAGATGCAAACTAAACATCTCTTATGATTTACAATGATTGAGTAAATAACAGAGTGAACATAGCCCGTAGCCTTCCTATCTGCTTTCAGTCACAATTCTGTTAATGTTGATAAGTCGTTGTACTGTAGAGAAACTCGTTTTGGAAAATGATACATTTGTTGATAAACAGATTTACCAATTATTTAATTAAATTAAAGATTGGCTAGAAACTATTTGACATTGTTCTGGATTACCGTATTTTTCGGACCATAAGACGCACATTTCATCCTCCAGAAATGAGGGAACAAGTCCCTGCGTCTTATGGTCCAAATGTAGAAAAAAAGTTAGGGTGTTTTACAGTATTTAAAATTTCATGTTTCGTAATTTTGTCTTTTGCTGACTTTATTTGTTAATAATGGTTCTAAATGCTGCTGTTTACTTCACAGTATTAATTACATTTGTTTATGACTGTACTGTTGGTATTGATTACAATTGTTTATGCCTGTGCTGTTGGTATTGATTACAATTGTTTATGACTGTGCTGTTGGTATTGATTACATTTGTTTATGACTGTGCTGTTGGTATTGATTACATTTGTTTATGACTGTGCTGTTGGTATTGATTACATTCGTTTATGACTGTGCTGTTGGTATTGATTACATTTGTTTATGACTGTGCTGTTGGTATTAATTGCATTTGTTTATGACTGTGCTGTTGGTATTGATTACATTTGTTTATGACTGTGCTGTTGGTATTGATTACATTTGTTTATGACTGTGCTGTTGATTTTTAATGCACATAAAATATTTTAGGACACTATTTGTTTTAATAAAATTCTTTCAAAATATTTTTTTCTGCATTTCTCTTCTCTAAAAACTGGTGCACCTTATGGTCCGATGCGCCTTATGGTCCGAAAAATACGGTATTTAATTACATTTCTAGTACACCGGTCGAAGGTACAAATGCCGACACCGACAACAACTCCGGATAAAATAGAAATGCCGACAGCGACACCGGGCAAAGTACAAACGCCAACACCGACAGCGGAATAAACTGCCGACACCGACACCGGTCAAAACTGCCGACACCGGCTCCGGCTCCCCAGCCCTGATTTATTATAGTTACAATTCAGGCACCGTCTTATCATGGTGCAAGCTGCGCACTAAACACGCTGACAGCAACCTCTGGGGGCGGAGGTGGGAGGGGGGGGGAGGAAAGGGGCTGTGCTCAATTTCATTAAAAATAATATAATAGAATGATTTCCAAGTTATCACTTTTTAACTTATCGAGATTTCATAAATTTATTATTATTTCTACATACGTTAAAATAAATTCAATATTAAAAAAAAAAACTCTATTGTGTATTGACTGGAGTATAAATTAAAGATTTATAAGACGGACAAGTTGTAATTAATAAAAATAAAGGACTTGGACATTGTTAAGCCACCACAAGCTAGTTTTCCTAGTTCCATTCCTAAAAATGCCATTTTTTTTGCTTGCAGCTTAGCTCTTCTTAGTTATTATTATTGTTAAGACGACAATTTAAAATGTCTTCTTAAAAATGTCCATACTTCATAGGAGATATTATTAATATGATATATGAAAATATATAATAATCCAATGTGTGTAATACATTTTCATTCATATTTTTTTTTTTAATTTTCATAGATCTGGTGCACTCGTCGTGTTTCACAATGGGTTTAACTCACCTCCGTATAACGACTTTTGGCTGGATAACGTCCAATGCTCAGGAAGTGAGAGAAGTTTATTTGACTGTATTCACTTGCCGTGGGGTACTAACGACTGTGTTCACGGTGAAGAAGCCGGTGTCAGGTGTAACCCCAGTATGTATGTCAATACAAAACAATGTCGTCTTCTTTCTAGTTTAGGACTTTTTAATATCTCGACATCTAGTTGCCCGGCCTAGTGAGGCAAAAAAAAAATAAATCTGTGTAATAAATAAAAAAAAAATACTTTTAAAAGTTCGCATTAGGCTCAGGTAGGCGTTTCCCGATATAAAATAAAGGGATTAACGGATTAAGGTTTTAAAAACGAGTGTTTTAATGGTTTGTGTGTAGGTCAGTCAAGAACTAATATCCATGCCTACTTATAAGACCCTCCCCATTTTTGTTTATTTAGGACCGTTCTCTTATTATGTAACGCCTTTGATAGGTTGAGTGGGTAGGGGATGGGGGGCAGGGGATAGGGGTAAAGGTCAAGAAGAAAACAATGTATTCATTCTATAAGTCTTTCACCCGTTTTCTAATTCTAGATTTAATAATTAATTAATCAGCAATTAAAAGATATTTTCGCTAAAAATAAATAGCGTTAAAATAAACCGTTAGTAAACAATAATATCAATTTTAAAGCATATTATATGATACGTAAATACGACAATTGAAATGAGTACGTACGATCATTGACAAAGTATAGCACAGCCATCCTTACAGCTGAAAAGCAAATTTGAAGACGGCCTAGGGCTCAACTGTCATTCCACTACGAATTTTTTGTCAAATTTGATGCTAATGAATGCCTTGACTGTTGTTATTTGTCTGGATATCAAAATAATTACAGAGGTCTCTAGTCGGAATCTACGAAAAATTTTACAAATGTTCTGTATGAATCAATTTTCTGGTAAAATTGAATCAAGAAAGATTATACTTGGTAATAGAGAGTTGTTATTTATCAACTAGTCTGTCAATCAAGTTTCTGGAAATGTGTGAACGGTCAATGTGTAACCAACAGTTCAGTATGTGACGGAGTTCAAGACTGCACCGACAATAGTGATGAACTAAACTGCGGTAAGATATACCTCAATTTACGTGCCAGATGACAATTGACAGAAGAAAACTGACAGGTGATTACTGACAGATGACTGACAGGTACCTACTGACAGGTGACTACTGACAGATAACTACTGACAGATACCTACTTACAGGTGACTACTGACAGATAATGGTAAGGAATAGTGTAGGCTTTACTCTTTTTCTATGACATTTAAAATCTGTTTTAATCATTAAAAAAATGCGAATTCAAGCATAGTTAACTAAAAATATTAGACGTTTTGATAAAAAAATTATTTTTATGTAATTGTCTTATTATTTTTTAATATGCATAAAATGAGCATCGCCTCTCAGTCATCATATTATTTAATTACCGCCAGAAAATGGTTTTCAAATTACAAAGTGGGACAATGGTACCAGGAATTACACTTGACTTACAAAGTAAGATCTTGGTACCAGGAATTACATTTGGACTTACAAAGTAAGACCATGGTGCCAGGAATTACATTTAGACTTACAAAGTAAGGCCATGGTACCAGGAATTACATATAGACTTACAAAGTAAGACCATGGTACCAGGAATTACATTTAGACTTACAAAGAAAGGCCATGGTACCAGGAATTACATTTAGACTTACAAAGTAAGACCATGGTACCAGGAATTACATATAGACTTACAAAGTAAGGCCATGGTATCATGAAATACATTTAGACGTACAAAGTAAGACCATGGTACCAGGAATTACATTTAGACTTACAAAGAAAGGCCATGGTACCAGGAATTACATTTAGACTTACAAAGTAAGGTCATGGTACCAGGAATTACATTTAGACTTACAAAGTAAGACCATGGTACCAGGAATTACATTTAGACTTACAAAGTAAGACCATGGTACCAGGAATTACATTTAGACTTACAAAGTAAGATCTTGGTACCAGGAATTACATTTAGACTTACAAAGTAAGGCCATGGTATCATGAAATACATTTAGACTTACAAAGTAAGGCCATGGTACAAAGAATTACATTTAGAAGTACAAACTAAGATCATGGTACCAGGAATTACATTTAGAATTACAAAGAATATGGTACCAGGAATCACATTTAGACTTAAAAAGTAAGGCCATGGTACCAGGAATTACATTTAGACTTACAAAGTAAGATCATGGTACCAGGAATTACATTTAGAATTACAAAGATTATGGTACCAGGAATTACATTTAGACTTACAAAGTAAGACCATGGTACCAGGAATTACATTTAGACTTACAAAGTAAGACCATGGTACCAGGAATTACATTTAAACTTAAAAAGTAAGGCCATGGTACCAGTAATTACATTTAGACTTACAAAGTAAGGCCATGGTACCAGGAATTACATTTAGAATTACAAAGATTATGGTACCAAGAATTACATTTAGACTTACAAAGATTATGGTAACAGGAATTACATTTAGACTTACAAAGTAAGATCATGGTACCAGGAATTACATTTAGACTTACAAAGTAAGACCATGGTACCAGGAATTATATTTAGAATTACAAAGATTACGGTACCAGGAATTACATTTAGACTTACAAAGTAAGACCATGGTACCAGGAATTACATTTAGACTTACAAAGTAAGGCCATGGTACCAGGAATTATATTTAGACTTACAAAGTAAGACTATGGTGCCAGGAATTACATTTAGACTTACAAAGTAAGATCATGCTACCAATAATTACATTTTTACTTACAAAGTAAGATCATGGTAACAGGAATTACATTTAAACTTACAAAGTAAGACAATGGTACCAGGAATTACATTTAGACTTACAAAGTAAGACCATGGTATCAGGAATTACATTTAGACTTACAAAGTAAGGCCAGGGTACCAGGAATTACATTTAGACTTACAAAGTAAGGTCATGGTACCAGGAATTACATTTAGACTTACAAAGTAAGACCATGGTACCAGGAATTACATTTAAACTTAAAAAGTAAGACCATGGTACCAGGAATTACATTTAGACTTACAAAGTAAGACTATGGTACCAGGAATTACATTTAGACTTACAAAGTAAGATCTTGGTACCAGGAATTACATTTAGACTTACAAAGTAAGGCCATGGTATCATGAAATACATTTAGACGTACAAAGTAAGGCCATGGTACAAGGAATTACATTTAGAAGTACAAACTAAGAACATGGTACCAGGAATTACATTTAGAATTACAAAGAATATGGTACCAGGAATCACATTTAGACTTACAAAGTAAGGCCATGGTACCAGGAATTACATTTAGACTTACAAAGTAAGATCATGGTACCAGGAATTACATTTAGAATTACAAAGATTATGGTACCAGGAATTACATTTAGACTTACAAAGTAAGACCATGGTACCAGGAATTACATTTAGACTTAAAAAGTAAGGCCATGGTACCAGTAATTACATTTAGACTTACAAAGTAAGGCCATGGTACCAGGAATTACATTTAGAATTACAAAGATTATGGTACCAGGAATTACATTTAGACTTACAAAGATTATGGTAACAGGAATTACATTTAGACTTACAAAGTAAGGCCATGGTACCAGGAATTACATTTAGACTTACAAAGTAAGACCATGGTACCAGGAATTATATTTAGAATTACAAAGATTACGGTACCAGGAATTACATTTAGACTTACAAAGTAAGACCATGGTACCAGGAATTACATTTAGACTTACAAAGTAAGGCCGTGGTACCAGGAATTATATTTAGACTTACAAAGTAAGACTATGGTGCCAGGAATTACATTTAGACTTACAAAGTAAGATCATGCTACCAATAATTACATTTTTACTTACAAAGTAAGATCATGGTACCAGGAATTACATTTAAACTTACAAAGTAAGACCATGGTACCAGGAATTACATTTAGACTTACAAAGTAAGGCCATGGTACCAGGAATTACATTTAGACTTACAAAGTAAGGTCATGGTACCAGGAATTACATTTAGACTTACAAAGTAAGACCATGGTACCAGGAATTACATTTAAACTTAAAAAGTAAGACCATGGTACCAGGAATTACATTTAGACTTACAAAGTAAGACCATGGTACCAGGAATTACATTTAGACTTACAAAGTAAGATCTTGGTACCAGGAATTACATTTAGACTTACAAAGTAAGGCCATGGTATCATGAAATACATTTAGACTTACAAAGTAAGGCCATGGTACAAGGAATTACATTTAGAAGTACAAACTAAGATCATGGTACCAGGAATTACATTTAGAATTACAAAGAATATGGTACCAGGAATCACATTTAGACTTACAAAGTAAGACCATGGTACCGGGAATTACATTTAAACTTAAAAAGTAAGGCCATGGTACCAGTAATTACATTTAGACTTACAAAGTAAGGCCATGGTACCAGGAATTACATTTAGAATTACAAAGATTATGGTATTAGGAATTACATTTAGACTTACAAAGATTATGGTAACAGGAATTACATTTAGACTTACAAAGTAAGATCATGGTACCAGGAATTACATTTAGACTTACAAAGTAAGACCATGGTACCAGGAATTATATTTAGAATTACAAAGATTACGGTACCAGGAATTACATTTAGACTTACAAAGTAAGACCATGGTACCAGGAATTACATTTAGACTTACAAAGTAAGGCCATGGTACCAGGAATTATATTTAGACTTACAAAGTAAGACTATGGTGCCAGGAATTACATTTAGACTTACAAAGTAAGATCATGCTACCAATAATTACATTTTTACTTACAAAGTAAGATCATGGTACCAGGAATTACATTTAAACTTACAAAGTAAGACAATGGTACCAGGAATTACATTTAGACTTACAAAGTAAGACTATGGTACCAGGAATTACATTTAGACTTACAAAATTTAAGCTCAAGAAAGATCGAGTGGTTCTCAAATATGTTTTAAAAACGTCGCCTTAGTTTTATAGGAATCATCATGTATATGTATAGATATTTTGAAACTAAATAGCTTTTGGCGATGATTACAGAGACCAGAGAGAAACTTAGGTAAGTGTTTCATCCTTACATTCTTCATACTAAATACATAATCGTCTAACATGGTATACCGGTAGACCCACCGACCGTGTGTATAACTTCTGCGACTAAAAATAGTATGGGGGATTCTGAAATTTTTGTCTCAACTCAATAACTACTGTTTAAGTTAATTCACTTGCTCGGCTAAAAATAGTTTATGACGTCATGTCGGCTGCGCATGTGGCACTAAAAATGAAAAAAATAATTTTCGCACCCGAATAGGTGGCGGGAGGCTGTCATAGTGCCAATACTAAAGAAAGGTAAGAGCGCAAGCTCTGTGGAAAGTTACAGGCCCATTTCCCTCACTTCCTGTGCTGGGAAAGTAGCTGAGAGAATGGTTAACAGAAGGTTGATGTGGTTCTTTGAGGAGAAAGGATTGATTACGCCTCGTCAGGGTGGTTTCAGAAGAGGCAGGAGTGCTATGGACCAAGTCACGGTATTATGCCAAAAGTAGCTGACGGCTTCCAGAGAGGTGAGTCCACAGCGGTAGTTTTCCTAGGACTTTAAACAGGCCTACGACCGGGTCTGGCGGCAGGGATTGTTGTTGAAACTACAGCGTTTAGGTGTCGGCGCTGAAATGTACACATGGTTGCGAAGTTTCCTCAGTAATCGTACTATCATGACGCGCATTGGGAGCAGCGTGTCGAGGAAAAGGACGTTAGAGCAAGGACTACCTCAGGGTTATGCCCTGAGTTGTACATTGTTCCTGGCCTTCATCAACGACTTGCCGAACTGTCTAGGATGTGAAAGCCTACTGTATGGATGACCTCAATGATATGGAAGACTGGAAGGAGTGCCTCTGTACTTCAGAAAGCACTCCAGAAAGACCTGGCTTCAGAGTTAGCTGCTACTCTGGCACAAATAGAAATAAATTGTTCAAAAACGGTCCATACTCTCTTCACACTAGGTACCAAAATCCTTGGAGAGCCATTTCAGCTGAAAGTTGACGGAGAGACAATAGAAAGGGAAGACAAGCCAAAGTATTTGGGGGTCACACTGGACAGAAAACTGACCCTATGCGCGCACATCTCTGAGGTATTCAGGAAGGCCTCTGAGAGTCTGAACATGGTGAAGAAGATGGCGAGCACGTCCTGGGGAGCGAGGGCAACTGTCTTGAGGTCACTGTAATGGGTGCAGTCCGATCTCAGATCGATTACAGCATGGTAGCACAAGTGTACGGGTCTCGATCGTCACTAGAGGTCCTGGACAAAGTGCAGAACCAAGCTCTTCGCCTAATAACCGGCACACTCGACAACGCCTACCGCCGCGGTAGAAATCATGGCAAATGTAGCACCTCTCAATACACGCAGGGACAGAGCCGTCCTGACCACTTTCGAGAGGTTCAAACGGTTGGAGGAGACCACCGTCCACAGGGAACTGGTCGATAACTGGAAGGAAGGAAAGAGGCTTACGATGAAGTCATTCATGCACTGTGCAACGAAGTTGACGGAGGACGCAAAGCTCTGACTGAACGAGAAGGTTTTGAAGACCCACTCCCGGTCTCCACCCGGCATGGAGTCCCACATGCCTGAGGTACGCACGAGTCTGATCGATACCAAAGTAAAGAAAAGCAGCAATAGAGACGCTGCAAGAGGCAGCTAGAAAGACAATCGAGAAGGGGCGATCCTAGCCTACACCGATGGCTCCGTGGTCACGGGTGTGGATGGCAAAGATAAGTCCGATATGGTGCCACATCGTCCACCACGAGACAGGGTTCATGGAGGACGTTGCAGGCCATGTGGATTTCTCTGTGCAGCAGAAGCAGAGATGAGAGCCATAAAAGAGGCGGTGGCGCACATTGACAAGAGAATCGAGGATGGGGCGATTCCGCCGTCGGAAGTCGTCATCCTGACGGATTCTAAGTCTGTTCTCCAAGCCATAGTGGGGCGAGGGGAATGGCCGCAACGACTGGAGGCCATGGTGGAGGCCATCCAACAACTCATGACAAAGCGCAGGGTAGCAGTGACGCTGCTGGTGGATCCCGGGCCACGCAGGCCTACCCGGGAACGAGAGGGCCGATGGCCTAGCAAAGTCCGGTACACGAATGGACTCCTCTGGGAGTTTATCGCAAACTGCATATGGGGCCTCCTATGAGTCCATCATCGCCAAGTTACGCACCCTTGAACAAACTGTATGGCTTTCGAACTGGGAAAGAGGAACCACAGGGCGAGAGGTAAGAAGGAATATGGAGCGACCTTTCTAAATCCGACCTGGTGGAGGCTTCGGAGAGACGAACAGGCACTGTAGCCCAGTTCCGTACTGGGCGTTGTCCGATAGGGGCCTACTTTGGGAGAATGAGACCTGAACACGACTCACGTTGTCGACATTGCGGTGAGGACGAGGAAACGGTAGATCACTTGCTGAATGAGTGTCCACGTCTGGAGGCTTTCAGACTGGACGAGTCGGGAAACTCGCTGGCCATCGGGCTCTATGGCAGTCTCCAGATGTTGAGAGACACAGCTTGTTTCATTTCACGAGCCCTAAGGGACCCAGTCTCGGTTCGTTAAACATAAGAGAGTTCAAAGAGCTTTCTGGGGGGGGACGATAGATACTATTTTAGCGCATATTTTTTTGTTTTATTCGTCCGACTTTATTAGGCTTGGGCAGACCCGAAAAAAGTAATAAAGAATAATTGCCGTGCATGTTCACATCTTGACGCTTAGTCTTAGACATATATCCTGACAACTAAAATATATAATTCAAAGCCGTATTTATTTAAAAAAAATATTATAAAAAATATCGCCGATTATTAACAGCAAATGACTTTATTAGGCTTGGACAGACCTGAAAAAAATTAAAACCAAATATAAAATATCTCCGATTATTAACAGCAAATGACGTCATCAACGTCTGCAGTAAATAAGAGTTCTCATTCATTCTGTTTACTGACGTCATCAAAGTTTGCTGGTCGTGTCCGGAAAAATAAAATACGAAGCACGCCCGGTCGTATTCGAAGCCACTGCGTATCTATTATCTTGAAACGTCGAAGGGGATTGTTCTGTCTCTGGAATCTACTCTAGCTCGTCACAATAAGCTTAATTAAAGGTAGCTAATGGGCCGCTGCAGATTTAGTACAAAAAATAGCATACTTTGGCATATCTAGTATATACATTATACCATTTAAAAGCACCAATTGAGGATCTCAATTTTACAGTGACTTTACATCTGATAAACATCAACTAGCAAAAAATGTAACTCCAGCAATGAAATCTGACCACTTCATTTGACCAGAGTATACAAAGTGCGCATTTCATACTCTTACGAAATTATTGATTGTTTTGTGTATTATTCTTTAATTACATCATCAATTTCAGCTCAACTATTTACTTTATTAATTACTATCAAAAAAATATTTCGTTTATTTTGTACTTTTAGTTCATATTGGATCTTTTACATGGAGGTTTTATTGTTAACTTAGTTCATCTTTAAGCAAAAAAAATATTTTTTATAATCAATGTCATTTAATAGTATTTAAACTAAGTAATACATTTTGGGAGCAGAGCAATCTACATGTATACTTATATTTTCTGCTTAATTATTTCCCCTGATAGAAAAAACCGCATTTCTAAAAGACATAGTTAAAGTTAGGATTGCAATTACGAAACTAATTACTTAGAAATGTTTAAACCATGGTTTAAACTATAAAAACTGAGGTGTGCAAAATAATGCAGCTATTTTAATTTTATACAGATCAGGTAAAAGATAACAAACAGTAGGAAGTTTAATTGTTTTGAAACTAAAAAGTATAAAATATAATATATCTGAAAGTTTTTTTAAAACTAAACTTTCATTAAATGCATCAAAAATAAAAATTCATTAGATCATACAAATATTAATATAAATTATTATTGTTTAAATTAACAGAGGGGTGAATACATTACATTGTACTAAATATGTTTTTCTTTAGTTGATAAATATCTATAATTAAATAATCTATAAATCTTGATCGGCTCCCAAATTTTTATTTTTATTTGATCGTAATGTGGGTAAAGTTAGACGGGCAAAATTTTGATCTCAAATTATAATTTTCTGTTTGCTCTAAAGAGCCAAACGATTTACAATAAGTGACATTTTTAATATAGATTTTACGTTTTTCATTATTGAAAATTAAATTCAATCTGAATAGTTAGTTAACATAATACACATTTCAAAACAGTCACTTTAATCAAACTTTAATTCATGACTTTGTCTCAAATAACGCATTTGGATCAAATAATTTTATACCAAGCGCTACGAGAGTCCAAAGAATGACTTCATTGCAATATAACCAAAAGCTTCATGTGTTGACTAGATTGCAACATATCTAAAAGCTTTTCATGTGTTGACTAGATTGCAACATAACTAAAAGCTTCATGTGTTGACTAAATTGCAACATAACTAAAAGCTTCATGCGTTTTCTTATAGCTTGTTAATTCACAAAGCAAAATATTGTCATTCTGTGTAGCCGATAAGGAACGTTGAGAAATAAATCAAGCCCTTACTTAGACCTTCGTCACAGAGATGTTAATGTAACCAAGAGATGACCATGTTGAAGTGATCAAGAAATTACCCATCAGTTTTGCCATTCATTGTGCCACGACACCTATATGTCTGAAGTGAGAAGTAACGATGACAGCTTAAATCTCATGATAAATGTTCCGCAACTTTTTTAGTTTGTGCCAATGCAGTGAAAAATGTCATCCCTAACAGACAACAGACAAATGCAATGAAATCTTCGCCCATTCCACTTTTGTAGCAAGACTTATTCATAAAATTCTAATTTTCGAATCTCTGAATCAACTTTTTGTGTGATGCCGAAATGTCCAACCCATAAACTCAAATTGTACACATGTTGAAAGTAAATTGACACCATGAATTTATTTACTTTTTAAACATTCAAAACAACAAAAGCTATATATCTTTTTTTCTAAATAAAATAAGTATTAAATAAGATAATATTGAATGCGTTTAATGCTCTTTACTTACTAATAAAATCAACTCATCAAATCAACTCATCAACTCACAATTTACACACACACACACATAATTTCCCAATTTCTGTGAAATACATGAAATTGTATTAGGCCCTTCGAGACACTAGTTAAATAATGAAATGAAACTTGTCAGCTACAATATAAGGCCCTTGGGACACTAGTTAAATAATGAAATGAAACTTGTCAGCTACAATATATAATGAAGCTCATACCATGCTTCCAGGTTTGCTTATTTTGAGAGAGCGAATAAGAAATATTTACAAATTTAGAAATTTTGGTATTTTAGATTTACAAATAAACCAAAAACCTTGCCTACTGATCAAACCTAAGGGAATATAACTCTATGCAATATTTTTGCAGGGTACAGCTAGTATAAAATAATAGCGGTGTATGTTCTGCGTTAAATTGAAAGTAAAGAATTAATACAACAGTATTCAAGTTTAAAATCGTCAAACGTAAACAATAGTAATAAAAATCATGAAAAAATCGGATAAGTCCGAAACCAAAATAACCTTGCCTACTGATCAATCTTGGGAATATAAATCTAAGCAAAGGTTTTGCAGGGTACAGCTAGTACATGAATAATATTGATCTGTGAAATAGCTTTTTTGAAATGTATTATTACTATCAGTTTATACGGCGTTGCGCCCGAATATAGTTTGCCTAGTGACACTGCATACAGTTCTAATAATTTTCCCGACTTAGACGGATTAAGATAAAAAACTGGTGCTAGTTCATTGCACCAAAATGTATAGAAAACGATTAACATTTTATCCGGCAACGTTCATAACTAAATTGAATAAATTGTTGCAACAGTTTATCTTAAAATCAAAACCAGTTTTGATAAAGATACTGTTATGGGGAAAAAATATGGAAAATGTTTTTGTATGCATATGTGTTCTGTTTTTGAGAATCATTGCAAGCATTGAATCTGGTCTTTTAGTGCACAGTGGCTTAGCTCCACATTCTAACGTATCACAGTTAGTACTGTTTTTGTAATTGTTATCTTTTCTATGTTGCAGAGCAGGGCTCGATTTACCGCCGGGGATGCTGGGGATATCCCCGGCACTGAGACCTGTCGTCCCTGGCTCTGCTTTAGCTAATATATCCCAGCCGGGGATGAAATCATAGACATTTATCCTCGGCTCTGCTGAAATTTTTGTTCATCCCCGGCACTGGTTTTTTCTTAAATCGAGCACTGTTGCAGAGCATACTTTAACGATGTAAATGGATACAAACATTATTTGTTTCTAGAATAGATCTTTGTTAATAAAAAGGATTGCGTTGTTTCATAATAATTGTATCTGAGAGTGATGATGAGCACCTGTTATACTTTCGTTCACGGCATTTCTCTATCTTTTGTTCAATGATTTATTTAAGAAGTAAATATAATGTTTTTTAATACGTTAACATACATACTTAAAGAAATGTACATTCTGTAATGATTCATGTGCAGTGGCGCAAACTAGGCTTGAGCCCCCCCCCCAACCAAATCATCATACATATTTTACTATATATATGTGAGCCCCCCCCCCTCCCAGCATTTTTAGAGCATTTTCGAAAAAAAATGCTCTTTTGTCCCCGTTTTGTCTGTCTGTCTGTCTGTCTGTCCTGTCTGTCTGTCCGTCATCACCCTAGATCTCAACAACCATAAGTCCTAGACCCATGATGTATATATCATTTTGTAGGTCTTGGCCTGCCAAGAAATGACTTTTTTCCATTTCGCGATCTGACCTCTGAGGGCCGTAAAAGGGGCCTTATAAAGTACCGTTTTTTACTATATAAGCTATATTAATAATGGAGCGCCCTATATCTCAGCAACCATAAGTCCTAGACCCATGATGTATATATCATTTTGTAGGTCTTGGCCTGCCATGTGTACATCAAAAGTTCATTTTGCGATAGGACCTCTCAGGGCCGAGCTTCAGGGCTCCTAGGGGGCTTATATATTATATATATGGCCCCATTCATTTGGTGCGAAATACTGCAGCACGTAGTTTCACCAAGATTTATTAAGAAACTCGTCAAATGAAATAGTAAGCTTGTGTTCTGAGTTTAATTGAAAGTATCAGAGCTATGCAACAATTGACGGAGTTTTCGGACGATTAAATGACTAAATTTCGAATGTTTTCAATTATGAGTCCTATTTCAGTAACCACAAACCACTTGTAGCTAGATTTAAGAGAAAATAATTTTTTTTCAAATATAAAGAAACGTCTTTATAATATTTTTTTTACAGATATATGCATTACACAATTGAATTTATAAACATTTCCAAAATTTACAAATATTTACTGAAAGCTAACAAACGTACTGATACATAACATGAAAATGCGCTAACACGTCCTGTGTCCAGAATGGAAGAGGCTTAATTGCTTGTTTGCTGGTTGCGCCACTGGTCGTGTGGACCCCCAGTTTGCCATGTGGCCCATTTCGCTCTTTAAGTCCACTCTTATTACAGTAATATGTTAAGCGTACAAAGTGGCACATGGCCACCATGGGTGGAGGGCCTTATAGGGGTGTGGCCAATACTACATCTAATTTTTACAAAGGCTGTGGGCAGCTAAAAAAGAAATATTGTCTGTGCGCAACTTTGAAAGGAAATTAATGTGTGTGTGTGTGCGCGTGCGCGCGCATCATCAAGGCAAACAGGCATACTAAGCGAAACATTGTTGAACTGTGTATGTGTGCGCACATAGAGGGAACAGTTCATGTAGCTGCGGGGGGGGGTCTGTTGATAGCTATTCTTGGACCCCTGACAATCATAACCGACCGGTGCTACTCTGATTCAAAACCACATATTATTATTATTGCTTTACATTTTATAGCAGACTACTGTACCCGAGGTCAGTGGTATCCCAAGTACTTAGTGTACAAGTGCTTAGTGTACAAGTACTTAGTGTGCAAGTGCTTAGTGTACAAGTGCTTACAGGACTGCACACGTTTTTTAAATTGCAAATAAGACATAAGTACAAAATATCTAAGGGGGGTGCAAGTAAAAGTACTCCAAAAATGTACTCGATGTGGAGTAATTCTCGAATAAAGGTACAAGTGCCATCTCTACCCTGTGGGTGCCCCCTAAATGCGTTACGTAATAAGTGACCGGCCCCTTATCAGACCATAAATCAGACTTCTTGTATCACCTGCTAGGAGAAAAGAGAAATATGTCTTCAAATACCTGGCAGAGTGGCTAAGCCATACGCCTCCCCCCCCCATTTTTTTCTATTTCTCTTCGATTGACTCCCAATGTACACCCCCCCCCCATTAATGTCATTCGAACTAAAACAATTTGAACGATGCCGGTGATTATTTCCTTGCATAGATAAGTTGACGCCACTGCACGTAAGCAATTAGTTATTGGTGTGGATGGAGTTCCAAAATTTAAAAAATAACAACTGCACTCATGGGGGAGAGGCCTTTGCCCCCCCCCCCACATTTTGAAAAAATGTCATATAAGAGGGGGGCATTTGCTCCCCCCCCCCTACATTTAAAAAAAATGTCATAAAGTTGTTATTTCCCCCCCCCCTTTCCGAAAAATTTTTGCGCCCCCCCCCTGGAAAAATTTCTAGCGACGCCCATGACTGCACTGTTCATTTACGATTGTCATCTAAGACAGTGCTGGCACACTGTTGCTGCGCCCTGTCTTCAATCAGTACCACTACACAAGGGACAAAACTGGGCCACCTGACTAACTCTGATTGGTTGGGGGGTCCCTCTCCTCCCGAATATTTTAATTAATTTTTAATGAGTAATAATAATAATGATGATGCATTTCTAAATCGATTGGGGTCCCTGCCATGCTCGGGACCCTTGACTTGGTGTTTGGTTGACTTCCTTGCTACGGCTCTGAATGTTTGTACATCCATGTGCAGCCGTAACAGATTTGATACAACATCCAGGTGATACAGTTTAGGGTCGTTTTGACAACATTATGGCCACCCCCCCCCCCTTACAAATCTTTTTTTTTTTTTGTTTGATTTTTTGGGAACCCTTGCGACAACATTCAAAAAGAGTAAAAAAAAAAATGGTTGATTAGAATGGGGGGCTTTATAACTCATGGGCAGTTTTCCTTCGCCGAGCATGAGCACAGACATCACTGGTCAACACACATATTTTTTTTTTTAGTTAAGAAGGCCTGGACACTGTTAGATGGCGCACAGTAAGTAATAGTTACCTCACAAAGTCTTTTGAAAAATTAGAGGAAACATTGCTTGTGGGGATGGAACATGCTCTGGTGCAGTGGACACGATAATACAACAGTCCAAAAAAAGTGGAGTCAGATGTAAGGGCCGTTACCAGAGAGACGAAGGTAAGGAAGAATAAGTAGAGGTAGTTTGACGCCACGCAATACAGGTGTCCCACTTGAAACCGGAAATACAGGTTACATCTCAACTCTCTATAAACCACTTGAAACCGGAAATACAGGTTACATCTCAACTCTCTATAAACCACTTGAAACCGGAAATACAGGTTACATCTCAACTCTCTATAAACCACTTGAAGAATCAACCAGCAATACAAATGGCGATTTGTGTGGCAAGCATTAAAAGCATGTGTTGAGATTAACAAACTACTAACTTATATATCTAGGGCATTCTTGGCCTAAAGCCGCTACTAGGTTTTGGAAAGGGGCGAGAGAGAGTCAAGTCATTAGGCAGGGACTTTCATAGATATTTTGGGGCCATATGCAAACATACATATCGGGGCCCTTTTAGTATCCGATTTGGTAGAAATGTATGGACAAGGGGCCCTTTTAGTATCCGATTTGGTAGAAATTTATGGACAAGGGGGCCCTCTGCAGTGGGGGGGTAGCTATTCGGTTGGTTGCCTAGTTTGCCATATGACGGGATATGTCAATGCCTATACATAATGCATATCATATATTAATTGTGAAATGATATTTGTCAAGCGCTGTTACTGTTTCGTTAAAATTAAGTAAGTAAGGATTAGAAATTTTCTAAAAAAAAAAAAAACCTTCTCAGAAGCAGTAAGTCTTTTCTTGTCGTGTTTGAAGTAATGATAGTTTATTGTTGTTGTTGTGTTCCCCCCCCCCAATCAAGAAATGTATGATAAATTAAATGTTTATGAAGTGACATCACACAGGGGCGCGAGAGCCAACAAGGGCCACAGGGCAGGACATCATTGCGGGCTCCTTAATAAACAATGAGTCGTGAAAAAATTGACATGGTCGGGGCGGCCGGGCCCCCTTAAAGATGCGTGCTCCTGGCAATGACCCCCCCTGACCCCCCCCCTCTCGGCGTGCCTGACATCACATACTCTTCTGTGGACAGTAAAACATGTACATGGCTGCTTCTCCGCATAATTTGGCTTCAAGTTGGCAATGAAACGCTTTTGAAACACTTTAACATGCATTAATCAGTGGCGTCGCAATCGACAAATTAGAAGCCATAATTATATTGTTTGTTTGTTTGTTTTTTTAAAAGGGGGGGCTCATGATATTTTTTCTCCTTTCGGGGGTCCTTAATACCCCCACGGGCCACACATGACTTGTTTTGACGCCACCTATGTCAGTTATAGGTGGTCCCATCATCAAGGTGAGTGTATCAACTGAAACACCCTTTGACCCGGACTTATAAATAGATGCGCATAAAACATCAATAATAAACACACACAGTGAGAAACACACCTGTAAGTAAGTAGTGTGAAATGCTACGCAGTAACTCTTTAGATCCTAAGACAGGATTGGAATAAATATGACAAATTATCGAATGGTTTCTTAGGCTGAAAATAAACTTACATATTTATACGCTCATTGTCTCTCTCTCTCTCTCTCTCTCTCTCTCTCTCTCTCTCTCTCTCTCTATTGAGTTATTTTATATGCCTATGTCTATAGAACTGGACTGGTTTATTTATCTGGACTGTTGTTGTCTGCATGGGCGTATTCGTGGGGGGGCCAAGGGGGGAGGCATTTGCTTCCCCCCCCCTTACATTTAAAAAAAAATGTCATAAAGTTGTTATTTGCCTCCCCCCCCCCGGAAAATTTTTGCCCCCCCCCTCCCCCGCGGTTGTAGGAACTTCACTATATATTGACCCCCCCCCACACCTCTTTTCCTCACCAGAGGTTTGATAATAGATAAACTCATCCTAACAGAGGCATTTAATGATATGTCGATCGATTTATCGATTTGTCGTCTATCATTTATCTATTATCTCCATCCATCAATTTATATATATATATATATATATATATATATATATATATATATATATATATATATATATAAGTGCATGCCACCGCATGCCAGACACTCTGACACTGTTCGTACGCAAGAAAGCACATTGTCATAAATTTGCGACTGGACACGCCCCCCCCCCTTTTTTTTATGATGATGAGGAACAACATTGAACGTCTCTCACTCTCTCTCCTGGCCACAGATGGTCATGTTTCTTTTAACTTGCCAGTTAAGTCGGTACTGCGTGTTGTTAACACTGTCGACTCATCTCGGTCAGCAGCCGACAGTTTGGTTTGTTTTGCTTTCTCATTATCTCTTTGTGTTTTCATTTGATTTACTGCAACAACTGTGGGTAGAGTTTCAAACGTGCTGTCATCAGTGACATTAAACATAGCACAACTCAGTAGCACCATATTATTTATTATTATTATTGTTGTTATTGTTGTTGTACGCAGACTTGCAAATGTAATTAAGCGATTAAATGTTTTTAAAATGAGCCATGTTTTTGGGGAGCCTAAATGTAACTTACCCTAGAGCCTCAAGGGTGCTAAAGCATTGCCCGCCGGTACCCCTCACAAGGGGCCGTCCATAAAGTACGTCACGCTATTTTTGACGATTTTTTACTCCCCCCCCCTCCCCCAAAGTATGTCACACTTTCGAAAAAATTTTAAAACTCAGAACTAATTAAAATTTAATCGAAAACTTACATCGCACTTCACTATTAAACTACCTTAAAATATAAATATTAAAAGAACTATCACATTATTAAATGAGTTTAATAGTAGAATAACTAATTTTCAATAGTTGTATCAGTTATTCTTTGAAACAGTAACTCAATCAATTGAATTTGAAAAAAAAAATTGCAAAAATTAGATTGACAATTATATAATAAACATCATCTATCTGCTACCTATTCATTTACAATGGGTGACACAGGAAGTAGATTAGCGAAACTTGACCTCAACCAGTGATTAAATAATAAAAATGGAAACAAAACAATGTGACTAAAAAAAGGGCTTGATTGACAAATTATGTGAGCAGCTCTGGTGCTATGTTTATAGTGGGCCTGTGAATTATGTTTAATTAAAAAAATATTCACTAGACATCATCCATCCATGGTGAAGTGTTCATACGTAGTTAAGACTGACATAAATCTTTCGCATCATCGTTTCCTGGAAGGATAGTTGCAGACAGATCAACTTCATCCTCATTTAGCCACTCAACAACCTGTGAATGTGCATTTTCCATTCTGCCAATAATTGCCATGGGTTCTCTTTGCTTTCTAGCAGCGATTCTCAAAGGACGAATGCGTTTTATCTGAATTGATTCTGGAAAATTTGGGGTTGGCACATTCTCCTAGGAGACGTGTGGTCGAGTGGTATAGAGCGCTCGACTTTCGACCGGAGGATCCCGGGTTGGAATCTCAGTGAGAACCTTAGGACTTTTTCAGGTCCTGGTGAAAGTTCCAAAGTCCACCCAGCTTTAAATGGGTACCTGACTTTATGTTGGGGGAGTAAAGGCGGCTTGGAATTGTGCAAACCACACAATCCCTTCATATGCCTAGGTTATAGAAACATGAATTCTACACTTCATCTGCCCCGATGGCCCTATAGGGCTGAGGAAACTTTACTTTTTTACATTATCCTGCGCCCGAACTCTGTGTTATCCTGTATGTTTCTTCAACATTGTTTGTGAGGCAAAGTATAAGTGACACACTTTGCAAATTCGATCATGTATGCTGGTCTGCAAAGATGGACAATAAAGATCATATTGTTGCACTTTAAAAACTCCTGTTGGTCTTGGCATAATGTCATCAAATTTGAGAGTTTGTACCACAAACAAACAATGAAGGAAATGTATGTGCATCTGCATCTGCTCTTTCTGAAGCTCTGAGTCCATCAGTTGTTTGGTTGATTGGGATTGGATTTGGAGGAGGAAATAATCTCGAAGGTAAAACGTTGAAAAATGAGCTCCGTACTTTGTCGCAACATTTTATGTCCTGACATTTCACAATTTGAGTGAAGTATTGGCTGGTGAGAACATGATGGTCAAACCATTCTTATCCTTCGACATCAGTCGTGCTGCATCCAATTCAGATTTATCAACTGTTGGAAATTGGTCAACAATCACATGCGACCAGATTTCAGCTAAAGTTTCACTGCAAACTTGAAGTTTGTTCTTTCCAAATCCTCATTTATTTTTCTGCCCTGCGAATCAAAGTAAATTTGGCAATATGACACCAGACAGTTCGCTGCTAAATGGAGCCATTCGATGTTCCACGCGATTGTAAGCACTTCTTCCTGGTGCACTGGTTGCAAGGAATAAAGCATCAATATTATTTTAACGAAGTGATGGATTGCAACTTCAATTACGGTAATTTTTGGTATTATAATACAAATTCCAAATTTCTTTATCAGTGATATTATTATGCAGCAGACAACAAAGAAATAATAACACTTCCGTAAGGCTACTGATAAAACAAGGCTTTGCAACAGTTTATTAGCGGTCCTAACTAGCATGAGGAATTGTGAACAACACATTGAAAAGATATGCATTTCATGCTATTTTGACATAAAACTAATTCAAGTGTTTCACAATTTTTTTTTAATTATTTTTAAAACTATTAAGTTTTACTAAAAAAAAAATTACATTAGAAATAAAATAAAAAATATATAAAAAATGTGACGCCACACTTGGCCTGACCCCCCCTCCACCCTGTCACAAACTGTCACATTTTCTTATACCCCCCCCCCCCTTGGAGCGTGACGTACTTTATGGACGGCCCCCAAGTAAGTTTTTTTAAGCTGTTGGTTGTTTTAAACGAAAATTATATGACTTATGATACGACAGTTGCATTTAATTTATTTTAGTTTATATAAACACTCTCGTATATAATGGTCCACCATTAAAAAATTTTTTTTCTACCTATGCCATTAGAATCTCCATAAAATTCATAAAAGCTGGATACGAAAGTGTGGGGGGGGGCGGAGTATAAAATACGTTTATTGGCTATGTCAAAGCAGACGTCAGGCACCGATTTAAAGCGAGGATTGGGTACCTGCTGTTTCCTTGATTGTGTATATGTGTGTGTGACCAATAAAAAATAGAACTATTGCACTGAAACTTTAAAGTGAAAGCTATATAGACAATGACTCTCGATTCCTCCTTTCAGTGACTTCACGTGAAACATAAGACAATGCTATCTATCTATCTATCTATCTATCTATCTATCTATCTATCTATCTATCTATCTATCTATCTATCTATCTATCTATCTATCTATCTATCTATCTATCTATCTATCTATCTATCTATCTATCTATCTATCTATCTATACCATATCATGCAAGTACTAGCACACTTATGTTTTATCATGTATACAATATCACTACGCCATATCATGCACGACATCTTATAGTTTAAGGGGTAAATAGTTGCAGGTATGTGTATTAGACATTGTGGTAAATAGTTGCAGGTATGTGTATCAGACACTGTGGTAAATAGTGGCAGGTATGTGTATTAGACACTGTGGTAAATAGTTGCAGGTATGTGTATCAGACACTGTGGTAAATAGTTGCAGGTATGTGTATTAGACACTGTTGTAAATAGTTGCAGGTATGTGTATCAGACACTGTGGTAAATAGTTGCAGGTATTGTATCAGACACTGTGGTAAATAGTGGCAGGTATGTGTATTAGACATTGTGGCATGAAGCTACACGTATTCTTGTTAATAGTTTAAAAAAAAAATCGACATTGGTGGTTTCAATAAAAGCTACATGTATTCAAGGTTTAACTTTGAGAGAGAGAGAGAGAGAGAGACCAGCTGGCTAATCACAAATGCATCCACGAACTTCGCCACACCGTATAGTCTTCCTCCTCGCCGTCTCTCGTCTCGCCACCACCTTTGTTTGTGTAGCGGTGTAAGTTCCTGGTTGTTACGTAATCCCCTTACTATCATTGTACACGTCCCGGGCTGTTTATGTTTATCATTCAGATCATTTTTCTGTAAGTGGTGTGGTGATTTCTTTATGTTTAGAGAGAGAGAAAGAGAGAGAGAGAGAGAGAGAGAGAGAGAGAGATATTAATGGAAAGGGGGGGGGGATAGGAAAACTAGGCACCCATCCCCCCTACGGAAACCCTTGTTGGTATTTTTCTATTTCAAATTTCTCCTTTCACAAAAAAGAAGGACAATCTTAGCCATTGTCAAGTGCCCCAGGCTAAAACAATTAAATAATTGGCGGGGGGGGGGTAGAGAGGACCCCTTTGTCCAAAATTGTATACGGGGCCCAATATTTGCAAGGGCAGCCTTAGCAGAGCTCTTTTTTTTTTGCCTAGGGTCACCAATGTACCTTTGCCTCAAATGTAACTTTCCCTAGAGCCTCAAATGTAACTTTCCCTAGAGCCTCAAATGTAACTTTCCCTAGAGCCTCAAATGTGCGTTTGTCTAAAGCCCCACAAACACAACAAATGTTCTGTGCGTACATAAATGTTTGGGGGGGGGGCATGCTTATCATTAATAAACATTTCATTCTTTTTGGATGAACCCACCCCCATCTTAGGGGACCCAGAACGCTTTTCAGCCCGATGGCCCATATATATTACTGTTAACATAAGCCCTGCATAAATCCTATAGGAAACAATCTGGTAGATAAATTTTACCTCTTTATGAATATTATTACATAATTGCATGTAAAATATATATATATATCCAGGCCTATAGGCGGTGCCTAAAGTCCACATTTATATATGCATTTAATTTAGAAAATAAAATTGGAAAAATGCGTGTATTTGTGTCATTAGCTCCAATATATGCCACAAGCATGGTGATTATATTAGCATGATAATTAAAAAAAAATCATCCTCCATGCCAGAACTTCATGATTCATCGCTAAGTCATAACAGTACACAATTCATTACTTTTTCATTTTGAATACGTTATTATATAAACCAGCGATGCTGTAAATTTTAAATCAAGAAAATACAAATCAAATAAGAGCTCTCCATGATAAATGCAGCATGCTTAATAACGCCCCACAACGACCGATAACTGTACTCACACGTCATTCGATTATGTCCCATTTCATGAGCTAAGACTCCGATGAAATAGCAAAAGAGTGGGATCTACCCAACAGAAAAGTCTGCGAGCAGATTACATAGAATTGCATCACATTATGAGATATTTTATCAGATCACATTGGTCTGACATAAATTATTTATGCTGTTTTAAGATCGACAGCTGTCGATAAAACGTTTGACTCGTTTTTGTTGTTGTTGTTGTTGTTATCAGATCAAAGCCATTGATGTATCCTATGACTGTGGCATGAGAACAAAAACACAACAACAACAAAAGGCAGTTAACATAATGCACCATTTTGTGTCGCGGGTTAAATGAAAGACGCCCCGGAAAGAAGGTCAACCTGTCCCTGGCCGAGAGTCGTGGGTGGGGGGGGGATGTCACTGGTGGTTTTAGCGATGAATCATGAATGTGCTGAGACTCTGGGACTGAGTAGATGGTTGTAGTCAGGGGGAACACACCCTACTGTCTGAAATGTCGTAACGTCCATATAAGGACCAATATAATGGTGCAAGTTCAAATACGACGAGAGCACGCAAAGGAGATTTGGGCTCATTCTAGGGCTCGCTGGATCGTAAATAGGGTACATTTTTTTTTAGTTTTATAAGGGCCCTTATGCCAAAACTTTTAGCGGTAAGGCCATTGAGCCACCTTGCGGGAAGGTGTCAACGCCGCCAATGATTACACCCCCACCCCGCCAGGTCTAAGGAGCAGGGGTGCATCTGGCACATCAATATGGATGGGCGAGGGGCGACATTAGGCCTCATTCTACTCACAGTTTGGTCTATAATAAATATATATATATTATTATTATTGACTTTCCACATGCTTTGCCTACACACACCATGGCTGTAATCTACGGTTGTTGAGTAATTATGAAGGTCTACACCAATTACTGGTACATTACGTGCAGATCTCTTTAAAGCGGCCGGCGTTTCATCTCAACATCAGGCCCTGGTTTTCTCTAACCGGTCCTGCAAATATTCAAGCCCATCCGTGACCTATGGTGACCTATGGTTACAGACCAGCCGAGCGGACGTCTTCAAGTATTAATTCCTATTCAATCGGATGAAAAAAAGAAAAAAAGTTTCCAGAAGAGACTTTTTAAGCCCATGGTCCCCCGTGCCTCCTTAAGTCCCGAAATACCAGAGAACGGCTCTGCAGACTGAAAGGGGGGGGGGACACACGTGAGATCGGTGAGAGCTACAGGCCTGATTTTTGTATAATAAAAAAAAATAATTTAGAGAGCCCCGGTCATGGTCATTTGTATCAAGAAATAGAAAACAAAACCTAATGTAATAATAGAGACAAAAAAAAAAAATAAAACTGGCCGCATGAAATTCATTTTTTCCGTTTGAGACATTTTTATTTTTTTATGTTTACCTAAAACTACATGGGATTTGTATATTGGCTGAACACCTGTCTGGGTACCCTAGCCAAGTCGATTTTTTTAAAAAAGTAGTTGTTTCATGTTGTTTATTTTGGTGCAAAATTAGGATAAAGGAGGCCAGAGGGGGGCCCCGTTGCTAAAGTTCAGTGGCGTCGAAACTTTTTGGGGACCGCGTGCCCCAAATTCAATTACCCCCCCTCCCCCCACTTATTTATAGCAAAGTGCCGACACTACATTTAAAATGAAAGGAAGTGATATTTTAGTCGCGTGCTGACTGATGAGATCCTGCGTACCGACTGTGGCACACGCGCCATAGCCTCGCCACCACTGCTAGAGTTTATCATGTCTCCATCATTCCAGGAGGGTGTAATACTTGGGGAGTCTGGAAAATGGCAGTGGATTCGTGATGGGCAGACACCATAACTTGACGGGTGACCCCAAAAGCTCGATATCTCAGCTCTTTCGAAATTTATTTTTATTCATTTATTTAGCTACCAGATGGGCTTCTGTTGCTACAGTTTGTCAAGGGTCTCACAATGCAACAAAGAGGGGAATTGCTACAGTTTGTCAAGGGTCTCACAATGCAACAAAGAGGGGAATTGCTACAGTTTGTCAAGGGTCTCACAATGCAACAAAGAGGGGAATTGCTACAGTTTGTCAAGGGTCTCACAATGCAACAACGAGGGGAATTGCTATAGTTTGTCAAGGGTCTCACAATTCATGCAGCCCTAAAACTATTAAATTTAAAAAAAAATAATAAAATCCTTGGGGGAGAGAGAGAGAGAGAGAGAGACGCGGCAAGGGGAGAGCAGCCCAAAAGAGAGAGAGAGAGAGAGAGAGAGAGAGAGAGAGAGAGAGAGAGAGAGAGAATTCATCAACAAGTATTTTATTATTGGTTTCAATGGTTGTCATAGCCGGGGTGGTGGTGGTAGGGGATAAGCTCCCGCTGCCTATAAAATGCTCCCCTCATGGCGTGCGTCTCATATAGCCTCTGACAGCTAAGTCCAGCTCCTGGCCTGCTCGTGTGGCTTATTTCAAGCCCGGCGAAACTGCTTCTACTGACAGAAGGGGCAAAGGCGGCCACTGGCGCCTCAAAACCAGCCGCTTCGGGCAGTTGGGGCTCGTCAGCCTGGGAGGGCAACCCATCTAGGGGAAGGAAAACCCTGATTTCAAACCGCTGCTGCCTTGCAGGCTAACCCAACCATGGGAAAGGCTTCGGGAGTCAACCCCGAGGAAAAATCAGGAGCCGGGGTCCCTAAGACGGATGTACACCATTCATGATGTCCTTCCGGCAACTTCTGCAGCCAAGTCGTCTCCAAGCGTGGTGCTTTGCACCCCCTTGGGCCCCGTCGACAAAGCCGAGAGGGAGGCCCTGTTGTCTGGGCAGCGCAAGGCCTCCACAAACTTCGCCCAGGCCTGCGCTCTGGAGACGTTACTCCAGTCTCGCCTCACGGCGAGAGCACAAACAAGAAGACAGCAGTCTACGGGTTATAAGTCCTTGCTCAATTGGCGTAGAGCTGGACGCCACGGGCTGTCTTCAATGGTGGGAGGGTCCCTCGTAGTCCCACTGGTCAACTACCGCCCGCCTTAAGCTGGGCAGCCCCCGGCCAATAAGGTGTTGACCCGCCACGGCCTGCCTGCTCCAGTGGGTGCCTGGAGCTTAGAGCGCAGCTCAACAGGCAGATCGTTACCACATGCACCAGGAAGACATTCAAAGATAAAGACGGAGTCTCCAGCTCTCCGCATTGCAAGCTGGAACGTGCGCACTATGCGCACTGGACTGACAGATGACTTACAGAAAATCGATGACTTCCGCAAGACCGCAGTCATCGATCTTGAGCTGCACAGACTAAAAATCGATGTGGCAGCCTTACAAGAAACGCGCCTCCCAGAGACTGGATCTTTGAGGGAAGCACACTATACGTTTATTTGGCAGGGGAAAGACGTCGAGGAATCTAGAGAACACGGAGTCGGCTTCGCCATAAAGAACACCCTGCTCCAAATGATTGAACCTCCTTCCCACGGCACAGAGAGAATCCTTACCCTGCGTCTATTCACAGCATCTGGTACCGCCAACCTCCTCTGCATCTATGCACCAACCATGCAAGCCAGCACGGAGACTAAAGATCAGTTCTATGAGTTATTAAACAGCGCAATTGCCGCAGTCCCTGCTTCGGAACACCTCTACCTTCTGGGGGATTTTAACGCTCGTGTTGGTTCTGACCATGACTCTTGGTCAAGTGTGCTGGGTCACCATGGCATAGGGAAAATGAACGAAAACGGCCAGAGATTACTCGAACTCTGCTGCTATCACGGCCTATGCGTGACAAACACCTACTTTCAGAACAAGGCATGTCACAAGGCGTCCTGGAGACATCCAAGATCAAATCACTGGCACCAGTTGGACCTGATCATCACCAGGCGCGACTCTCTGAATAACGTTCGTAACACCAGAGCCTACCATAGCGCCGATTGCGATACAGACCACTCCCTCATTGCCTCCAAGATAAAGCTGCGCCCCAAGAGACTCCATCACTCCAAAAAGAAATGCCAGCCAAAAATCAACACTAGTCAAACCACCAACCAAGCCAAAAACCAGGAGTTCATAGCAAGGCTGGGGGAACTGCAAAGCTGCAACCAAGAGTCGAATGCATAAAGATATGTGGAATCCGCTCCGGAACACTATCTACAGAGCTGCTGCTCTGACGTATGGTACAAAGGAACACAAGAATACCGACTGGTTTGAGGCAAACGCTGTTGAACTAGAGCCCGTCATTGATGCCAAGAGAAAAGCACTGATAAGCTACAAACGCGACCCAAGTAAGCACAATCTTCTGGAGCTGGAGGCTGCTCGGAGAAAGGCCCAGCAGACTGCCCGTAGCTGCGCAAATGACTACTGGCTTCAACTGGCATATAGCATCCAGCAAGCGTCGGAGACTGGCAACATAAGGAGGATGTATGAGGGCATCAAGCAAGCAACTGGCAAATCATCAAAGAAGACTGCACCCTTGAAATCCAAATCAGGGGATATCATCACTGACAAAAGCAAGCAAATGGGCAGGTGGGTGGAACACTATCTAGATTTGTACTCCAGTGAAAACTCTGTCACACAGAGAGCATTGGACGATACAGAAGACTTGACCGTCCTGAAGGAGCTGGATGCTGAACCTACCATGGATGAACTCATTGATGCCCTGAACAGTGGTAAATCGCCGGGTGAGGATGGCATCCCGCCTGAAATCATCAAATGCGGAAAACCTGCCCTATTAGAGCCACTCCATGAGCTCCTCTGCCTATGTTGGAAGGAAGGCAGAGTTCCGCAAGACATGCGCAACGCCAAGATAGTCACCCTGTACAAGAATAAGGGGGATCGCAGTGACTGTAACAACTACAGGGGTATTTCATTGCTGAGCATTGTAGGCAAAGCCTTTGCACGCGTGGTCCTCAACCGTCTTCAGGTTCTCGCAAACCGCGTGTACCCCGAATCACAATGCGGCTTCCGACAAGAGAGATCCACTGTCGACATGATATTCTCAGTGCGTCAGCTCCAGGAGAAGTGCAGAGAACAGCAGATGCCGCTGTACATCGCCTTCATCGACCTAACCAAGGCGTTTGACTTAGTAAGCAGAAGCGGCCTGTTCCTGTTACTGAAGAAGATCGGATGTCCACCTCAGTTGCTCAACATTATAACCTCCTTTCATGATAATATGCAGGGAGTCGTCAGCTACGATGGGGACACTTCAGAACCCTTTACAATCAAAAGCGGAGTCAAACAGGGCTGTGTTCTAGCGCCTACACTATTCGGCATATTTTTCTCTATGATGCTGAATTTTGCATTTAAAGACTCTACAGAAGGTGTCTACCTACATACCAGAAGTGATGGGAAGCTGCTGAACATGGCCCGCCTAAGAACAAAAACCAAGATCCGCACTATCCTTATCAGAGACATGCTGTTCGCTGATGACGCAGCCCTGACAGCACACACAGAGGAACACCTACAGCTCCTGATGGATCGCTTAGCTCAAGCATGCATAGAATTCGGACTGACCATCAGTATCAAGAAAACCAACATCATGGGTCAAGGCATCCCAGCTCAACCCTCAATCACCATCGACAACGAAGTTCTGGAGGTCACTGACAAATTCACATATTTGGGCTCCACCATCACCAGCAGTCTGTCCCTGGATGACGAGATCGACAAAAGGCTTGCCAAAGCAACCAGTGTCATGGCCAGACTAAGCAAACGAGTATGGACTAACAAACATTTGACACTGAACACCAAGCTCAAGGTATACCAAGCATGTATTCTCAGCACTCTTTTATATGGCAGCGAAACCTGGACTACCTATACCAAACAGGAAAATCGACTCGAGAGCTTCCACCTCCGCTGTCTCCGTCGCATCCTTGGCATCAGATGGCAGGACAAAATCACCAACACTGCCGTACTCAAACAAGCCAGCTCACTGAGCATGCATCTCCTTCTGTGCCAAAGACGTCTACGCTGGCTGGGTCATGTGCATCGAATGCAAGATGGACGCATACCAAAGGACATCCTATATGGAGAGCTCGCCACCGGGCATCGCCCCGCTGGTCGCCCGCAACTGCGATTCAAGGATGTCTGCAAACGCGACCTCAAACTGACCGGCATCAGCCTCGACAATTGGGAACAGCTCGCCGACGACCGGAGTGGGTGGCGTCAGGCTGTCCACAAAGGCATCCTTAATGGTGAACAAGTAAGGAACCAACAGCAGGAGTCCAAAAGACAGAGAAGGAAGACCGCACGACAGAAACAGGCCCTCGGTCCCCCACCCAGCTTCACTTGTGGCCACTGCGGAAGAGTCTGCCAGTCCAGGATCGGTCTGCTGAGTCACTCAAGAACCTGCTATCAAAAAAAAAAAAACAAAAAAAAAACGACTAGATGACTAACCAGAGCGCTACCATCATCTTTCGAGATGGACGGTTTGCCTACTACTACTACTACTACTACTACTACTATATTTTATCATTATTTTAATTATAATATTAATCAAGAAAACTGTTAATATTTATTCTCGATTATATTGATTTTTTTTGTCCACATTGCTGTACCACTGTCGGGAGAGGGGGGGGGGTTAAGGACCGAAACTAGTTTAAGGAGGGTTCCGCCACCCCCTTTCCCTATTTTAGGCCAACCCACTGCTAGGCAACGCCACTGTCTATGACAAAGAATATGATAATGCAAGACCGTTTAATTTTATTTAGATTTGTAGAGTGGACTTGTGTGTTGATCTCAGAGGCGTTCTTTAGTTCATGTGTGTGTGGGGGGGGGGGGGGTAGCCAGGGACGTATAACAAGTTAGTGAGCCCTTAAGAAATGAGTTCCTTGGTCGCCTAGTTTACCTTCCCATAAGAAGAGCTCTATCAGTTCTTTGGGGTCACCACGACAAGTACACTAAAGAATATGATACCAACGGTCACTGAAATCTAACAATCAAGGGTTATTGATTTTCACCATAGCCCCCCCCCCCCCCAAACGGCACTCGCTCCAGGCCCCGCAAATTTAATATATATATATATATATATATATATATATATATATATATATATATATATATATATATATATATATATATATATATATATATTTCTAAGATCTAGCCCCCGTGCCAAAAACAAAATGAGCTGCACATAATTGATCGGCCAGGGCGCACATAAAGTGGCGTAACCAAGGGTAGGGCGGGGGTTTGCTCAGGGGCGGAGCTTTTTTACTTTTTCACCAGCATAGATGGCAGTCTGCTATTTTGTTTTGTTTTTGTTTTGGCACGTGAGTGGAGCTGTAAGGCTACTATTATAGTGCACACTGGACACCACTAAATGCTAGTTCCACTACTGTACAATTGACTCCCTCGCCAGTGTCTGAAAAAAAAGGGGGGGGGGCGGGCATGGTTTTAGATAGATTTGCATTTAGTAAAGTCAACAGTATGTGTATAGAAGGAAATGAATGAAAGTTGATTGCGATGTATTTATTTTCAATCAGAATTGTAAATACAGTCGATTCCGCGTAATTGGGACACATCGGGACCGAGGCTTTTTGTCCCAATTAAACATACACATTTACTATTGGCTTCTTGGTTTGGTTTCTTTGAGATTTGTCCCAAATAAGCGGCTGTCTCAATTAAACGGTGTCCCAATTAAGCGGAATCCACTGTAGTCTGTTTCATTTGATTCAGTTGTCAGCCAATGTCTGTTCGGTTGTTTAAAATAAAAGAATTTACTGTTTAGCACTTCGAATCATGGCTTCCGACAGCTCATGTCAGTGTCGAACCTAGGGATTTGGGGACCCGGGGGTGGGGGCTTGGCCTCTTTGGGGGCCCCCTGCATTTTGACATTTGACACCATGACATGAGATAATGTACTTAATATTTAATGTAAAAATTTGGGGGAAGGGGAGTTCAACCTGGGGGTTCTGGAGACTTTTGAATTTGGACCCCCGCCTCCCCCACCCTAGGTACGCCTCTGGCTCGTGTTGAGGCCCCTTTTAAAATCTCCATTAACAGGAGCCCCTCTTATTAAACACACACACACATGCACACACACCGACATGTACGCACAAACACACACACATGCATACACACCGACACGTACGCACAAACACACACCAACGAACCGACGAGCCGTTATATTGCAGATTACTGTACTCCAACATGACCGCTGAGGGGGCAAAGTCGCCATGACTGTGTTCGTGTTGGTCTCCCCTTGCTGCGGCTCTGGGATACATTATTTAGCCATAAGTTGGGAAGAGAAATCTCAATGCAAGCTGTATGGGCCTATATCGATAGTCCATAATAAAAGTTGTAGTATTTGAAATGGGGCAGAGCGTGAAGCGGTCACTCCGTTGTAATATGATTATCCCACGCAGGATCGTCATGATGGGTAGGCAAACTAGGCACCTCTCCCCACTTACAAACTGCCAAAGCCCCCCCCCACCCCCCGGGTAACAGCTGCCTATCAAATCTGATTTAATAATAATCCCGCCAGCTACTTTTACACAAAAGCCCCCTAAAATATATCTGAAGTATCTCTGCCTTACGGTCCCTAAGAACGGCACTGGGCATATTGGTTTGTTTATTCGTATTTAAAAAAAAAAAAAGTTTTTCAATTAATACATCTCCCCCCCCCACCCTTTTTTCACCATCATATTCAAGACAGGCCCGTAGCGTGCGCGGGGGGCCAGGGGGACCGGGCCCCCTGCTTATTTGTTCTACTTAGTAAAATGTATTACCTGCCCCCCCCTGCTGTAGAATGCCTGGCCCCCTCCTGTAGAATTTTCACGCTACGGGGTTGATTCAAGATCATTACAATGGTCATCATAAGCTCCTACCTTGAAATTATATAAAGCAAAGAGGAACAAAATATCCTTCTAACCAAATGCATAAGGCAATCTTCGAGATTAATTAGATTACTGGATATAGGGAAGTGATTTTTTAAAAATATTATCAGCTCGATAAACAGAGCAGGAACAGATGGGCTTTACACATTTTATGTAACATATTGCTTTAATGGGAAAGAAATCTCTCTCTTTTTTTTTCTTCGAATGAAAGTTTAAATTTGCATAAAATAATCGAGAGCCTTTAACTAAGCAGCATGTTGACGCTTCGTCTGCTGACAGCTGCATTTACTGAATCCCGTTTGATAATGATAACATTTGAAAATATTACGTTCTAAAATAACAATAAACAGAATGCAATTACTTTCTTTTCTTGCGGTTACATAACCAAGCATTATTAAACATTAAAGTATCTTTATATTAATATCAGTTTATCAAAGCCGACATCTGAATAATCTGCGCCACAGAACGTATCAATCGGTCGCCCACTTGCGAAATGTGCTGTGTGCTCAGCGAAGGAAAAAGTATGTACGAGAGGCCATACTGTAAACATCTAACATTAATACAAAGACAAACGAAATAATAAGAAATTATGTCGTACTTTATTACGGCAATCTTAAAAACAACAAAAATGAAAATAAAACAAACAATAACACAAGTATTACGTTTTACCGTTCAACACTATCAACTTATTCTGAAACTTGGCTATTCCTACTCCTAGGCCCCTCACATGTAATTTAAATTGATAGGTGAATACACATTACTGCATCAAATAGATGTAAAAATTAAGTCAAATAAATTCTATAATATTTAAATATTTTAAAATAACGAAATAGCTAAAACGATAACACCAACCACTATACATATTAAATTCAATTTAAAAATCGGAGTAAATAAATATGATGTTAGTAAATAGTTATTAAGTGTTTACAGTACGAAGCCGATGCCATTTCCCGATTGATATGTTGGATCCCTCCTTCGATGCACAATGTTTATGTCACCTATCGTAAGAATATTTTATTAATGTCAACTGATGGCCATTAAAAATAAAACAGGGCGTAAATAAACTAATTCTAGATTGGAACAAGAAAATCTAAAATAGGAGTAAATGTATTACAATGAAATATAAAACTATTTAACTTGATACAATGAAAGCCTCCCTGCTTAGAATATCGGCCAATGAAAACAATTTTTGCTATGGGGTCACGTGTGCAAATTTCGTGGCGTGCTGGCTGCTCCTCTAAGCAGTCAGTCGATCTGCGTCTGTCATAGAGGGAGGGTATCGTCGTATCTATGCGAAAATTCCGCTTTTACTCGCGGTCGGTACCAATTAAAGGGTCATAACATTATTTTGTTGACCGTAATGACTATCATCCTTTTTCTAGTAGACACTAGTGCGTCTATGAACCAACGTACTTATTTAGGAACAGCTTTGATTGATGTAGCAAAAGCAGCAGTTGAAAATTTTATGAAGGTAAACAAACATGGAACCATAACAAATCAAAACAAAGAACAAACGTGTTATGACTTATTTTTTTTTTTAATAAATATAATTTTGAAAAATGTCAGGTTAGTGATTTTTTCTTTCTTCTCTTAGAGCCGATCCCGCGATGGGAGCAGTCGATGGGACCGTTACATGCTCCTGACTTTCGAAGATCCTCCAGCGAATGTAAAGGTAAAACATAACGTTGTCCATCCGACGCATAAGAAGTTGCTCTTTCGACAGTTATATTGAGATGTCAAAGTTCAATATTAATATGGTCCTCTTTATTTGGCATGAATCTGACAAAAAATGTTGAATTTATCCTAGTCAATCTTTAGTTGTACCGTGGTCGTCGCCATTTTGCCCTCGATACTGGGAATGCTGGGTAGGGTTAAATCTTAACCCAGCAACGAGGTCAAGTGTGTAGTCCGGGTTATAGGTCACTGTGACTACATTTACTCCAGCTGTTTTAGTGGTCTCCACCTGCCTTACAACCACAACAAAAGGCCTCATTCATCAAAACAAATTTTTTTTTTAATTGGTTATAGAAGCCCAAAATACAATTACCACAAATCCCTTACTCAACACTGTTTCTTAGTACAAACATGTCACAGTGAGCTTGGCAATTAAACTACAAAATACAATTTTTGATCTTCAATTTGATTAAATGTGAATAATTTTTTATTATAATTTGCCATTTTTAAACTTGATTTTTTTTTTTGAAAAAGAAATAGTCTTAGAATTTTTTTTTTTTTTTTTACACAATATAATTTTTTTTTATTAATAAAGGCTGGATGGAAAGAAAGTCATTTAACCTTTGCCTCAGAGTTAAAAAACTTGAAAGCATCAGGCTTATCATCACTGGGACCCTCTTTGAAACATGCTTTTGATTTACTCAATCTAAACAGAATGACCAGTGGTATTGATACATATGGTCAGGTAATGGAGACTAAGCGCTTACATTTAGTTTAGGTATATCTAACTTAAAAACTTTCTTATAATTATAAAAAAAAAAAACGGACTACATAATTCATTATAAGAGATTTTTTTCATCCTGTTGTTCTAGGGACGCAGTCCATTTTACAATGAGTCTACAATTATAATTGTGATTACAGATGGTGGGCATCTAACAACACCCAATGGCATACAAACAGAGGTAGATCATCTAAGTTTAAATTTAAAAAAAAAAATGTCGCTGCTTTACCTTTGACTACAGCCTGTTGTGATTATGTGTATCTATGATTTTTATTTGCATGTCTTTTTAAAATACTTTCAATAGCTGAATCTTCCCATGAACTCTGTTGTACCTGGAGCCGAACTGACTAAAGAGCCATTCCGCTGGGACCAAAGGATTTTCAGCTTAGTAATGAGATTACCAGCAAGTGTGCCGCCTGATGTATCAGCTTTCCCATTCATACCATCTGCTGAGAATACTGCCATTGATGTCATGTGTGAAGTGACAGGAGGTTAAAGACACTTTATTTTTTTTTTTAAAGTAATCTGCTTCATAATTTCCCAACTTCTTATGTTTTATTGTTTCAAAATTTTTTTATTTTTTTTAGGACGCTCTTATGCTGTCTACAGTCAGAAAATGTTGAATGCAGCCATTGAATCTCTAGTCCAAAAAGTCCAGTGTGGAGTTGTTGTAAACTTTGAAAAATTTGGCCCTGATCCCCCGCCTGTTAGTGATTCTATCCGTTTGGATTCAGAAGTGAATGGTAGTGCAAAAGGTACTTTTTGATTTTCTTACCGTTGCTGAGATGAATTATTTTATGTAATTATCACAATTTTTAAGACTTGATACACAATTATATCTTTTGGAACCTTAGAAAACCTGGACATCAATAGACCATTACAGATTGATGATACAGAAGATAAAAAGATGGTGAATCATGTTAATCAGCAGCAGACGGCAGCATGGCACAGCTGTCGAAAATTGATATATGTTCCTCGCTCTGCTCAAAAAGGCCACTGTACCGGTCATTGGCCTATACCTGAAGGATACTGGCCAGATATTACAAGTCCATCTTTGGTAAATACAAAAAAAAAATTAAAATATTTATAAGTAAATCTTAACTATAAACAGCTTTTTTTTTATTCATTATTAAGGTGTTAATCTATTATACATTTTTTTTTTCATCATGTATTTGATTTATTCATTGGTAAAAATAACAAACATTTTTTTCAAGCCACCTCGTACTGCACACCCAGTGGTCCAGTTTTCATGTCAGCCATCAGAGCCTCTAGTCATAGAAAATCTTCCATTTGACAAGTATGAACTAGAACCATCACCTCTGACACTGTATATTTTAGAGAGAAGACAGCCAAATACCTGTTGGCAGGTATGTTGTAGGCAAATATGTTATCTGTTATATTTTATTGAAAATATTTAGTTTCCTGTCGCACAAGAAATAAATTTTCATGAATCTTTCTATTTCAGGTTTTTGTATCTAATAGTTCCAAATTCAGTGATATGTGCCATCCATTTGGATATCTAAAAGCTAGTAGTTCCCTTACCTCTGTGAATCTTTTTGTGATGCCTTACAACTATCCAGTCCTGCTGCCTTTACTAGGTGTTAAGAAATGTTTTTTTCTAAATTATAATTGCTGTCGATTTGGTTATTTTCTTTTGAAGTGCAGACACATTTATTACTAATACATTTTTTAAATACTTGTTTTCACCCAGATGAACTTTTCAAAGTTCACAATTTAAAACCCAATCAGCAATGGAGGCAGAGATTTGAAAATTATCTAAAGACCATGCCAGGATATTATGCACCAGTAAGTGATCGTCTGATCGTCATCCACTTAAAAAAAGACATTCTATATTATTGCTTCAGAAATTCTAATTTTGGGGTGGTTGTTTTTTTTTTTATTCCAAAGAATCTTCGGAGAGCTTTAGCCAGAATGGGTGCACCCAATCTAGTTTCAGACAATATGGATAACTGTCTTAGTTATAGTGTCATAACTTACCTGAAAAAATTGAAAAATCAGGTAAGCCTGTTCTGAGTTGTGTGGTTTTATTAATTAAAAAATAGTCTTTTTTGAACTATGAATCTTTTAAATGAAAATAGATTTACATTTTCCTATAAATATTTCCATCCAGGCTAGAATAGAAATGGACCGCTTGAATGCCTCCATTGGACAAAAGCCACCAAGACACGAGGGAATCAGAGTAAATACAAGGTTTGTAGAAAGTGGTTTTTTTCCTTCTTCTAAATTAATTTCTAACCATTATTTTTTAATGTTGGAATATTTTTTTCAAGTTTAAGTTCATGTTTCTTTGATTTTTGCAGAAGCAAAACATCCATATTACAAAGGAAAGATTTTAATCAGCTATTAGCTAACCTCGGGGGCAACATAGCTGGACTCAAGCAAGAGCTTCAACAGGATTACACTGGTTTTACATTGGCTGTTGAAGATCTTGACATTAAACCTCAGTTTTACAGGTGTTTATTCAATTTTTTTCCTGTTCAGACAAATTAATTTTGCATAATTTTTTCTAACAATTGTATTAAATGAATTTTAAATCTCTGTTGTTAAAAATTAATTTCACTTGTTTCTTTATAATTTCAGAAATCCATACGATATACCTCGTAAAAGTATAATTGACCAAATCAGCAGAATGAGAAATAATTTCCTCAGAACATCAATCAATTCCGAATCTCTTATTGACCTTGGTAAAAAAAACAAAAAACAATACTTTTTTTCTTTTGTCATAAATGAAAAGTTTTTATTAATGTGTGTATCTTGATTGAAATATTTTCTATTTATCTATAGATGAAAGACATAGGGTGCCAATTAGTCAAATGGGAAATTACCAAGAAGTTCTTAAGAAACAGCCGCCTGCTCTTAGGGAGTTAGAAAGTACTCCAACCAGATTGCACATGTTTGGAAATCCATTCAAAGTTAACAAACAAGTAAAGAACATAATTTTTAAAAATAACATTAAACCAACATACATTATTTATTTAAGAAAAAAAAATACATTTTTACCATTTATTTTTTTTTAATCAGTTGACAGTCGATGAAGCTGAAGAGGCTATTGTGATAGGGAATTCCCCAAGAAAAAGAGCTGCATCCGAAAGTCCGCCTAACTCTCCACACCGTAAAAGAAAACCAGGTAACATTGAAAAGTGGTTAAATTTATTGAATAGTATTGTGTTTTTAGGTTAAAATTTAACATTGTATATAATATATTCCATCTATCCTTTCACAGGTCCTTTACCTCGAGACATCCCATATAGGCGACCTTCTTCTTCCTCCATTACACCTCCAGCTAGTCCAGCACCTTCTTCTGTATCTGATTCCGAATTTGAATCAGGTATGAAACTTCTACAGCATTATCATATTTTTAGATTTTTTTTTCCCCTTCTTAATGATAAATAAAAAAAAAACAATTGGTTGAATTTTAAAAAGTTAGTGTTGGTCAAATGTAATAAGTTTGCACAAATTCTATTGCAATTTAAAGACTTGCATGTTATTTTCTTGTCAGATGACACACCATTACAGATTATTACAGATTCAGATGACGAGTCAGCAAGTCTGGGTAGCGATGGTGAAAAGACTTCGTCCGTTTTTAATCATGTGAATTCTTCACAGATTAATTCCGTTAATTCTCATAACGAGAATGGTATCTCTGATCGCGGCATGATCAATTCCGCTGTTGAAGACAGACTGGCCGAATCACTGTCTGATGGCTTTATAGGCAGCAAAAAGGAACAGCAGGCTTGGAATTTTAACAGACACCTGAAAACATTGATAACTAAAGAAGTGAAGAAACCAGGAAGAAGTGAGTTATCATTTTCAAGCAATAGCATAGTCATATGTGGTTAGAGTTGTGATGCAGTCATATGTGGTTAGAGTTGTGATGCAGTCATGTGTGGTTAGAGTTGTAATGCAGTCATATGTGGTTAGAGTTGTGATGCATTCATATGGGGTTGGAGTTGTGATGCATTCATATGTGGTTAGAATTGTGATGCATTTATATGTGGTTGGAGTTGTGATGTTTACTCATTTTACTTGTGTTTGTACATTTACATTTTTTTTTCTCATCTACAGATTTTGAAAAGTTATTTCAGCAACTGAGCACAATACAGGGAGGTACTAAAGTTCAAGCTGAGTTTGTCAAAGAGATTATTTATGAAGCTCAAAGGTTCAAGAGGAAAGCTTTAGTACAAGACTTGGAGAAATTTGTACAAACCATTTACAATAGGAACAATGCAAAAATCAACAACAAATTTTCTTCTAAATCTACCTTCAGCTGATGTTGTTGTCTTGAAGATAACCAATACATCTAATTGCCTTAATTTTCCATTAAAATAACCTATGTGTGCAGACTGCACATTTCAAGTACTGAAGCTTTACCATCTAAAAGGTCATTTTGAGTACACCTCTGTTCTAGTCAGATCTTCCTGGAAATGTGGCAGGTGTCAAGATACAAAAAAAAATCCATTTACTGTGCATTTTTTGGATACTGTACTTGAATAGTAACAAGAACACATATGCAGAGATATTTAACATAACATTCTATGTAGCTGTTGGAGAATCAACTATTTTAGAATTGACATAGAGAAGAAACCATCTCTTACAACTCAAATTCATAATTTAAGACACTTGTATTTTTAGCAGGGCTCTGTTTGTATAGTATGTACAGGGACATCATAGAAATGTTGGTGCTGGTAACTTTCATTTCTATTTTATCTTTGCCAGAGCCATTTTTTTTCCCACATGTAGGCTTCGAGCTGACGTATTATGGAAGCAATCGGCTTTAGTCTGCTTGATAAATATTTTGTGTGTTCTTTTATGCAGGAATTTAAAATAAAAGTTACACTGTCATGTTAGAGATGGAATATTCTATCGGACCAATTTTCAAACTTGTCAATGATGTAATTATCTGAAACGCCCCTAGCAGTGCTGGCAGGATAGTCTCAGTTCATACTTAAGATATTCTTCAAATTTCTAGTGATTTCTAGGATATCGTACCAGCGTAAAGAAATTTAAAGCATTTTATTGCAAGGATTATCTGCCAGATGGTCAAACGATAAAGCATCAAGACCTCTATTGTTACATAGCAAACTTTCTTCACAGACTATTAGTGTTGACTTGTAAAATAAACATTGTGCCAATAAGTAGCTGCATTCACACGGTTCTGGTTGGCATGGAATTTTATCTGTGATATAATCCTCCCTTGTTGAGCTTTCTTGTCCAGTTTGACTTTTATTGTTAGTTCATATACAATGACGTTATTGCCATTTTTTTATATATTCAGTTTATCAGGGACTGGTAGATAGTGATAGCCTGGTTAATGAAATGGTTACATTGCTGAAGTACATTTTGATCCAAGTCAAGCTAAAAGTAATACATTTGATTATACAGCCTGAGCTTTTGCAGAACTAGCTCTGGAGCCATTACAACACTAGCTCTGGAGCCATTACAACAGTACTATAAATACCAGTTCTGGTCATTTTAAAAAAAATTTGTTTTGAATAATAAATTTGGGTAAAAAAAAAGTGTTGAATTTTTATTATAGATTGAATGTATCTTTATACTTGCGGTTGGATTGATGAGTAAATGATAGTCTCAATGTTTAGACAGCTGAAGAATTGAATGTCCCCATATCAGTGGTTCCCAACTACTTGATGATCTTGCATTAGATTACAAAATGTTTTTTGCAGCAGCCCAGTGCTATAACACAGAGCATTATATATATATTTTTTTTTTTTTAAAATAAAATAGTATCCGTTCCAATCTTTTCTAAAAGGAATTGTGGAAGAGGGTCTCACTTTGTTTCGGTAAAATGTCATGACTTCGTTAAATGTTGGGAACCACCATTCTGAATTATTTCGATAATGGTACTGTACTTGTATAAATTCTAGTAAGAAGATGAGTTTTAGTTGGTTTGTTTCGCTAATATCTAGCAAAAAAAAATCTGGGTATCAAATGTTTTTTTTTTAACTAATGGGGTTAAGGCATTAACATTTTTGTGGACAGAAAATCTATGCAACATTTTTTTTTATTATTTCAGGAAAAAAAAAATGGGTGAATTGTGTGCAGTCTCCACACACTGATCAGTGATATACGACTAAATGCTACAGGTGCTATAAATTTCAATGAGCTCTGTTAATTGTAAAGGTTGAATTACTGAGCAAAGGAATTGGGGAAATATATCATGTATAAGATAAATCAATTTATTCAATGTAAATAATGCCTGATCCCATATGGTTATCTATGCAAATATTTTGAACCACAGAAATTCTTGTGTTATCAATCACTATGAGAGGTATGGGTAATGTATTCACTGTTGAAAGGATATGGTGAATTGATTATTTCCCCATTAGTCTTAATTCAAAGTGATTAAAATTTTAGTTGTATTGGGGGGGGGGGGGACTTTATTTATTCAATTTACATTTTTGCAAAAAAAAAAAACGGATTGGGGGGTGAGGGGGAGAGAGATTTCTATTCCTCTGTCCTTAAATTAGGCAATCTAGTTATTTCTGGGTTTGAAATCGTAGACCATTAAGAAATTTACACTTATGGGTTGAGTTTAAAAAAAAATCATTTATTACAAGTGTAATATGTTGGCTATTGTGGAAGTTAAAGGCTAAAATTTAGAAAATTTAGTTTCTGCCCCCCTCTTAAAAAAATTCTGTGGATACATGTACAGGATGATCAAACATTATTTTTTCCAAACTTGGCATACTGTACTTATTTGGAAGGAACTAGTCTGAAGAGAGGTTACAGCTAAGTTAAGAATGATGCTGGTTCATTGTTGACTAATGCTGAGTATTATTGAGTTCACAGTGCATGGTTTTAAAACCAACTTTATGAGTTTTCTACAATAAATTTTATTTATTTACGTAAATTATTGTAAAATTCTGGAAAAAAAAGTGTCAACAAATTGTTCATTTTTTTAAAAAAGCATTTTTTTTTATAAGCAGTGTTAAAAAAAAAATTCACATTACAGTTGGCAAATTACTTTTTTTTATTTAGATTTGAAGTCATTGTTTTAATATTTGCTGCCTTGTAGGTAAAAGACAAAAAACCTTCAGTGTCCCTGTCCAGTTTTCTCTTCAAGACTTTCTTTGATTTCTTTGAGGCTGGTTCGGACAGTGCCAGATAATCAATGCCGGATGAGGCTTTCTTATTGGAGGCTGGTAGCTGCTTTAAACCGATTTCTTCCCCTTCCTTGGCGGGACTTTCGGTTAAAATTTTTCTTGCGAACTGTGAATCCCGCTTATTTTCCTTGATCAAGTTAGTGTCTCCGGCCCTAACTAAGCTAAAACCTAGGCTATCAGTTGTCTCGGTTGTTTTGCCTTCATTCTTGGCAGCGTCAGGAAGAGGGGTGTTCATCTCAAGAGAAACATCCATTTGGCTAGTATCTGGAAATTCGCCAGTGTCTAATTTGAACAATTTGTCATCGGTTCTTTTATTATTTATGTCAGATTTTACATTCTTGAGCTGTAACTCTTGGTTGCTTTTTTTAGAACCCCCTTCAGGCTTGAAAGTTGTTGAGGTCAAGCTTATGTCATTTTTTGACATAACCTTTTTCTGACCGCAGCCAGAAAGAGAGATAAAATCTGATCTAAAATGCTTGTCCTTTTCAGTTTTCTCTACTTCTGCTTTCAACTTTGACACGGCTTCAGAAAACTCTTTGGATTCTGCTTTTGAAATATACAAGTAAGAATAATCCTCCTCCTTTTCCTCATGACTTTCTGCTCTCACATTTCCCACCCTCTTTGATTGTAATCTGTTTTTCAGATCTTCAGCTGAGGAAGTTACATCTTGATGCTGAGCTGAATTTTGGCAGGTGATGGCACAGAAGCACATATCAATAAGGGTTTGGAAATGTTTTTCTTCACTTGAATTTGAAGAGAACTTCTGTTGACAATATAAAAAAATGAATGGTTAATACAGACAAAAAAAAAAAAATTATAATTGCTTAAAGGTGCACATAATAAAGCTATTTTTAATTCATCATGGTAAAGACAACAGATTTTTAATAATAGAGTTAATAATAATAAATTTAAAATTAAGAAAGTTAAATATTTAAACTGCAATGAGATTCATAACAGCTGATCAAAGATGACAATAAAGTGGGGCTTACTATCATCATTCTCCGATACATAGTCCAAACCTAATATTCATATTTATTATGCAATAGATACATATTTGTTTCATTTAAAAGAGCTCATTCAAGGGATATGGATACTAAATTTATTAGTATAACTTAAAATTACACACATACAATAACATTTTTTTCAATTAGTAGTAATTTATAACTTTTTTACCTCAAAATGGGTCAAACATGGCTTTTTAAGTTTATCAAGGGAAAGGGAGAAAACAAGCACTAATAATTGACTTTATAAAATTTGCTAGAAATTTACAGAATCACTAAAATGAGGGTACTATTTTGAAGCACATTAAAGCATTCATCATAATACTTACTCTTTACACTTCTGTCTAATATCTGAATAGATTTTTGCCAACGAGTAACAAATAACGCAATTTTTACATAATTTCAACAAAGAGAAAATTTCTTTTTCACTTTTAGGGAATCAAATCATGTAGTGTTTAAATAATAACCAGTGATATATTTTATCAAAGTTTTTATTTACTACCTAATGGTATTATTGTTGATAAATCTATCTAAGTTAGAGCATGTACAACCTGTTTTTCCAAAAAGCGCAAAATTTTAGTCTGAGATTACTGAGTGTTGAATTTGATTTTATGCATACACAAGATTACACGTTACAATAAGAGTTCATGGAAAAAATTAATTTCACATGATAATCACCAAAAAAAAAAAAAGCAATATTATTTAAGTACTGTATTTCCCCATGTATAAGCCACCCCTTTTTTCCAAAATTTTCAAGCCCAAAAAGACAGTGATGATGAGTGTATGAGTGATTATTATGAATCTTGAATTTTGTTTCTTTGTAAATTTTCTTTCTTTATAACTTGTTTCTCTAGTAAAATATTTTTTTCAAAACTTCACAGTCCAAAAATTGGGGGTGGGTTATACAAAGGGGGTGCTTATACATGGGGAAATACAGCACTATGAATAAAGTTTATAAATATATATATACAGTGAAATGTCGTTATAACGAACGTCAGTGTAACAAATTATTCAGTACAGCGAATTTTTTTTTTGCCCCTTCCCCTTCGCTTATTTAACATCTGTTAAAAAGTGTCGTTGTTTCAAATTTCGTGTTTTCAGTATTGCGAAAAAAATAGCTGTTTTGCAGATATTAAATTTTATCCCCTTACCAAAAAAAAAAATAATTCGTCAAATTTCTAAAACTCAAGTCAACTTGAACTCAAACGTCATTCACATTTACTAAATAATGGGAGGGGGAGTGTGAGAGGAGTAAGATGTTATGGTAACCTTTAACCTCTACTGATGAGGATAATAAACATAAATTCCACCAGGTGCAGTACTGAGACAGGTATCGTCTTGAGACGAGAGGGGGGGGGGGAAGTGAGTGGCGGTGTCACAATTATGTAACAACAAACAGGGGGGTGGTGGATGAGAGGATGAGAGATTTAGCAAGGTTGAGAAGGGGAGAGGAAGAGAGTTAAGACGTCACCAGACAGCCAAGCAACGGCGGGCACAATTACGTAACAACGAATTGGGGTGGGGGGGGGGGAGGATGAGAGTTGTAGCAAGGTCGGGAAGGGGAGGAGGGGGAGAGCCTAAAACGTCATGGGACAAACACATGAATGTAGGGACCCGTTACACATTCGCGGGATTAAAAAAACAAGCAATAAACCAGTGTTACATCTGTGTTAGGGAAATGCGCTAATGAGAAAGAAGCCATACACTTAAAAGTATAGCTTATTGGGAGGTATGAGAAAGACATAATGGTTTTGGTATGTGTAGAAAGTAACTTGATAGTTTTAGTAAAAAACAATCTTATTGTTTTCGGTAGGGCTTGATAGAGGGTCGCAATTTTTTTTTAGAAAATGGCGATCTTATAGTTTGTGATAGGGACTTAACGGACAGAAGACCGCATTTTGCCAAGATGTTAATAGATTACCGGTACCTGTATTTAATACAGGAATGGAAGAATAAATGAGTTATTTATTTGACCTTTTTGTGACACTGAACAATACTTTTTTTCTAATTATAATAAAATTTAATCCAGTTACAAAAGTAAATAAATATATAAATATATTTTTAAAATTATTTCGTTTAATAAATCAGACAATATGAGTAAGATAGCGGTGAAGTAAGTCATGTTGAATAACTTATAAAAATAAATGAATTACGCCCCTTAGTTCAATGGTTACGAAAGCTGAAAGCTAAATTACTAGCCTAACTAATGAGAAATAAACGGAGAGAATATTTAACATATTTTTAGCTAAATATCTTTGGAAAAAGTAGTAAAATAACAGAATATATTTGCATTGATACCCAAATGAACTATATCCACATATTGCCAACAGAAAATGTCGTCGTCGTCGACCCCCCCCCCCCCCCCCCGATTTCAGTGTAACAAATTTTCAGTATTACGAACAAATTTCGAATCCCCGTCAATTTCGTTATAGCGACATTTCACCGTATATATAATAAATTTAGGCAGGCTAAGTGAGCAGAAACTTGTAAATTTAGAAGTCATATAATTAAGTACACGTCCTTTGGTAAAACGAGCACCAAAGCACAGAAACAAAACTCTCACCTTTATACCTACAACAGATATGCATGCTTGACATAAAGGTCTCAGTGTGCTAGCCAGCCCAGTGATTTGCAGAACTGGGCAGCTCTTTTCTGAAGCAGACCACAGAAGTGAGGATATCTGGGGCTCTTGTGATAACACAGGAACTATCTCTTCAGATACTAGTACCAGCTGGACTTTTCCATTCTCCACTAGATCATTCACTGTTCTCTTTCCGAAATCAAACATCTGCCTGGAACAAAGAATATAAATTATGCAGAATGTGCATTTAATTGAATGTTCCAAAAGCTGCAATATTTGTGTTAGTGTGCTATAATGTATCAATATGCAGGTGCTAAACTATTAAATCTGAAAAAAAAAACATATAGGTATCCTGAACTGACATGAAAAAACAATTAGAGGCTACTAAACTTTAGTGGCTAAAAAAATTGCATGGTGTTTCAAATATTAATGAAATTTATCATCTTTATGGTAATAAAGCCTAATTATGCATTGCCCAGTTTGTAATAAATTTATCTTGCTTTAATGTTTTTCTAGATGTTTCAAAAGTTCCTCTAGTTGCAACAAATGGTGACATAGATTGATAATTCATCATTTGAAATATTTTAACTCAGCACAGCAAAAAAAAAAAAATGCTTAATCTAAATTTATTATCTTTTTCTTTTGTTTAACAATGGATAACAGAGAAAAAAAAGAGTTAACAGTTGTCATTATCTCAATTAGTTGCAGAAGGATTATAAAATCTAGCAATTTTTTTTATGTTAAATAAATGCAGTCGGCCACGCCTAGTGGTCAATCTGTTTGAAATAAATTGATCTTGCTTAATGTTTTTTGCCACTCAACAAATTTGTAACTGATGCTATCTCTTTCTTATGATGATGTTCACATCGTCACTTTGAGCTTCGGCAGGTTGCACCCAACCAAATAAAAGACATTGGCCGTAACACATACATGAAGTCCATTTTAAATCTGCATCACATCGCCAGTATTTTAGTTTCCAGTGCTATTGCATTTGATCAGACCACACATTTGTAAATTGTCCTTTTGTTTTGTCTTAACAGTAATTTAAGAGAGTGACTGAGTGTGTGTGAGGAAAGGATGTCATCAATGCTGGAATATTAATGCTTTGGATGTCACTCTTTGTGAGCCGATCGCTGCTCGAAAGAGAAAAATATCAAGAAAAATTTAACTTTCTTAACACAATGGTATCCCAATAAAAGAATGAATTACTAAACATATTTTAACAATTTTTTTATGAGTAATTAAATATATGTTACAATATTTTTTCTTATTTTTCACAAAACTTGATCATGAAAATCTTTTTTTTTTTGACTAAATACTCTCTAGAAATACAGATGTTTAACACTCCACCTACTGCAAAACTTCTTTTTTTTTTTTTTTGCATGTTGGTGGAAGATTTTTTTTCCTTTGATGTAAATAAGGATTAGCCATTCCCTGTTATTCATTCAAAGAAAATCTTACAACTATCCTTCTGAGTTTGTTGGTTTTGATGTTCCCTTTTCTCGTTTTGTGAGCCGATCAATAGATGGAAAAGAAATGAATAACCGAAAAAATATAATATTCTGTAAAATGGGCTTATGTAAATGCATTACGACAAGCAAAATATGACCTTGAAAAAAGCTATTACAGCATATTTAACAAAATATGTAAAACGTTCAAATTGTTGAAAGATGCATTTATATGACAAAAAAAAATGTGTCCTAATGAGTTCAGACCACAGATCTTTAATACAACCAGAGTGCTCAATAATCATATTGAAATTTTAATTGGTAGATTTTTTTTAGTGGTATGCCACATTGGTGTCTTGTTCACTAGCATATCAATTTCTTCATAACAATACATCAAATTCTAGTTTCAATCAATTAATATAGTGGGATATGTGAACAGATATAAATAAGATATTTGAAGTGCAAAAATTTCTTTAATTAGTAACTGTCATCCACTGTTTAATGAAATTAAAGTTTTTCTCCTTTAATATATGTCTAAATAATTGTCTAGTTTCAAATAAACAGTTGGACCTTTTGAAAATTAGAGAGTGCAGCATGAATCCATATGTACACTAATCTGCAGCATATATCCTAAACTTGCCTTAATATTTCCATTAGTATGTTATTGCAGCAAAACATAAGCAATGTATAGGTACCAGAATCACCAACCAGTGGGGCCTAAAGACACCTTCCAAGTGGCGTCAATAAGAATATCTTCCAGCATTTCAGCTCAATGAGCACTCCAATTAGATTAAATAGGTCAGTGGTTTAGACTATGTGCTATATCTTTTCAAATGTATAAGAATGAAATACACCGTAAAATAAAACTAAATGATTTTTCATGAAAATCCTAATATTAACTCAAGTGTCAATAAAAGAAACTGCACTTACTGGTAGTCTTTGAGAAATGCATTTTTCAAATTCAGGTGTTTTTTTGGTCTTTTCTTTTTTTTCTTTTTGACATCTTTCTTTACCTCTGAACTTGCAACTATTACTGTAAACACCCTGAAAATACATAATAGTCATTTTCAGTTTAAAAAAAAAACAAAACAACCAACAACAGATCTTTTACCCCCTTTAGATTTATACAGCAATATCTGTGACCTAAGCTATTGCAGTTATTAGTAAACAATTACTGGCTCAAGTCTAAAACAGTGGTCTGCATGGGTAAATGAAGTGAGGCGGGGGATATTAATGGATGCTCAATGGATAAAGATATACATTAACCAGCTAAAGGGGGTTGAGACAGTGCACAAAAAAATATTTCGGCACAATAGGTTGAAATTCCTTCCTCCAATCTTAGGGTGGGTGATGGGTTAAAAAGTTCTGGTCATAAACGTTACAAGTTAAAGAGAAAAAAGATATATGATGGAATTAAAGCTTTGTGGTTACTAAATAACACTGATTTGACTCTTTTTTTATGACAGAAGATAAAAATCTACAGCAATAATCTAATAAACATTTGACTATTTTGAGGTAATTCTTGTGCATTATCAAATTAAAAAAAAATGTGACCGTCCATATGAAAATATGCCAGAAGTAGGAAACTACTTTTTGAGTTATAAGCGAAAAATAGTTACCTACTTATGGCATATTTTCATATGGACGGTCACAAATGTTAAACTCAAGTCTTCACAACTTATGTTTCTCTACTTAAAACAAAACAAAAAAAAAATGTTTAAGATCACACTGACTTGCGCTGGGTGCAAATGCTGAAATTTTCTTATTTTTATGACACAATAAAAAAAAAAAAAAGCCCGCTGCCCCATACAGATTGACGATGTTACATTATAATTAAGGATATCGGTTTTTTTTAAAACGGAATAGGGGTGTGGTGGATAATCAGCTTACCTCATCTCTGATACCAACTAGCTTGAAAAACTGGAAGGAATTAAGTTTTATTCTTGACTGTCAAATAAGATAATATTTTTAGCCCTAAGTGTATCTCTGAGAACAGAGCCATTCGTAGTTTTTAGTGGGCCCTAACCAGGGCTAGATTTACCCCGGCACTGATAACTGTCATACCCGGCTCTGCCGGGGATGATACCATAGACATTTATCCCCGGCTCTGCAGAAATTTTTTTCTTCCCCAGCACTGGTTTTTTTTTTGAATCGAGCACTGGCCCTAAGTAAAGTTTGTTGGGGGAGGAGGTGGGGGCCTTAGGCAATAATCGCTGTCAAGGTCACCATTTACAAATCTTGGTCCACTTAAAATAATGCAAAGAAAAATAAAATATTGAAGAAAAAGAAAGATGGAGCCCTCTGAACTAGCTGTTGCCACATTCGACCTGTACCCCTGATTGGAGAAACGATGTGTTATTGTAGAAATAATAAATACCAAATGTTTCTTAAAGTAAGGGGAAAAAATACTGAAAAGAACTTTCATTATTCATTGCGTCTCTCATTATTTTGTAAATAGTCGAAAACCAGTTTTGGAACTTTTTTTTTTTTAGAAATTAATCTTTGACAGCGGGTTTATTTAACAGTAGTTTTTCTATAATATACCTAATTATAATGATAGGGAATGATATGGAAAATAACCTTTTCAGCTCTGCTAAAATATTTTCTTCCTCAAGTCCTTCTAATTTTATTGGCCTGAAAATATCAAACAAATAAATATGTGTTATAAAAACCAGGGTAATAGTCAGTTGTTACGGTTCATTGGGAAAAAAGTCTACATCATTTAGAGATACATGCATACATGTTAAAGTACTAACTGACAAAAATGATGTTACTTCCTTAATGTTCCATCTACAGTATATCAATTTAGTTATTGCTTTATTGCTCATTCTATAAATTAAACCTTTTCAATGATGTGCTAAAAATAACATTATTTAAATTGAATATCCGTCCATTTTTCAACATACAGGGACAGAACAATTCACACACAAAAAAATGCTACAATGGTAAGAGAAATGGAAAATAAAAAAAGTGAATTACTTGAGTTTTACAGGTTCATTAAATGGTGTTAATGCCATTAATTTATCCGCAGCATCATTCTCAAGCTTGGTGTCACTGACATTTGTATTGCATCTAATTAGTGAGACAACTTCAGCAAAATCACTCTCAGACGTTTTCTGAAAAAAAAAAAAAAAAAAAGAAAAAAAATTACATTTCAGAACACTCAACATTGTGCCATTAATGTAATAAAAAAAATCAATGCCAAAAGAATAAATACTATGGCTAAGATGAGAATAATTTTTGATAAAGGGGTAAAAATAACAGCGGCCTACTTAGGTTACAAGTAAAAAAAACTTACAAACAGTTGCCTACCCTAAATCCAACAGCAAGAGGGAAACATTTTGTACCTGAGCACTTTGCAATACACACAGCTAGTTGGTCAAGACACAAAACAGGACAACATTTTTCTTGACAGGTGGTTATTACGTGATTAACAGTAATAGCAGGAGTGGCCTGCCCTGATACAAGAACACAGTCCAATTTATCTTTTTCGATTTCTCGAAATACCTGGGAAACACCAATGGCAAGCTGTGACCTTAGAAAAATAAACAAACTAAAATTATAATACTATCTAGTATTATTTATTTGAAGAAAGAAATAGTAATTTTATAATTATTATGTTATAACATTGATAAATTAATAGGCAACAACAAGTTTGTGGTATAATCTATCTGACAATTAAGGGTTATTTTTTGGGTCAATTTGTTATCACACATTTCACTCTCACCTGATTTTAGCTTTGAGTTCAACATCTTTCGAGTTTTTTTCTGGCTTTTTAAAAATATTTGGAAGGCTCATTAACTTTCTGAGAATGAAGTAAAATAACATTTTTAAAATCTATATAATAAAACAGGCAACTTAATAAAATAATATGTTGTGACAGATTAGCTGATTAGGTATAGTTCTTTCATTCTTAACCTGACAAATAAGTGAATAAGAAAGCTTTAACTTGTTGCACACTAGCCCTTGTTAATTTTAACTGTAAAGGATTTTTACTAGTGAATAGTAGAAGGACTGCCAAAAAACTTACTCAGATAATTTTTTAATAATTTCTTCTTGCACTTTATCTGATGGCCTTGGCCTAAACCAAGAAAAAAGGAAATATTAATCATAAAGCCCATCAAACGAACATAATTTTTGCATAGACCACAAACTCCTGTCAACTAAAAAAAAAAAACTTTTAAATTTAAGTAAAAATAGCCGAGGACAGTGCTCATTACTGTCATTACTCCATTAGTAGTCAGTATTCAGTCTTACAAGTAACAAGATAAGGCTTATTTTGTAATTTGTCCCAACAGCCAGACTGAGAATTATGCAGAAAATCAGATGAGCACCCATCTTCTTCCCCGGTTGTTTCAGTTTAAATGTATGAATGATTTCAACTATTGATTATCGCAAATAGTGTACATGAACAATTATGGTTAAAGTGCTACTCACTTTCAATAGGCACTGGCTCCAGATACGTCAAAGACGTACTTCGTATTTTTTTTTACGGGATACGTCAACAGAATGAACTCTTATGATTTAAAGTTATTTTCTTTTCGCGGGAAATTGCATAGCCGAGCAATTTTTTCTAATTATACATTAAAATGATGGGTTAGTTTGTGTGGCGCGCTAGTAATGTTGGATGTTCGCTTGGCCGTGACCCAGATTGGCTAACCATGTGCGGGTTCGATTCCTCTGAGAGACATAAATTTTTTTGTTCAGATTTTATTTTTCAGGATCAGGGTTAGGGATAGGGGGTTAGGGATAGGGTGTGGAGCAATATCTATTGATGGTCATTTTTAAATAAATCATACATTTTTTTTTCAGACTTTTTTTTTCAGGATTAGGGTTAGGGATATGGTTAGGGTGTGGAGCAATATCTATTTATGGTCCCCGAAAAAAAAAAATATCTCCGATTATTAACAGTAAATGACGTCATCAACGTCTGCAGTAAATAAAGAATTCTCATTCATTCTGTTTACTCTTTAAACGTGTTAAAACGATCACTGTAATAATATCATAATATAAACTGCATTTCCCGCGAAAAGAAAATAACTTTAAATCATAAGAGTTCATTCTGTTGACGTATCCCGTAAAAAAAAATACGAAGTACGTCTTTGATGTATCCGGAGCCAGTGCGCTTTCAATATCATATTGAATATGTTTCATCGCAGCACTTGTTACGGGACCAAACGTGACCATTATATTAGGGTATAAGGAACATGACATATATACATTTTTTTTTTTTTCAGGATTAGGGTTAGGGTGTGGAGCAATATTATCTATGGCTGGTACCGGGTAAAAAAAATACGGAGACCATACGTGTGGTCCCGTAACAAGTGCTATGTTTCATTTAGCTTAAAAAAGATTAACCAATTTCTATGTTGAACAACTGTACATTTCGGATTATTAAGCTTAAAGTATTTAAAGCATTACCATTCTTGAAGTTCAGAACAAAGTACATTTTTATGTGTCACTTTAGGAGTGTTTTCTCTTTTAACCAACTGTTTTAACGTAGCGTTTTGTTTTGAAAAAGACACGATGGGCGCAGCCATTTTGTTTCAATAATTTGGCTTCCTCCCAGTAAAGAACACCTATTTCGGTCCAAATTAATTTGGTACATGACAGAACACATGATATTTCCTGTCAGGTAAACGGGAGGGATATAGTGTACGTTGGGATCAGTGGCGTAAATGAAGGGGAGGTCTTCTCCAGGCGGTACATTTTCCGCTACCGGAGAGTGGAGGCATTTTTGATGTTCAATGCTGAGATACCTCAAAATATGAACTTAAGTTGTATGATATTGATCGATTTCAAATCAAAAAGGTTTCGAATTATTTTTTCTCCTCGTTATAAAAAGAAAAATAAATTCACGAAAAGTTTTAGTTTCTCAAAAAAAATTTTTTTTACCGATATCACATTACTTAATACATAAATCACACGACCGTGTTTGGCTTTCTTAAAATCTGGGTTTGATCTTTCAGGATGCATGATATCGTAATATGATTATATAATAGACCTATTGCTTGATCCCTACAAAAATTGATCATTTCATCTTTTTTTCTCCTTTACAATTTATATAAAATGAATAGATCCATTAATGGATCCCAACAAAAACTCCATATTTTGACATTTATTCTGCCGTCAGCATCTGTTGGACTCGTGTGAGGCAATAACTCTGCCACAATATGGACAGAGTTATCAGCCGTGCTTAAATTCAATGTAACATCAGAAGCCAAGTTCCTTTAGCCCTAACGGGGCATCGGGGGGGGGGGGGGAGATGAAGTGTTGAATTCTATAAAGGTATGGATACACCAAGACGAAATTTCGGTATCTAAGGGCATTGCGAATTCCGTCTCTGTTTCGCTGCAATGATATTCTAATGAGAACATGTACACCGGTCAAGAATTCCGTTGCGGAACAGCGAAAGTTTTCAGTTTCGCTGCTTGCAGAGTTTTTTCCGGAGAGCTACATTTTCCGTCATGATAAACAAACAAAATGGCTGCTTAGAAACGTCGATTCGAATAGAAAAAATGATTCACATTAGTGTATATTCACTAAAAACAACAACAACAAAGTGAATTTTGACAGAAAAACATGAATTACTATAAGTTTTGGCCGGCAACAGTCTTTGTATATGAATTTCTGAAAGGAAAATATACATCGTCTATCTACATATTCTACAAAAAACAAATGAAATTTCTTTCGATCGAAGCGTTGTCTGAAAACATAAATGCTATTAAATAAATGTTTGGCTGATCATTAAAACAAAAAAAAATGAACGGCTACCGATCGAATAAAAAGTTAAAAAAAAAAAAACAACAGTTTTCCATTTCCAGTTAGACAATTTACTTGTAATAAGAACAAAAAGGCACACGGGATGCAGTATTTCCTGCTTTTCAAAGTATCGTTTTTTGACTAGCAGGAAAAAGTGCGAAGTAATCATTAAAAAATCTTGTTTCCGGTGAGTTGTTTCGGCGCTCACCGTTTCGTCCCGGTGTATCTACAAGAGTTTCGCTAAGTTGAGACTTCCGCGCGGAAGGTTCCGCGCGAAAGTGTTTCGTCTTGGTGGATTCAGAACTTAACCATATGAAAAGATTGTATGGTTAGCATTTACTTTCTCAACTGAAGTCAGGTGCCCATATAAAGCTGGTTGGATAACTTTGCACCTGGAAAAAATTCTAGGGGGTCTCACAAAGGATCGAACCCATGACTCTCAGGTCGAGTATCTAAACCACTCGGCCATCCGTCCCACTGTAACATCAAAATCCCTTTATAAAACTACCTAGATAGATGGACATCCACAAACTTAATCACAACTTAATCCGTTGCAGGCAATCGCTAGAATAACAAAAGCTCTAGTTTGCACCACTTTTTTTTTTTTGTTAATCATAAACCATGGATTGATCCGTTGCTGATAATCTAAACTCGATTCTTCACATTTTTTAGCCACCGGCCAGGGGCGGCATCACCCGTACTTAGGTATAAAATCAGAATATCATTTCTGGAACTCGTTCGAAGTCTAAATCAGTTAAAATTCCGAACAAGATTATTCACTTTTATCAAGGTTAAAAAGATCAATCAATTCATTGCAAGATCTCCACAAAACTAGATTTTTCATATTATTATTATTAATGTATTATCCGCAAACCGGAAACTACCGAACATATGTACAGTGAATCTGTTCAATCCAAAGAGAACAAGTTACAGAAAATATTTAAAAGAAATCAAATAAAAGTAAATGGAGGACCCCACCCACCCCGGGCCCCAATTCATATGGTAAGCAGCCCCGTAGCGTGAAAATTCTACAGCAGGGCCAGGCATTCAACAGCAGGGGCCAGGCATTCTACAGCAGGGGCCAGGCATTCTACAGCAGGGGCCAGGCAATAGCAGGGGGCAGGTAATACATTTTACTAAGTATAACAAATAAGCAGAGGGGGCTAGACAAAACGCAGAGGAGGGTCGGCCCCCCCCCCTGGTCACCCGCACGTTATGGGCCTGATGGTAAGGCACATCAATGGCGCTAACCAAGACATCAAAAATATAATATTTTGATAAGTTAATATAAGTACATAAATTGTGTATACAGTGGAGAAGTTAATATAAGTACATAAATTGTGTATACAGTGGAGAAGTTAATATAAGTACATAAATTGTGTATACAGTGGAGAAGTTAATATAAGTACATAAATTGTGTATACAGTGGAGAAGTTAATATAAGTACATAAATTGTGTATACAGTGGAGAAGTTAATATAAGTATATAAATTGTGTATACAGCGGAGATCTATTCAGTTCTAGGGCGAGATCATTAGCGGGTCTATAGTGAGTGTCAGTGGCGGGGCCTAAAACAACAATTAGTTTTACTACTGTTAGGCAGGGCCGCTTTATCAACTAGGCACAGTAGGCACTGTGCCTAGGGCCTACTGACATTTCAAGGGCCTTAGAAAGCCATAACATAAAGTGTAAACAACTTCTTAATGCCAGTAAAAATATATTAATGTGTGTAAAAAAAAGTAACTATACATAACCGTGTAAGATGAGCACCTGAGCAAGCTGCAGACTGTGCTGTGGATCTGTAAATTACAAAATGTTCACTTGTCGGCTCTTTGTCTTATCAAAGTCACATATGACGTCTTCAAATGTCGTTTCCCTCATAAAATCCTTTTCAATTGAAAGTAATGCCAGGGAGGATAGACGTGTTTTTACCATCGTTGACCGAAGATACGTTTTTATCAATTTGAGTTTAGAAAAGGAATGTTCCCTTTCATAACTTGTTCCAAATATTAAAAGATAGATCTGGAAAGCAATATTTACATTTGGAAAATTTGTCACCAACCTATTCTGTATTTGTGCTATAAGCATTTCAGCCACAGTTTTCTTGTCAGCAAATTTCCGTGAGAAGAAAAGAAATTCATTAGTAAATGCCTCTTCCAGATCTGATGGGTACATCTCAATTGGTGACTTGGCTTTCGAAACTGTTTGATCAGTTGACAGAAATCTGTCCAGAAGAAAGTTGAACCTTTCATGTAGTGTTATGTAGGCTGCCCGCCGTTTTCCCATCTCAGTAATAAGTCCATCTATGATAACGTAAAAAGACTAATTACGGAATTTTTCACTAGGACTCATACCTAAAACCGGATCATTATCATCCACCACTTCATCATGAAATCGGTGTCGCTGTCGTTTGCGTTGTTTACATTCTTTATAGTCCGTGTGTGAGAGCTGTTTTGCTATACCTTCGTACATTTCAAATTTATCGCGTGTGTCATGAAAGTTAAGAACAAGACTGTCATACAAGTTGATGATGGTCGTTAACTCAATTCCAGACTCCTGAAGAGCTTTATTGACAGTATACATTTTTTGGAACAGATCTTTCCAAATCACACACATTAACGCTGTCTCGAAATGGTCCAACTTCTTTATGAGTGATTGGCTTCATGCTGGTGGTTGACGTTCGCTTGTAGCAACATCAGACAATGCTTGTCGAATTTCCTTATAATTTGCATAAAAAGCACTAGTGGCGTCACTTAGTGCTGACTACCTTGTTGCTGATCCACATGACTGATGTCAGGAGTAAAATCGATACTGATTCCATAATACTTAGCGTTCTTAATTTCAGACAGTATTTGCGTCAATATTTTGGATCCCAATAACTCAATAATATCAACATACATACTGGCAGATAAATATGATACACTCCTCTTTCCGGGGTTTCCATGTCTCTCTATGTGTGCCTTTAGAAAGGGATCAAATTCAGCTAAAAGGTCAATGCAATCAAGGTAATTTCCATTGTTATAACACTTATGTAAATGGCTGTCACCGCGAAAAGCTAACCCTCTTTCATCAAGAAATATTATCACAGCAACTATTTTCTTGGGAACATCAGTCCAGTATTTGCACAATTTTTCTTCTCCTTTTGCAGTTTTTCGTCAATTCTAAATGTCTGTTGACAGAGCAGCAGTGTGATCCTTCGACTTCTCATGTTATGTAATTCTTGCGATGGCGTTTTTCCAGTCATCAAAACCATCGATAAACTGATTTGCAAAACCGGTTTTGTAATCAAACAGCTTGCACACATAACAAAACACTTTACCCGTTGAAGGAGAATAATAGACAAACCAGTCTCGCGTGACAATTTCACCATTTGTTGACGTTCTAGCAAAATATTTTTTTGCGTGCATATTTGTTCTTGTCACCAAATTGTCTACCCTTTAATGTAAAAATCTGACTCCAAATTTTGTGAAGGAAGATGTTCAGCATGATAACTTCTTAGATGTGCAGTTATCTCCCAATCATCTGGATCACTTGAATAACTGTATCCTTTGTCATGAAGCTCATGCTACAAACCGGCACATCCTTCTGACCCTTATATACAGTCTGAGTCTGTAGGCAAATCAAACACATCAGCTTCAGCATGACCCATAACAGAATTTGCAGATACCTTTTCCTTTGTAACACTTGTTTCGGTTGTTTCACTTTTTTCTCAGCTCAGTCCGGCAACATTATTTCTGGTATTGTGGGATTGTTGGTGTACATTGTGGCCGAAGAAGTAAATGAAATGTCATTATCACTAGTATTACTAGTTTTACCAGTAATTCAATCAGTGTCCCTGCTCATACATTATAGCCAGGATCCCCGATTTCTTTTCAATGCTTTTTCTTTCTCCCCATTTTACTTCCGCTTCTCAAATCCAGTCTCGTGTTTCCTCCTGAATCCGTCAGACATGGTTATTTAAAAGCACTTTCGTTACTTTTTAAAATTTTGTTAAGAATAAAAATTACATTATAAAAATATTTTATATTATGTGAATGTTTGTATTACAGTATAAGAATCATCAAAAGTTAACAATTAAATCCCAAAAGAATTATTACAGAAGGTTTTCGAAATATCACGATATTGCAGATCATTTATTTATTACAAATTCGATAACAAAATGCATATGAGTATGCAAAATTAATTCTAGTATTGTATAACCTAAACTCGTGATATAGAATATAATACTTGTAAGTCAATTGAATCAATATATTAATATAGTGAATATTAAACAAGTTTTCATTTATATAAATTAGAATATGCTATAAAGGCCCGGATGTTTGTGTTCATGCGCCCAACGTTTTTCGTTTTTTATAAAAATCAGAAGCTCTTATAAAGTCTATTACTATTACTATGTTACCAAGTTATTCAGAAATTATTTTCTGCTTTTTAGTACGCAAGAAAAACGTTGTTTTTTATAAGATATTTTTTATAAAGAAAAACGTTGTTTTTTATAAAATATTTTTTATAAAGTTATTTTTATTTTCTACTTTTTAGTTAAAATATTTTTTTTTCAATCAATATGAAGAGTTAAAAAATGTTGGTGTAAGACCCGATTAAACTATATCTAGTTCTGCTCGAACATATAGGAGAGCTCTGACGTCACACGTGTTCAAGCGCAGTAGAGTATTCTTTCTTCATTACTTCAGCCACAATAATTTTATTTTCGGATTATACTTAAGAAACTCATCAAATCATAATGAAATAGTAAGAATACTGCATTGTCGTCGGGTTCTGAGCTATATTGAAAGTATCAGAGCTATAGTTTTTCGGAAAGTGGTCTAAAATTGGTGCCAAATTCCGTTACTGTGTACTATATTTAGCTTCAGTAACTTCCCTTGTGACCTATTCGCCATACATATTTAATTTTATTTATTAAGAAAGAAACTCATCAAATCATAATGAAATAGTAAGAATATTGCATCGTCTTCGGGTTCTGAGTTTAATTGAAAGTATCAGAGCTATAGCTTGTCAGTGGTCTAAAATTGGATTACAAAATTCCGCGGACAAACGAACAATCAATTAATCAACCAATCAAACAGACAAGGAGTGAAGAAAAACGTTGTAAAAAAGAAGCACACGATTGACGATGAAGCAACGAATGTGAAGCGCATGATGTAACATAGGAATTACTACGTCATCGCTGCAGATAATTGAAAATGCGGAAAGTTAATTAGATTTTAAATCTCAAAAAAGTGTGGGTGTATTCTTGAAAATTATTACAAACGATGTCGAAGGACTGTGATGACCTAAAAACGCCCCTGAAACAAACAATTTTTTTTTAACGCCGCCATTGCCAGCATGGTAGGGTGTAGTGTGCCTACCACACCAGCACTGTTGGCGGCGCTGATGCACGTCTGCCATGCCCACAGAGCGGCGGGGTGAGTGTACCCGCTATCATCTGCAGGGACGGCAGAAAGATGGGTTTTAATCCTTGCCAGACCAGCAGGGTGTGTATACTACCGATCGGCCAGAATGGCAAGGAACAGGGTTTTTCCTGCCACTCGGACAGAGGGGAGGGTGTAGTGTGCCTGTACCCTCAGCCCGAAATGGCAGGCTGCGCAGGTGTGCTTGAGAGGGACGGAGAGGAAGGGTGTTGTGTGCCGACCACATCCATCACCACCGCCAGCTGTGAATACTGCGGTCTCGGAAAGTCCTCATTGACCACAGTACCACCACCCTCGCAAGTAAAGGGTTTTTTTTTTCCTGACTAGAGAGCCCCTATGATCCATCCCCCGTGGATCATAGTATGTCTCTCAAACCAGGAAGGAGAGATCACAAAACATGCCGAAATATTTTGTGATATTCTCCGAATCAAAATTTTTTTTTTGTTTGAAATATAATGTTAAGTTGCACGCGGCATTCTATGTGACTGGCGAAACTTTTAATTTCCCGATCAATGAAATAAATTGATGGTGTCTAAAATATAAATATGGCGTATTTTATATACATTTTAATATACAGTGTACTAGTATAAATAGATAAACTCCCTTGGAACTATTTTTAGCCATTAAAATTTGAAAAATGAACAAATTAAATTTTAAAATGTGCACAATATATTATAAGATGTGAAACGTCTCAACCGTTTATTGCGAACTTAGCATGTCTGATACGATCTAGCGAAACAGGGCCAGCCTTACGAATTAGGGGCCCAATTTAACAAATGCTTGCGAGGCCCCTCTTTTAATTTTTTTAACTATTACTATTTATTAGATCATGTAAAGTTCGCCACCCACTCCCCGCCAGGTCCGGAGTGCATTCTTGAAAAATATCAAAAATGAAATCGGGGAGGGCCTACGACTTTGAAAGTGTCTAGGGCCTAAGATGATCTTAAAACGGCTGTTAGGCCAAAAAAAATCTTGAACTCAGCTTGCAAAAAATGGTTATAAGATCCCTGATCGAAAAAGGAAAGAACGTATGTCGTATTTTAAGACAGTTTAATATACTTAGTTCGGGTTCCAAGTTGTTCAATTTTTAAGGCGTTTGGATATTGAGCTGCAGGCGGCATTTTTTTTTTTAGAACCAGGCACAAAAGCTATTTACGCCACAGGGTGCTGGAGGGCGGGAGGGGGAATAAAAATTAAATAAATATGATGCTCAACGAAAAAACACACATTTTCAGTTTTTATTTTTTCCTTTTAATAGCTTTTAATTTTTTTTTTTGGACACTGCGTAGAGACCATTCGACGTATGGAAAACATATACAATACATTCATAATATCATTACTATACGTTATAAAGGTATAAAAGTATTTCGCTGAAGACAGTTTACAAAAAAAAAAAAACCTAAATAAGAAACAAAAAATTGCATTGAAAAATATGTGTACATGTAGCATTTCTCCTGGCAAACATAATGCACTAATAATTATTAAAAAAACAAAAAACATGAAAGAAATAATAATAATAACACAATGTTTATCATGCGGCTCTTCAGATCGTCTGCCCCACGTATGCTCCAACAAACAGAACAACCTTGGTTGGTTTGTCCCGGATTGCAAAAACAAATGGACGGTTAACCTTGACCATTTTAGGTTTGGACATCAAACCAGACCTGAAATATCCATGTAGGTTTTAAATATAAAATGAACATACGATGAAGAGTTCAAAGAAAATGAATATGACATACACCCCCTCCCCCTTTCCCTGAACTAAATCATTATGAAGAGATCTGACAGTCATTTTGTTCATCATGCAAAAATTGAGGCCATGTATGTATGTGTGTGTGTGTGTGTGTATATGTGTGTGTGAGTGTGTGTATGTGAGTGTGTGTATGTGTGTGTGTGTTGTATATTTTCTTTAATTTTTAATCACGGGTCCCAATGGGCTTTTAAATTGGATGCATTACAGGCCCATATGCCGTTATAGTATATAATGGGCCACCCATATCATCTGACCTGATAGGGCATTTTACTAGACAAAGGGGCCCTTTGGAAGATGGAAGTGTAGTTTGCCTGCCCCCTTACTGACGGTTCAGTTTCCAATTCGACGTTAAAAACACCATTAGTTTACACGAGTTGGGTCTTATGTGTATTTACACTTCAGTAGTCCAGGTCCACGTACTCAATTCACCCATGCAGTGGACTTTTGTGGTTTCGATTGACTGTATTCACTCATGCAGAAACGACCATGGTAGGACTAATCTATCAATTCATGGGAATATACTCTATAATTCATTATAAGTCATATACATAAATGTATAGTCTTGCAGTTATTTCCCCTTGGAAACATTAGTTATTCCCCTTTGTATGAAGAAACTCACGTGATCTCATTTCTGTTAAAGAATTTTTTTCTTAGGCAAAAAAAAATATTTGAGTAATAAAAAAAAAATCAAACGCCCACCTTCGTGCCATTAAAACTGCAGTGGCCGCCGAGGCCTCCGTCCCCCTTTCGTTGACATCTATGACCGCTTTGTGGATGACATCATCGACTGCAAGGTCAACTGCGCTTATACCGGAAAAATCAGCCTAGAAAACGAATTATATAGTCTGAGTCAATATATATGAGAGATCCTCCGGTAAAATAAATCTGTACTTGTACTTTATTTAAGAATAGCTCACGCTTTTATTTCATTTTAGTTTTAGTTTTGACAAGTTACATTGATAAAGTTTATTTAGCTTTATGAAAACATAAATATTTTGGTCCTAATCTATATTTAAATGGTGTGACACTGTGATAAAGCTCTTAGTTTAGTTTCGCTAGTATATCTACACATGAGTGAATAGAGAATATGTTGGTGTATGTTACATTGATGGAGGAGAGAAAGGTCCTCAGAAAGGGGACGGGGGCCCCAAAGAATTAGGGAGAATGGCCCTCTAGTTTTCAAAATGTATTTTTTAAAATCTTTTTTTTTTTTGCTGCTTAATTATGGAAGTTACGGTGGGGGGGGGCGCTAGATATTATAGTTAGTCAGTGGGTCCTAGAATTTCTGCCTGCATTCACATACTAGAAGAGATAGAAGAATGGAAGGTGACAAAGTAGAAAGAAAAAGATGGAGAGAGAGAGAGGGAGAGAGAGAGAGAGAGGGAGGGAGAGAGAGAGAGGGAGGGAGGGAGGGAGAGAGAGAGAAAGAGGGGGAGGGAGGGAGGGAGGGAGGGAGAGAGGGAGGGAGGGAGGGAGAGAGAGAGGGAGGGAGAGAGAGAGAGAGAAAGAGGGAGGGAGGGAGAGAGAGAGAGAGAGAGAAAGAGAGAGATTAATATATCACAACCTTGTCAGTGAATGCATTTCTTATTCCTAGACTCTGCAGCGGATCCTTGAGTTTCAAGGCGTCGATTTCAATTTTAAATTTCGGCATCTCCAGAGAAATACTTGTGGGCTCCATGTTTCTGAAGATTTGATCTGCCGCTGATTGACCAAATCTTTGAGTGTTGCTCAGTTCCTGGTAATAGAACGGGGTGGTGGAACAAAGATTACCGATTAAGTAAATCATGGCGTCAAAGTGTCTATTCAGAAAAATGTGTTCAGCGTTTAGATGTGTTCAGTGTTTAGATGTGTTCAGTGTTTAGATGCGTACGCGGTGTCAATATCAAGGTGTGTATTGAATTTAGGTGTGAAAATGGTGTAAATAAGTGCTTTGTGTAAAAGTGTACATGACGTGAATGTCAGCTCGGTGTGTGTACACTGTGAAAATAAATATACGAGTCAATGCGTTTACGCAGACTCAATGTGTACATGTGTACATAATACAGTGCGTAAATGAGCGATTGGTGTAAAGGAAAACGTTGTGTAAATGAGTACTTGGGGTAAAATGTGCACACGGTGTAAATGAACACACTGTGTAAATGGACACACGTTATATATGAGCATATTGAGCACTTGGTGTAAATGCGCACACGATGCACATTAACACATTGTGTACATTGGCACACTATGTAAAAATAACACATTGTGTAAATGGAGACGCGGTGTAACTAGCACACTGTGTAAATGGAGACACCGTGTAACTAGCACACTGTGTAAATGGAGACACCGTGTAACTAGAACACTGTGTAAATGGAGACACGGTGTAAATAGCACACTGAGTAAAGTCAAGTCTGTGGTGTAAATTAAAACAAAAAAAAACAACAACGTAGAATGGTCTCTAATTTCGGTCCTTCATGTTTTATTGTGTCTCTCTCTCCCTCACCTCTACGATCTGGTCCACGCTGGACAGGTTGGAGGGCTGGATGACGTACATGGCCATGCGGTCGCCTCTGAAGGGCAGTTCAATGACCTCGGCGCCGGCGTTATCCACGTAGCTAAAGTAAATACATCAGTGTATAAGGCAGAGAATGAAATAAAGTAACTTAAATGTATCCATCAATCCGTCCGTCCATCCATCATCTATCTATCTATCTATCTATCTATCTATCTATCTATCTATCTATCTATCTATCTATCTATCTATCTATCTATCTATCTATCTATCTATCTATCTATCTATCTATCTATCTATCTATCTATCTATCTATCTATCTATCTATCTATCTATCTATCTATCTATCTATCTATCTATCTATCTATCTATCTATCTATCTATCTATCTATCTATCTGTCTATCTGTCTGTCTGTCTGTCTGTCTGTCTGTCTCTGTCTGACTGTATGTCTAATTATATGTTTAAATGTATATTTATCCGTCTGTATGCGGCGATCAATTTTATTTTCCATCTAAATTGATCTATGAATCTGTTTTCCTATCTACCAATGCTATCACCAGACAGATCAATAACCATTTCTCCTTAAACTAAATTCATCTGATGTCCCACTAGACAAGACCAACAACCAATACTTCTACCACTCAATTCATCTGATGTCCCTTTAGACAGATCAATAACCAATACTCCTCAAACTCAATTCATTTGATGTCCCACTAGACAAGACCAATAACCAATACTATCAGACTCAATTCATCTGATCAATAACCAATACTCCCTCCACAATCCAATCACCTGAAGTAGTTGGTGATCGCCATGGTCTCCACATTCTTCACGCCCTCGCTCAGAGAGTTGAAAGGTTTCAGCGAGGTCAAGGACGACGAGAAAGGCTTGTCCCAGCTGGCGTTGAAGAATATGGCGTTGACCAGCACCAGAGAGGTCAGCGGTGTGATCGTCCCTGGACTCAGCAGGTCCTTGATCTTATTCTTCGTGGCGCCGGCTACCCAGTTGTTGATGGGCGCCTCGGGGCCCGCAGGGTCGTCAAATTTAAAGCTGTCGAATTTAGCTCCGTACATTTGCGTCAAGCCTTCCCTTTCGAACAGAATAACAAAATAACAATTCACATAACAATAAACAATTGATAAACAGTTCATAAACAAAAATGCAATTCATAAACAATCAACAATTCATGACGATGAACGATCCATACAAAATAAACTATTCATAAAAAATAAACAGTTCACAAACAATTCATAAACAATCAAAAAAATCATAAGCAATAAATAAAAGCCAAACCTAAAGGCCGCTTCTATAGGTATATTTGGTTTGGCGAAAACAGCATTGGTGATGTTGAGTACAACGTTGTCGTGGACGTTGGTCAGTGAAGCCAACAGGGCCTGGTATCCCTTGTGGATCTGGGCTTTCTTTACCCCGGCCTGCTTCAGTCCTGCAACAGACACACAAAAAATTAACCAATAAACTGATTTTTACAAATATCGTGTAATAATTGCACTGAGTAGAGAGATTTTTCTTTTAAAATTCTGTTTTTATATATATGATATATATATATATATATATATATATATATATATATATATATATATATAAACAGAACAAAAAAGCGATTTTTTTACCATAACGTCGTTCAGTATATAGATGCGGTATATATTTATAAACAATATGTTCCTTCAAAGTAAACAGACCAAAAAAAAATCTCACAAACCTAATGAAGAAATTAGTTCCTTCTCCGTTGACTTCCTCGCACCAAGCAGCACCATCGACAGAGCTGCGTGGATGCTCAGAGGGGAGATGATTATGTTAGACTGGATCTTTGGGTAGACGGCCTTCAGGAGCTTGGATGCGAACTGGCTGCTGGCGCTGCCGATTTTTTCAGCGAACGCCAGAGACTTGCGGTTTACGCCCAGCGGCATTTTGCCCCCAGAGGACCTCTTCGGACCGCGCGCTGGTTTGTTGCCGCCCTTCCCTTTCTTCTTGCGGCCCCCGGAGCGTCTCCCGCTTACGTTGCTGTCATCATCATCGTTCGTGGTGTCGTCTATTCTCCCTTGAGAGCCCCTGCTGTATAAACGTTTTGAAATTAAATAAAAGTATTTTTAGTTTACACCTTTTGGGAACCTTACTTTTGATAATTCCTTACTTTTTATACTTCCTTACTTTTTATAATTCCTTACTTTTTATAATTCCTCACTTTTTATAATTCCTCACTTTTTATAATTCCTTACTTTTTATAATTCCTCACTTTTTATAATTCCTCACTTTTTATAATTCCTTACTTTTGATAATTCCTTATTTTTTATAATTCCTTCCTTTTTATAATTCCTTCCTTTTTGTAATTCCTTACTTTTTATAATTCCTTACTTTTGCTGTTTTTTTTTATTTTTACTTTAAGCTAGTTCAACAAATTCTGGTTACCGTTTGTTTATGAAGGGTGGGCCGCTGGAAGCGATTGGTCCTTTTCGACTTCTGCGATACCTGGTGAGGATCGTCTGCTGGTCCATGACAGACAGAGAATCATCCGTCTGTTCATCAGCTTCCTTTGCATACGTGCTGCCATATAACGCTGTTATTGTCGTGGATATAAATGGAAAGGATTGTGAGGTGGTGATAGTCCATCACACTCATAAATTCAAATGGAAGAAAATAAAAAAAAAAAAAACTGCCGTTACTTTGATCATTAGATATCGATTATATTAATCTCAGTTGTTTCTCGGTTGCTTACCCGCCATGAACACGAGCAGTAAGATGCAGGTAACCGTTGCAGTACCGCACGTCGCCATGTTTTGGTTTATATTTTATTATTAAACCAAGTTGTTTGTTTGCTGATGAGGATCAACAGTCACGTGACCAAAACTAATAATTTTATAAAAAAAAATATGTATGATAAGACTTTGAGTTTAAAAAAAAAATTCTATACAATTTCTATATTTCTGATACGTAAATAAAAATCAAATGAATATGAATCAGTAACGCCTAAGTAAATATTCATGTATGTTGTGATACAGATGAATGGTGTGGACCAGATGAATGGTGTGGACTAGATGAATGGTGTGGACCAGATGAATGGTGTGGACTAGATGAATGGTGTGGACTAGATGAATGGTGTGGACCAGATGAATGGTGTGGACTAGATGTGTGTGTAACAGATGAACGAATGATACGTGGACCAGATGAATGGTGTGGAACAGATGAATGAATGGTGTGGACCAGAATGGTGTGGACCAGATGAATGGTGTGGACCAGATGAATGGTGTGGACAAGATGAATGGTGTGGGCCAGATGAATGGTGTGAACCAGATGAATGGTGTGGACTAGATGAATGAATGGTGTGGACTAGATGAATGGTGTGGGCCAGATGAATGGTGTGGACCAGATGAATGGTGTGGACTAGATGAATGAATGGTGTGGACTAGATGAATGGTGTGGACCAGATGAATGGTGTCGAGCAGATGAATGAATGGTGTGGACTAGATATTGGTGTGGACCAAATAAATGGTTTGGACCAGTTGAATGGTGTGGAACAGATGAATGTATGGTGTGGACCAGATATTGGTTTGGACCAGATAAATGGTGTGGACCATATAAATGGTGTGGACCAGATGAATGAATGGTGTAGACCAGATTAATGAATGGTGTGGACCAGATGAATGGTGTGGAACAGATGAATGAATGGTGTGGACCAGAATGGTGTGAACCAGATGAATGGTGTGGACCAGATGAATGGTGTGGACTTGATGAATGGTGTGAACTAGATGAATGGTGTGGACCAGATGAATGATGTGGACCAGATGAATGGTGTGGACAAGATGAATGGTGTGGGCCAGATGAATGGTGTGGACTAGATGAATGGTGTGGACCAGATGAATGATGTGGACTAGATGAATGGTGTGGACTAGATGAATGGTGTGGACCAGATGAATGGTGTGGATTAGATGTGTGTGTAACAGATGAACGAATGATACGTGGACCAGATGAATGGTGTGGAACAGATGAATGAATGGTGTGGACCAGAATGGTGTGGACCAGATGAATGGTGTGGACCAGATGAATGGTGTGGACAAGATGAATGGTGTGGACTAGATGAATGAATGGTGTGGACTAGATGAATGGTGTGGGCCAGATGAATGGTGTGGACTAGATGAATGGTGTGGACTAGATGAATGGTGTGGACCAGATGAATGGTGTCGGGCAGATGAATGAATGGTGTGGACTAGATATTGGTGTGGACCAAATAAATGGTGTGGACCATATAAATGGAGTGGACCAGATGAATGAATGGTGTAGACCAGATTAATGAATGGTGTGGACCAGATGAATGGTGTGGAACAGATGAATGAATGGTGTGGACCAGAATGGTGTGAACCAGATGAATGGTGTGGACCAGATGAATGGTGTGGACCAGATGAATGGTGTGGACTAGATGAATGAATGGTGTGGACTAGATGAATGGTGTGGGCCAGATGAATGGTGTGGGCCAAATGAATTGTGTGGACCAGATGAATGGTGTGGACTAGATGAATGGTGTGGACCATATAAATGGTGTGGACTAGATGAATGGTTTGGACCATATAAATGGTGTGGGCCAGATAATGTTGTGGACTAGATAAATGTTGTGGACTAGATAAATGGTGTGGACCAGATAAATGGTGTGGACCAGATAAATAGTGTGGACCAGATAAATGGTGAGGACCAGATAAATGGTGTGGACTAGATGAATGGTGTGGACCAGATGAATGGTGTGGACTAGATGAATGGTGTGGGCTATATGAATGGTGTGGACAGATAAAGGGTGTGGACTAGATGAATGGTGTGGACCAGATGAATGGTGTGGACTAGATGAATGGTGTGGACCAGATGAATGGTGTGGACCAGATGAATGGTGTAGATGTGGACTACATATATTAATATTTAACTGTTTTTTTTTGTAAACAATCAAGAGACACGAATTCGGCTTTTTTCTCCCACTAAGCTGAAAACTATTTCCTGATTTCCGGAAAATGAGTAACATACCATTCTGAACTTAAAATTAAAACCAACAATTGATATACATGTATTTGACATGTGTATAAATTTATGTGTATTCGCAGAGTGGATTTAATTTGGCCCGAAGCAGTCTTTTGCGGTGCCCGGGCCGGGGCCTAAGCCGACCTCAGTCACCCCCCCCCCCGTGTAGGTATATGTATAGTGTATGCTAGTGAGTGTCTAGCTACATATGTAAATATTTGATAAGTGTAGACCTATGTATAGCCCTTGAAGTGTAGGAAGTAGTGATGCTAACTCTAAAGAAGGTTAAACTACACCACGTGATATTCACATAACACACTTAATGGAGGCAGAATCACACACACGCACACACTCACTCACTCACACACTGCTGTGTTGCTTGATATATGAAAAGAAGGATGAAGTTGGAAACGACTTCAAACGGAGCGAGGTTATATATGTTTACCTTTCGGAACATTTTGACATTAGGTTTGTTTTTAATTCTATGGATTCAACATTATACACCAGAAAGAGGATGTATGAAGTTTAATGTATCCTATTTGCCCAATGAAATATTTTTTTTTTAAAGTTAGTTTATTTGTGAGAGATTTAAAAATTTTAATATGTATATATATATATATATATATATATATATATATATATATATATATATATATATATATATATATATATAATAGATAAAAAGATATTAAATAGCATTTTTAGAATGAAAATCATTATATATATATTTTATATATATATATATATATATATATATATATATATATATATATTTATATAGATAGATACATGCATACATACATACATACATACATACATACATACCTATGTGAGAGAGAGAGAGAGAGAGAGAGAGAGAGTGAGAGAGAGAGAGAGAGAGAGAGAAAGAGAGAGAGAGAGAAAGATAGAGAGAGAGAGAGAGAGAAATAATAATTATTGGCGGCTTATGTATGTAGAAAGAAAGAATGCATTGATATAAACAGGTAGACGAATAGATACGGATAGATCAATCTTTAAAAATTAAACCAAAAATGATTTAAAAAAAAAGTTTAAAACTCACCACCACTGGGCTTGTTGATACGAGGGGAAGAAAAAATAAAGCCATCAAGTTGAACCAATGGACAGGCTAAGTAACTCACTTGGTCCTGGGTTCTTGACTCATATTTCGTGTCTAGTGGTTTATGAGGTCATGACATGATGTGCTCACTAACATTACGGTCCAGGATTGTTCGTTTTTTTTCCTCTCTTGATCTCAGCCCCCCCCCCCCGATCCCACCGCCACTTAACTGTGTGGTGGTTGATGTTAAAATTATACGATACAGTTTAAAATAATTGAGAAAACAGATTGTGAAAGGTCTGGACTTGTTCATCGAGACCTGAGTGCTAATAGACTGAATGATGAGGTTTATAGATGTTTGGTGTGATGAATTGTGTGAGCTAGATGAATGGTGTGGGCCAGATGAATGGTGTGGACCAGATAAATGGTGTGGACCAGATGAATAGTGTGGACCAGATGAATGGTGTGGACCATATAAATGGTGCGGACCAGATGAATGGTGTGGACCAGATGAATGGTGTGGACCAGATGAATGGTGTAAACCAGATGAATGGTGTGGACCAGATGAATGGTGTGGACCAGATGAATGGTGTGGACCAGATGAATGGTGTGGACCAGATAAATGGTGTGGAACATATAAATGGTGTGGACCAGATGAATGGTGTGGACCAGATGAATGGTGTGAACCAGATGAATGGTGTGGACCAGATGAATGGTGTGGACCAGATGAATGATGTGGACCAGATGAATGGTGTGGACCAGATGAATGGTGTGGACTAGATGAATGGTGTGGACCAGATGAATGGTGTGGACCAGATGAAGGGTGTGGACTAGATGAATGGTGTGGACTAGAGGAATGGTGTGGACCAGATGAATGGTGTGGACCAGATGAATGGTGTGAACCGGATGAATGGTGTGGACAAGATGAATGGTGTGGACAAGATGAATGGTGTGGACCATATAAATGGTGTGGACCAGATGAATGGTGTGGACCATATAAATGGTGTGGTCTAGATGAATGGTGTGGACCATATAAATGGTGTGGACTAGATGAATGGTGTGGACAAGATGAATGGTATGGACTAAATGAATGGTGTGGACCAGATGAATGGTGTGGACCAGATGAAGGGTGTGGACTAGATGAATGGTGTGGACTAGAGGAATGGTGTGGACCAGATGAATGGTGTGAACCGGATGAATGGTGTGGACCAGATGAATGGTGTGGACCAGATGAATGTTGTGGACTAGATGAATGGTGTGGACCAGATGAATGGTGTGGACCAGATGAATGGTGTGAACCAGATGAATGGTGTGGACCATATAAATGGTGTGGACCAGATGAATAGTGTGGACCAGATGAATGGTGTGGACCAGATGAATGGTGTGGACCAGATGAATGGTGTGGACCAGATGAATGATGTGGACCAGATAAATGGTGTGGAACATATAAATGGGGTGGACTAGATGAATGGTGTGTGTGGACCAGATGAATGTTGTGGGCCAGATATTTGGTGTGGACCAGATGAATGATGTGGACCAGATGAATGTTGTGGACTAGTTGAATGGTGTGGACACATGAATGTTGTGGACTAGTTGAATGGTGTGGACCAGATGAATGGTGTGGACCAAATGAATGGTGTGGACCAGATGAATGGTGTGGACCAGATGTATGGTGTGGACTAGATGAATGGTGTGGACCAGATGAATGGTGTGGACAAGATGAATGGTGTGGACTAGAGGAATGAAGTGGACCAGATGAATGGTGTGGACAAGATGAATGGTGTGGACCATATAAATGGTGTGGACTAGATGAATGGTGTGGACAAGATGAATGGTGTGGACTAAATAAATGGTGTGGACCAGATGAATGGTGTGGACTAGATGAATGGTGTAGACCAGATGAATGGTGTGGACTAGATGAATGGTGTGGACCAGATGAATGGTGTGGACAAGATGAATGGTGAGGACCAGATGAATGGTGTGGACTAGATGAATGGTGTGGACCAGATGAATGGTGTGGACCAGATGAATGGTGTGGACCAGATGAATGGTGTGGACCAGATGAATGGTGTGGACCATATAAATGGTGCGGACCAGATGAATGGTGTGGACCAGATGAATGGTGTGGACCAGATGAATGGTGTAAACCAGATGAATGGTGTGGACCAGATGAATGGTGTGGACCAGATGAATGGTGTGGACCAGATAAATGGTGTGGAACATATAAATGGTGTGGACCAGATGAATGGTGTGGACCAGATGAATGGTGTGAACCAGATGAATGGTGTGGACCAGATGAATGGTGTGGACCAGATGAATGGTGTGGACCAGATGAATGATGTGGACCAGATGAATGGTGTGGACCAGATGAATGGTGTGGACTAGATGAATGGTGTGGACAAGATGAATGGTGTGGACCAGATGAATGGTGTGGACCAGATAAAGGGTGTGGACTAGATGAATGGTGTGGACTAGAGGAATGGTGTGGACCAGATGAATGGTGTGGACCAGATGAATGGTGTGAACCGGATGAATGGTGTGGACAAGATGAATGGTGTGGACAAGATGAATGGTGTGGACCATATAAATGGTGTGGACCAGATGAATGGTGTGGACCATATAAATGGTGTGGTCTAGATGAATGGTGTGGACCATATAAATGGTGTGGACTAGATGAATGGTGTGGACAAGATGAATGGTATGGACTAAATGAATGGTGTGGACCAGATGAATGGTGTGGACAAGATGAAGGGTGTGGACTAGATGAATGGTGTGGACTAGAGGAATGGTGTGGACCAGATGAATGGTGTGAACCGGATGAATGGTGTGGACCAGATGAATGGTGTGGACCAGATGAATGTTGTGGACTAGATGAATGGTGTGGACCAGATGAATAGTGTGGACCAGATGAATGGTGTGGACCAGATGAATGGTGTGGACCAGATGAATGGTGTGGACCAGATGAATGATGTGGACCAGATAAATGGTGTGGAACATATAAATGGGGTGGACTAGATGAATGGTGTGTGTGGACCAGATGAATGTTGTGGGCCAGATATTTGGTGTGGACCAGATGAATGATGTGGACCAGATGAATGTTGTGGACTAGTTGAATGGTGTGGAAACATGAATGTTGTGGACTAGTTGAATGGTGTGGACCAGATGAATGGTGTGGACCAGATGAATGGTGTGGACCAGATGAATGGTGTGGACCAGATGTATGGTGTGGACTAGATGAATGGTGTGGACCAGATGAATGGTGTGGACCAGATGAATGGTGTGGACTAGAGGAATGAAGTGGACCAGATGAATGGTGTGGACAAGATGAATGGTGTGGACCATATAAATGGTGTGGACTAGATGAATGGTGTGGACAAGATGAATGGTGTGGACTAAATAAATGGTGTGGACCAGATGAATGGTGTGGACTAGATGAATGGTGTAGACCAGATGAATGGTGTGGACTAGATGAATGGTGTGGACCAGATGAATGGTGTGGACAAGATGAATGGTGAGGACCAGATGAATGGTGTGGACTAGATGAATGGTGTGGACCAGATGAATGGTGTGGACCAGATGAATGGTGTGGACCAGATGAATGGTGTGGACCAGATGAATGGTGTGAACCATATAAATGGTGTGGACCAGATGAATGGTGTGGACCAGATGAATGGTATGGACCAGATGAATGGTGTGGACCATATAAATGGTGTGGACCAGATGAATGGTGTGGACCAGATGAATGGTGTGGACCAGATGAATGGTGTGGACTAGATGTATATTTTGGACCAGATGAATGTTGTGGACCAGATGAATGGTGTGGACCAGATGAATGGTGTGGACCAGATGAATGATGTGGACCAAATAAATGGTGTGGAACATATAAATGGTGTGGACCAGATGAATGGTGTGGACCATTTGAATGGTGTGGACCAGATGAATGGTGTGGACTAGATGAATGGTGTGGATAAGATGAATGGTGTGGACCTGATGAATGGTGTGGACTAGATGAATGGTGTGGACCAGATGAATGGTGTGGACAAGATGAATGGTGTGGACCAGATGAATGGTGTGGACTAGATTAATGGTATGGACCAGATGAATGGTGTGGACTAGATGAAAAGTGTGGACTAGATAAATGGTGTGGATAAGATGAATGGTGTGGACCAGATGAATGGTGTGGACCAGATGAATGGTGTGGACCAGATGAATGGTGTAAACCAGATGAATGGTGTGGACCAGATGAATGGTGTGGACCAGATGAATGGTGTGGACCAGAAGAATGGTGTGGACCAGATAAATGGTGTGGAACATATAAATGGTGTGGACCAGATGAATGGTGTGGACCAGATGAATGGTGTGAACCAGATGAATGGTGTGGACCAGATGAATGGTGTGGACCAGATGAATGATGTGGACCAGATGAATGGTGTGGACCAGATGAATGGTGTGGACTAGATGAATGGTGTGGACAAGATGAATGGTGTGGACCAGATGAATGGTGTGGACCAGATGAAGGGTGTGGACTAGATGAATGGTGTGGACTAGAGGAATGGTGTGGACCAGATGAATGGTGTGGACCAGATGAATGGTGTGAACCGGATGAATGGTGTGGACAAGATGAATGGTGTGGACAAGATGAATGGTGTGGACCATATAAATGGTGTGGACCAGATGAAAGGTGTGGACCATATAAATGGTGTGGTCTAGATGAATGGTGTGGACCATATAAATGGTGTGGACTAGATGAATGGTGTGGACAAGATGAATGGTATGGACTAAATGAATGGTGTGGACCAGATGAATGGTGTGGACCAGATGAAGGGTGTGGACTAGATGAATGGTGTGGACTAGAGGAATGGTGTGGACCAGATGAATGGTGTGAACCGGATGAATGGTGTGGACCAGATGAATGGTGTGGACCAGATGAATGTTGTGGACTAGATGAATGGTGTGGACCAGATGAATGGTGTGGACCAGATGAATGGTGTGAACCAGATGAATGGTGTGGACCATATAAATGGTGTGGACCAGATGAATAGTGTGGACCAGATGAATGGTGTGGACCAGATGAATGGTGTGGACCAGATGAATGGTGTGGACCAGATGAATGATGTGGACCAGATAAATGGTGTGGAACATATAAATGGGGTGGACTAGATGAATGGTGTGTGTGGACCAGATGAATGTTGTGGGCCAGATATTTGGTGTGGACCAGATGAATGATGTGGACCAGATGAATGTTGTGGACTAGTTGAATGGTGTGGACACATGAATGTTGTGGACTCGTTGAATGGTGTGGACCAGATGAATGGTGTGGACCAGATGAATGGTGTGGACCAGATGAATGGTGTGGACCAGATGTATGGTGTGGACTAGATGAATGGTGTGGACCAGATGAATGGTGTGGACCAGATGAATGGTGTGGACTAGAGGAATGAAGTGGACCAGATGAATGGTGTGGACCAGATGAATGGTGTGGACCATATAAATGGTGTGGACTAGATGAATGGTGTGGACAAGATGAATGGTGTGGACTAAATAAATGGTGTGGACCAGATGAATGGTGTGGACTAGATGAATGGTGTAGACCAGATGAATGGTGTGGACTAGATGAATGGTGTGGACCAGATGAATGGTGTGGACAAGATGAATGGTGAGGACCAGATGAATGGTGTGGACTAGATGAATGGTGTGGACCAGATGAATGGTGTGGACCAGATGAATGGTGTGGACCAGATGAATGGTGTGAACCATATAAATGGTGTGGACCAGATGAATGGTGTGGACCAGATGAATGGTATGGACCAGATGAATGGTGTGAACCATATAAATGGTGTGGACCAGATGAATGGTGTGGACCAGATGAATGGTGTGGACCAGATGAATGGTGTGGACTAGATGTATATTTTGGACCAGATGAATGTTGTGGACCAGATGAATGGTGTGGACCAGATGAATGGTGTGGACCAGATGAATGATGTGGACCAAATAAATGGTGTGGAACATATAAATGGTGTGGACAAGATGAATGGTGTGGACCATTTGAATGGTGTGAACCAGATGAATGGTGTGGACTAGATGAATGGTGTGGATAAGATGAATGGTGTGGACCTGATGAATGGTGTGGACTAGATGAATGGTGTGGACCAGATGAATGGTGTGGACAAGATGAATGGTGTGGACCAGATGAATGGTGTGGACTAGATGAATGGTATGGACCAGATGAATGGTGTGGACTAGATGAAAAGTGTGGACTAGATAAATGGTGTGGATAAGATGAATGGTGTGGACCAGATGAATGGTGTGGACTAGATGAATGGTTTGGACCAGATGAATGGTGTGTACTAGATGAATGGTATGGACCAGATGAATTGTGTGGACCATATAAATGGTGTGGACCAGATGAATGGTGTGGACAAGATGAATGGTGTGGACTAGATGTATATTTTGGACCAGATGAATGTTGTGGACCAGATGAATGGTGTGGACTAGATGAATGGTGTGGACCAGATGAATGGTGTGGACCAGATGAATGGTGTGAACCAGATGAATGGTGTGGACCAGATGAATGGTGTGGACAAGATGAATGGTGTGGACCATATAAATGGTGTGGACTAGATGAATGGTGTGGACCATATAAATGGTGTGGACAAGATGAATGGTGTGGACTAAATGAATGGTGTGGACCAGATAAATGGTGTGGACTAGATGAATGGTGTGGATAAGATGAATGGTGTGGACTAGATGAATGGTGTGAACCAGATGAATGGTTTGGACTAGATGAATGGTGTGAACCAGATGAATGGTTTGGACTAGATGAATGGTGTGGACCAGATGAATGGTGTGGACCAGATGAATGGTGTGGACCATATAAATGGTGTGGACTAGATGAATGGTGTGGACTAGATGAATGGTGTGGACAAGATTAATGGTGTGGACTAGATGAATGGTGTGGACAAGATGAATGGTGTGGACTAGATGAATGGTGTGGACCATATAAATGGTGAGGACTAGATGAATGGTGTGGACTAGATGAATGGTGTGGACTAGATGAATGGTGTGGACAAGATGAATGGTGTGGACTAGATGAATGGTGTTACCAGATGAATGGTGTGGACCAGATTAATGGTGCTGACTAGTCTAATGGTGTTGACGTTGAATAATGTGAACTTAATACACTCTTACTTTGTTTATTGATGCAGCAAACTGGATAGTACGAAATGAAATGTCAAATTTCCTCTAACTTTGTGTGTTTGCAAGCAGTTTATTTTATTCACGCTTTTTACCTGACGCTTGGTTTGGTTTGGTCACAATACTACATTTTTAGTGAGGAGATGTTTTTTCGTTGATATTTCGACTAACATTTATAAATGTAGGGAACATTTGTGTAGAATATAACGCCGAAAAAAAAGACAAATAATGTACATTCTCCTTCCCTCATTACATCTATAGCCAGCTTAGTAATACAAAATTCATATTTCAGAAAAAAAATCTTTGGCTAGTGTTCCCTTTAAGATGTGCACATGTGCAATGTCGCCAAGAGGGGGACAGGGGGCAAATGCCCAGGGGCCCGGCGAGTTTTAGGGAGACTTTTAGGGGCCCGTACTGAGCTGGACAATCAACTTTTGAAAATATTATTATCAGCACGGGGGGGTGGCCCGTGACAGCCCTGCCTAGGGGCCTGAAATTTCTGTCGGTGGGCCTGCTAGGCGAGTTGCGTGAGCGCACAAAACGTTTCAACAGAGCGAACACGTAACGTTTGTATAGCCCATAGGGTTACCTGTAGGGTAGCCCATAGGACAGTCCATATGATAGCCTGTAGGGTAGCCCATAGGACAGTCCATATGATAGCCTGTAGGGTAGCCCATAGGACAGTCCATATGATAGCCTGTAGGGTAGCCCATAGGACAGTCCATATGATAGCCTGTAGGGTAGCCCATAGGACAGTCCATATGATAGCCTGTAGGGTAGCCCATAGGACAGTCCATATGATAGCCTGTAGGGTATCCCATAGGACAGTCCATATGAGAGCCTATACATCTCTAAGTTTGCACAGAAAAAAATCTTTAGCGGCGCACAGAGGGAACATTTCTACCAAGAGCCCTTCTTATGGGTAGACCAGCTAGGTGTTGCCTAGTGAGCACATTGTTTAGGTGGCTCTACCTGCCTAGTCACCACATTGTTTAGGTGGATCTAGCTGCCTAGTGACCACATTGTTTAGGTGGCTCTACCTGCCTAGTCACCACATTGTTTAGGTGGCTCTAGCTGCCTAGTGAGCACATTGTTTAGGTGGCTCTAGCTGCCTAGTGACCTTATTGTTTAGGTGGCTCTAGCTGCCTAGTGAGCACATTGTTTAGGTGGCTCTAGCTGCCTAGTGACCTTATTGTTTAGGTGGCTCTAGCTGCCTAGTGACCACATTGTTTAGGTGGCTCTAGCTGCCTAGTGACCACATTGTTTAGGTGGCTCTACCTGCCTAGTGACCACATTGTTTAGGTGGCTCCATTATAGAACATTTTTGACATAGCCTAAAATGACGTAAAGGCTAGGCCTACTTGGTAAGGTGAGGGGGAGGATGGTCAAGATTTGCAAGTATTAGTCCTGACAGTGTTTTTTTTTTGCTCCGGGCCCCTAATTGTAACTCTGCAAAGCCTCCCCCCCTTCCAAAACGGCTATGATTGCCACGTAGTTAATTTCATCAAACTGACCAATAGAATGTATATGTCAATCCAATTCCAACGCCCAGAAAAATCATTTGGCAAACTTCAAATAAAATTATTTCAACACACACACACACACAAAACACACACACGCACAGACACACAACCAACAACTTCTAACATAGCCAACTGTTGTGTTGATCTCATGAGAAGAGAATCCTTGTCAACCGAATGAATATTGAAACTTAGATCACGATAATCACTTTTTAGATCAACCAAAAAAAAATATTGTCAGATGTGTGGGGGGAAAATTAACAGTATAATCCAAATCATAAAAATTGTTTTTTAATTAATTATTCATTTTATCTCCCAATTGGAACCCCCCCCCGGCCCTGACAGCTCAAACGTTATTCACCCCCACTGGTTGAGGAAGGGGCATTTCAAACAAAAATGAGTGAGGAGTTTCGACAGAGTGTCACCTGGGGCAAGCCACGCCTTCGTCCAGGTATGCTATTAGATCAAAATTACGTGATTGTCGTACGTTAATGTTCTTTTTATTTTTGACTCCCAAGATAAAAGTTAAACCTTAGCTTTAGAAACAGAATTTTTTTATTATTTTATTAGGCTCTATAGTTGTGTTCCCCCCCCCCCCCCCCATCATTCCCTGACAGTTTCGATGAAAGCTGGGCAAAGATGATGATTTTCAGGGTTGTTAGTATCGAAGTATCGGTATCGGCCAATACAGTATCGACGATACTTTTTAATACGTTTTTTTTTTCGTATTGGTTGCTGTATTGCCGATCCTTTTTGGATCAAGTATTGATTTGTGTATCGCCGATACATTTTAAACGAAAAATATATTTTCGATACTCGATACCAATACTTTTCTTTTGCCACTATTAGCTATTTGTAGAAAAACAATAACGATTTTAATACATTGTTTTAAAAGTAATTTACATAAATTCAATCACTACTAGCAATCATAGCCATCAGTCCTACCAATATTAACACCACCCACCTCCCCACCAAGACAACTTGGATCACACGGCTGAAGTTGTACAATCCTTAAAGCGTGCTTGCAGTCAGCAGTACAGATATCTGAATCGACAGATTTTGTTGCTTGTTTTACTGTACGGCGGCAGAACCAGGACGAATTGCTTAATAGTATCAGTTCTGCTGAAGTAGACAGACATCTTGAAAATAACTCATCAGAAATTCTATCATTAGCACCCTACCCAAGCATTAACTATACCCGCAACTGAACACTGGACTTACGGCTAGTGCTGCAGTTGAGCGCCTGTTATCATTGGGTGGGCGTGTCTTTATGCCATTACGTTCTAGGCTAAACAATGATGTTTTGAAATGATTGTCTTCTTATGTGCTGCCAAATGGTGAAAAGATTAGCAATAAAAGTGTGCTTTGACGTTGTATTTTGTTTTTACTTAAATATGCTGTTGTTCTCAAAAGTATTGGTATTGTATTGGTATCGATTTTGGCAATACATTTTTACTTGAGTATTTGTATTGGTATTGGTGAAACTATTTTCATGAAGTATTGGTATCGGTATTGACGATACAATTTAGGAGTATTGTTAACAACCCTGATGATTTTAATAGTTCACTGACATATATACAGAGATGTGATCTAAGCCTCCGGTTTCCCTCTTCCCAATCAACATGAATTAAAACAAAATACGTTCCACCCCCCCCCCCCGACACAAAACTTTAGTTTTTTTTTACCTTTAAGTTTACTTGAAACTATATATCAAACATGAGATTTATGAAAAACATAAAGTACAAACATATGCAGTTAACCATAAACCCAAACAAGAAACAAAAAAAATTGCATTGAAAATAAGTGTACGTATAGTAGGCCTATTCCCTCTGACAAACGAAATACACGAATAATAATCAAAATAAACATGAAAGAAATAAAACATGAGCCGTTCATCCTGCGGCTCTTCAGTTCGTCTGTCCCACATAATGCTCCCAAAAAACAGAACAGCCCTGGTTCGTTGGTCCAGGATATTAAAAATAAATGGTCGATCAACCTTGACCACTTTATAATAGAACCTCAAATCAGACCTGAAATGTCAATGGAGGTTTTCAGTATGAAAAGTACATGTGATGATGAATTCAAATAACGCAATATGACAACTATACCTCCATCCTCCCCCCCCGCCCCCAACCCCCACAATAATATCATTATAAAAGATAGCTGATGGTCATTTTGTTCATGGTACATAATTGAAGACCCGTGTCTGTGTGAGTATTGAGTGTGTGTATGTGTGTGTGTGAATTGTGTATGTGTGTGTGAATGTGTGTGTGTGTGTGAATTTGTGTGTGTGTGTGAATGTGTGTATGTGTGTGTGTGAGTGTGTGTATGTGTGTGTGAATGTGTGTATGTGTGTGTGAATGTGTGTGTGTGAGTGTGTGTGTGTTGAGTGTGTGAAAAAAAACCCAACAGAAGATATTTAGTGCGACGTAAAGAGTTGTCTTATCTTTGTTTATGTCCGGCGGGTATGTCTGCAATTTTTTTTTTTTAAACTTGAATTACTAGACTTTTGAAAGTGAGAAATAATATCAGAATTTAAGACAAAGATGAAAGTGTGGGGGGAAATTGTGACAGTGTTGAAAGCACTTTTTTTTTTTACAGTTGAAAAAAAAATGAAATCTCTCCAAACGCATTTAGTTTAACATCAAAAAATTAAAACATGAAAAAAAAAGGGGGGGGGGGAGAAATGAGATGTAAAATAAAAAAAATATTATGCGTGGGTAGGCGAGGTGGGGGTGGGTGGGGGTATTACGACATACATTCACTCAAAGAGATGTATACTAACGTCTCTGAAGTTGGCTCGCTATCATTTACTTTGAAATCGAGGGAATTTTTTTAAGCATGTCTTAAAATGTAAACAAATGTATATGCCACCTCACTTACTGAATGTTTTAAATTATATTGAGCCAAATCTAAATTATATTGAGCCAAATCTAAATTAAATTGAGACAAGTCTAAATTATATTGAGCCGAATCTAAATTATATTGAGCCTTTGGGGGGGGGGGAGTAGTAAGGGTTGCCTCGGGGTCATCCTATGCGATTGACTAGCCCCCCCCCCCACCAAAGGGCCCCTATTCAGATTTCATTTCTATAAAACCAAGTGCTATGAGGACCCTACGTGGGAGTTTTACTTCGGCTCTAAATATATATCTGATAAGCCTACCCTCGTCCGAGCCCCCCCCACCTGCACCTGTTTATTATAGCACCGGCCATGCCAATAAGTTTTATCTCACTTGAAAAAGTACACCATTTTATGCCAGACGAAACATCAGAGAACACATCAAGTAAAGCAACTTAGGCCAGAATCTTTCTTCCTCCTCCCCCCTCCCCCCCCCAAAAAAAAGACAGAATGGCATCTATCTATCTATCTATCTATCTATCTATCTATCTATCTATCTATCTATCTATCTATCTATCTATCTATCTATCTATATATATATATAACACAACTTCAAGACGAAGGACTATTTATAGATTGTGGAATTCCCTATACGTCACAGACGACACCTCGCGTTGTTTCGCTCGGGTTAGATCAAAGTTCAACTTTGGATTCCATGTATTTTCTCCGAAGATGTCAGCCTGTTATTTTGTTTGATTGCTTATTTCAAAATAAAATTACAGTAATAATATTGATTCATAAGGCGGCCTATTTTACGCCGCGGGATGACTAGTAGTTATTATTATCTTTCAATGGTTTTACCTCTGGGCTTTTTTTTTTGTTTAATTTGACGGTTTCCACAGATGTGCTTATATTATTGTAATGAACTTAAAAATGTATTGACATGGTATGCCCAAAGCGATTAATAGAATAAACAGTTCAAAGCGACCCTGCATGAGAGATGCATTTCTCTCTCTTTTTAAAAAAAAAAGTAAAAAAAAAACTAAACTAACTTTAACAGCCTTAATTAATATAATTTAACATAGGCCTATTTGTCAATGACGCCGCAACTGGGGAGATCGCCACAGGGATTGTGTGTAGAATTTCTTTGCATGTTTGTTATCTAACTGTAAGTGTAACTAAAATAAACATTTGTTCCATGACCTTAGTTAATACTCCCTTTAGTTCCACGCATGCATTTTGCCCCAGCGTTACTACTCTGTCATTGTGATTCGAGACCCTCAGTTCGATAACCACTGTGATAGAGAATGAGCCATGTTTTATTTATTAAGGGAAGCAATCAAACATACATTTTTGAATTTGTTTAATTTTTGAGTTGTCGGTGTTCAGTTACTTAGTTTTGATTGCTTATATAGTTTATAATTTACCGTATTTTTTTTATTTGAAAACATTATTCATAAAAATAAGCTAATCTAAAATTATGATATATTTTTTTTTAAATGCGGATCTAGTCAATACAAAAAAAAAAAAAAAGTTTTTAAGATATTTTATAATTCGAAATTATAATTTAAATTTTAGAACTTCCGTTTTCTAGGTAGTTTCGCAAATTTGGTTTGGTAAGAATAACAAAGCAGTTCCAAAATGACTACAAGTTTGCATTCAAGTTTGATGGTTGGTGCACCTCGAGAGAAACTTCAGGCTCTCGAAAAAATTGAAAAAGATATTGCAACTGCTCTCCAGACGGCAGGTAAACTTTCTAAAAAATGCGAAGTCTTATCATGTCTTATGTATTTATTGCAATTCTCTTTAAATGTTTGTTTCATGGCAGTGGCTACGGTTCGGTCCGACCGAACCCGTATTTTTTTTACTTAGGGTACCAGCCATAGATAATATTGCTCCACACCCTAACCCTATCTCTAACCCTAACCCTAATCCTGAAAAAAAAAATTCTGAAAAAAAAAAAAATTATGTTGTTATATAGTTCAGTGCAGCAACTCGGCCGCTATGCAATAATAAGTAAGGCTGGTACCCGAAAAAAAAAATACGCGTTCAGTCGGACCGAACCGTAGCCACTGCGTTTTTTCATTTTCTTAACAATCAAGTTACATTAAAAAATAAAAAAGTGAGTTAAAATTATAATAGTGTTACATTTTCTCTTTACATTATTTTACCTTCTCATACTGCCTTTTATATTTCCCCCCATAACTAAGTATAGATTCACCATAAAATAAATGGTAAATACTATTTACTATAGACAGTTAACCAGTGACTAGGGTCATACTCATATTCACACTCCCATTTTGTATATGATATGGACATGACATGGTTTAAAGCATTGTTAAGATCTTATAGGGAAGCATTTTGAATTGCTTCAAAATTCTGTTTATGTGGGGAGCTGTTTCAGTTTTCAGCCCTTGCATTAACTATGAGGCATTGCTTATGCATCACAAATGGTAAAATAAATTGTGGTGGTTCTATAAGTTAAAAATCTTTTTTCATTATATAGGTTTAACACCTAAAATAATCTTCTTGAATCAACCTTGCAAGGTTAATAAGTAATAAGCAATATTTTTAGTTAACCAATAAATGAATATTTGGCAATAGTAGATAAAAAAATCATAACATTTTAAAACTTAAAATGGCTTGGCCTATCAGAAACATGCTTTCTACAAAAGCCTCTTACGAGCAATAGTAAGAAAGGCCACAATATGTAGATACAAGGCTACTTGAAACAGCAGCACAGCTATTCCAATTACACAATATATTAAATGAAATTGTATACATTTGTTAGTTAATTTTACAAGTACATATCCTATTATATGAGATTCATTAAATTTTTGTTCACCCGTGGGCGTCCCTGCCTTTTGAAAAACATCAGCGATTTCTTCTGATAGTGTTGAGTGTGGATTTTCCTAGTACATTAAAATCAATATTTCAAATTGTCTAAAATGGCTAAAGATTATTTTTAATATTACAATATTGGAATATCTGTTTTTTTTAAGCCGTTTTCATTAATTGTTCCAAGAATTTCTTTTTCTTATAATGAAACATGAAATATATGGTACAAATTAGTGTCCTTTCTGTTAAATGCAAAATCAGTAATACTACCTAACAAGAAAATATGTTCTAAAAAAAGAGTACTGTAAATAGTTATTAAAGTTTCATGACACTTAACATAATCTCTACTTATAGACAAATACCTTATGATAAAGCAAAAAATGATGAATTAAATTTGAGTAAGAATGAATTCAATTTCTTCTTTTAATATGTGGAAAATTTGTATGCTTACGATTTGATTTTTTCTATTTTTTTTTGTTCATAGCAAAATGTATTTGAGCAGGCTTCTGTCTACCAGTGAAATGGTTTTAGTTTTTTTGTCTTATCTTTTTATTTCTCATTCTGTATATTTCATATTTTAATTTGTTGTTCAGAATAGATTATAGATTACATTTTGGTTAAATTAGGACAAGATGTTATTGACCATGGTACGGACAGGGTGCAGTCTGAAAAGTTGGTTAAGAACAGGCGATGTCAATGTGAGGAAAATGGTGTGATTGGGAAAAAGTTCTACATTAACCTAAATTTTATTTACACTATGTCAAAAAAATAGACACACGAATACATAATTTAAAAAATTACTTTTATAACATTTAAATATAGATCATTTGTTTTATAGTCTGAAATTTCCTTATTCTTATAATGTATCCTTGTTATCTTTTGCCTTTTTGTTAGATATTTCTCTGTTTAAAAAAATCATTTATACTTTTTTTTTTTTTAGATATTTCAATCGGTTAAGTTATATATTTTTTTTTAAATTAGATTTTCTATTTCCTTATTGTTTTCCATGCTTTTAATAAATACTTTTTTAAATTGTAGGTCAGGCATTACAAGAACTTTCTAAAGACAAACCAGCTCTCAAACATGTTGAAACACACTCATCAAATTTTTTAAAAACATTGCAAGAAATCGAAAATGGTCTTAGTCAGCAAATATCATATTTAAGCCAAGTCACAACAGGTTTGTTTTTCTATGCTGCTGTAAAAAAGGCTATCTTTCTATGTTGAAATATATACTAATTTTATTTTAATTTTAATATTTTTATTTTCTTACAGTAGCTACTCTTTACTGTACTTTAACAACTCTATTCAATTAGCGAAAATGTGATTATTTACAATGCCAGCATTGGACTTATCTCTTATAAAGCTATCAAGGATTTTAACAGTTCTGAATAATGCCTTGCATTTCCCCACCATTGACTTTGGAAGTATGTCTTCTCATCCATATATATTTTTCTGTCTCTCCTAGGCCAGCCTCATGAAGGGTCATCATATGCTTCGCAGAAGGACCACCAAATGTCTCTACACAGGCTCGAACACGTTAAAAGCCGGCTCGGCGAGCTGGACAAAATTAAACAGGAACACCTCCGACAGAAGCATTCAGGAAGCTACCGAAGTTACACCTTGCCCGACCAAATTCATCAACCACACACTCCGCAGCAGCAACAGGTCCTGACCCCACAGCCACAGCAGAAACAGAGAGATCAACAGAGAGAGCAACAAGCTCAACTTTAGTTTTTTTGGTTTTTTGTTTGAATATATTTTTTTCTATTGCAAGTATGTTTAATGTTTATTTTTTGTTGACATTAAAATTTTCTTAAATTAAGTCCCCTTGTTCGTTTGATTTTTTTTTTCCTTCAAAGATATTTTGCATGGAAATGTGATTTTTTATAAATATTTAGCTGCACACACATCAGGGATGTGCTACCGACAATGATATGTCTAGTGACTCTTTATGTGAAATGATTAATTTACATTTCATAAATACAATAATTTAATCATGATAAACAAGTTGTGTGTGCTGAATTTCAATGTAGCTGACACTTCTTTAGATTTTTCTATACATGAAAGATCAGTTTAGAAAATACAGTCCATAGAAAGCCCAATCAGCCTTCTCCTGTCATAAAAAAATTTCATGGTTAACTGACTTTCTCATTCCCTTCCCCAAAGTAGTATTTTGCAGGTGTCGGGTAATTAGAGCTGTCATACTGTAGGCCTATACAGTTATCACTTCACTAACCTATCAGCCTTATCCCTAAGTTTGTAATATCACGGTCATATTGCTACCCATTTATAAACTGGTACCTCTCGCATGTCACTGTTAATTCAACAATAATTATTGTGTAGCAGTATTCCACATGATCAAATGCAGAGCCGTTCTCATGTCTTTGGGGGCTTTAGGCACATACTTCCATGGATATTTATGGGCCTAAAGCTAAAGTACTTGTCATGGCCCTGTTTGTCTCAGACTTAATATGAATTAAATCTGGAAAGAGGGGGGGGGGCCGCTTAGTGTTGTCACAAGAATGGCTCTGCTTATAGGTCTAATAAGAGCAATTGTCAATAGAGGGTGAAACTGCTGCACCCTTTTTCAAATAATATGAAATGGATCTAAATAAAATCACAGCTGCAAATCATTAACGTAGTTTTTTTTTTTTTTAAATAATACTAACGAGACGTACAGAAAAAAAAAATGAACGATATTTCGGATATTAGACGACCCGAGAAATGTTAAAAAGAAAATTCATTAAATTCACGAAAAAAACCGAAAGATTTCTTCGAGATTAAAATAGTAAACAAGGGATAGCAGCCGACGTCTCTCTTGGTTATCAGGTTTGAGCATTCATGTTAATAAGGACGGCTGTAAAATCATTTGTTCTGTTGAAGGTAAAATATTAATGATATCTGCTGTCTTTACTGTTTTTAATGTTATTATATTGTGTTTTTGGTTGTAATCTAAGTATGCTCTGTTCTTTCATTATTAATTTGTTATCGGACAGTGGTGTGGAGGACTGATTTTTTTTTTACTAGTCTAGTGTAGCACAGTTCAGTGTACAATCAAAATCATTTTATGTTTGTGTGTGTGTGTGTGCAATGTTTGCATCTATCTAAACCCAGTTGTGTATAATTATGGGGATATTAGTTTATGGTGATCTCCGGAAATATTAATTTGACTGCTTTGGGTTAGACTTAGAAGAGCGTTATCAATTTATTTGATTATTAATATTATTCCCTCTTCTTGAGTCTTGACTATTACTTTTTTTACTTTTAGAGTAGATTTTTACTCAGTGCAGCATTGGTATTGACATGGTAATGGTGATAATGATCATAAAATTATGTTAACCAAGAACCATTCTTGGCATTACTATTTTAGACCTAGACTGGCTAGACTTGATTTTAAAGCTTGCTTATATTATTATAATATAACCACTTGAAGGCTCCATTGCACAAATTCAGGCCTATGGTTTACTTAGGAATAAGATCAGAATAGAACACACCCTGACCATATGGCTCTGCACGTAAATTTAAAAATAATGTCACAAAGCTCTGATAAATCAATTAGTATAATCTCAATCTAAAAGACAATAGGTTTACAGTTAATTACTCCATCATTGCTACACTTTAGGTTCCCAAACTAATAAAAAATATATTTAGCTAGTTTATATGAAAATCATAGATTACAGTATAATGTTGAAATGTTTAATTAATTAAATGGGTTGAAATTGCGTAGTTTGTGTCACGGTTGCAATAGGTAAACGTGTATCAATAGTATGTATCTATTTTGCCATCAGCAAATTAAGAAGTGCTTCATTCATTGCTTGCTGTTCAGTTTGATTGTAGACAAAGCTGTATTATGGTACTTAGGAGATTTGAGCCATGGTCCTTAGGAGATTTGAGGCATGGTCACTCGTCAACTAGCATTTGGCACAGTTCATTTTAAATGTATGTTTATTCATATGTTTCATGGTTAATTGATTTATTTATAGATCACAAAATGGTGATTTTCCAGTGATTGAAAGTATGATGTGATTAGAAAGAAAACTTTTTCTTTATAGAAAAGCTTATTGTCAATCCTTCTCTGCAAAGTTAAGAACCTAAAGAAATTAATTTAAATGACTGAGCGAGGGTAAAAAAAAAACAACAGATAAGAATAACCTCACTGTGTCTGTGCATCTGTCACTGAAATCTCATAGTTGAGTATCAACATTGTTAGATTACATTTCTGGTTATGAAATGTAAACTGACTCTGCAACAAGCTATCATACCAGTCACCATTGGATTCTTTATATATATATTCTCTCTCTTCCAGTCCCAATTTACATTTGCCATACTAACCTTCTCTCTCATCCTCTGTCACATTTGTAACATCAGCCACTCAACTCTGCTCATCCTGGTGCAGATATGAATTCCAGGCACACACAAAAAAAAAAGATCTTTTTCTGCTAATTTATTTATTTTAATCGATTCTCAGAGGGCCAGATTTTCCCACTGCAACACAATCTCATGATTTAATAATATTGACAGAAATGCACTTTTGTAAATTGGTGGTAAACTAGTGGAGAATTGGCCTGGAGATTTTAATTTTTTTTTGGGTCATGCATTAATTTGTGTGTAGTTATTTTTGCTACCCCCTTTTCTCTGCATTTCTTTCCATCAATAGACTCTTTATCAGATATCTGTTTTCTCTGACTTTTTTTTTTCTTTCAGATATATGGATGTTGATGAAAGCCAGTGATGTCTTAACAATTATGTTTATTGAAAATAACTGTTACTAAGACTTAGGATAAAGTTTAGGTCTTTCTTACTGAAAGCTCATGTTCTTGTTTTAAGTTCTTCTTTGTGTTCAGTTTTCTCCCTTTTTAACACTTTGTCTTGCCCTTTTGTTTTGATTTATACATGCAATCATGTTTAATGGGAAAACCATTTTAAAACTAAGCACCGTTTTTCATAGACTCTTAAGTTATTTTTCTTGTATTGATTGAAATCTGTGCAACCTAACCCCCATGAGATCGAGATAAAAAAATACCCATAAACAAACTCTAATCTATGATTGATTTGTTTTAAATGAGTCCAAGCTGCAGCTTAACAAAACAAACCAGAGATGCTTGGTGTGAGTGAGCAGAAGCAGTGGGTCCCTAGGGTTTTGGGGGCTTTAGGCAAAAGTACTTGTGGGGTGCCCCCATATATATATATACAGTGGATTCCGCTTAATTGGGACAGCCGCTTATTTGGGACAAAGCTCAGAGAAACCAAACCAAGAAGCCAATAGTAAATTTGTATGTTTAATTGGGACAAAAAGCCTCGGTCCCGATGTGTCCCAATTAAGCAGAATCGACTGTATATATAAATAAATATATATATATATTATATATATATACGTAAACTTTTTTAGTCGTTCGTGATAGAACATTTTTTTTATCAATAATTGATACTAATACTTAACCAAATTCAACGAAAATTCTTTTTGACAAGGACCTATCCCTTTATTTGCAGCTTTCAAGTTACATTCACTGGCGCCAGACTGTTTGAACAATGCCTGTCACTGATCCTAATCTTTCCTAGATTCTTAAAAAAAAGATATTATTTTATTAAAACTTTACACTTGGGCTCATATTTTTGGCTTTTAGATGCAAATGTAGCGCGAGCACTGTTTGTTTTAAGGTGAATTTTTGTTTTACTATGTGTTTTTACTTTTGTTTGCAAAGTGTTATTTTCTTTTATTTTGTCTTGTTTACTTTTGTTTGCCAAGCGATATTTTCTTTTGTTTTTATGTTGTTTACTTTTGTTTGCAATGTGATATTTTCTTTTATTATGTGTTGTTTTACTTTTGTTTGCAATGTGATATTTTCTTTTATTATGTGTTATTTTACTTTTGTTTGCAAAGCCATATATATTTTTTGCATGTATCACATGCAAGAACAACTTAACTATGCCAAATGTCAATTTTGATTGCCACTTTTAAGATCAAAATATACATGGTCAGTTAACATGGGGCACCAAGGCTTATTGATGGGGGGGCCCCTGAATAAGTGTCTGGAAGGGCTTACGGCCTATTAACCTACACCACTGAAAGTAACACATAACAGCATGTTTGTGTGATACAAGAGACTAATTGAAAACCTGTAGAAAAAGTGATAATTGAGTAGGGGACAAACAGACCCTTGTAACTGCCAACATGATTGTAGACTTTAACTTTCTTTATTAATTTGATCTAATTTTAGCACAGGTTTTGTGCCGTTCACATTGAAACAGAAATAGATAATTTTCCGAAAACCGTATTTCTTGAGAAATAAGTCACTCCCTTTTGTATTCTTGAAATGTGTTCTTTAAAAAAAAAACAATAATAGCAACAATGCGTAAAATTTTAATTTTTAAAATGCTCATGTACTAAAACAAATTTGATCACGCCCCCCCCCCCCAGAATTGGCGGCTATACAGAGGCGTATCCTGGTATCCAGGGTGGGTCAGGGGGTTCAAATTCAAAAATCCCCCCGGGCCCCTAGTTGAGGGGACCCCCAAACATTTTTTATGTATTAAATAATAAGTACATTATCTCCTGTCGTGGTGTCGAATGTCAAAATGCAGAGGCCCTCCAAAGAGGCCAAGCCCCGTCCCCGGGCCCCCAAATCCCTAGGTTCGGCACTGCGGCTCTAGGCGTAAGGGCGCCTCTGGGTGGAAGGTCACCGAGACGATAGACAGACAAGTGTCGTTGAACGTTCACTTGTGACTCACATTGACACGTTTCTGACTCACCATCTTCGACTCAGTAAAGAGACCCGAAGTTTCTGTAACAGTTTCACGTTGAGTGTTTCCTTGGTGTGTGCCTGAATCCCCCCTCCACACATCCATATGCACACACAAAAAAAAAAACTCCTTACACCCCTTCCCCTCCTTTAAATAAAAACTGATTCATTTCCCTTGCACACCATTCCCTTCTATGAAACAACAAAAGTAAACTTAAGTTGACTGCCTGACTCTTAAACGTTAACGGTATGACTCTTTGATAATGACTAAGTTTATTTTTATACTCTATGGCATGTGTGAATGGTTATTCAATACATATTTCATAGGTCGGGGTCGGGGTGGATGAAGTATATCGTATCGTTAACTTCATCGTGGGGAGGAAGAGAGAGAGAGGGTGTAATGTATAGTTACCTTAATCTTCATTAATCAATATACAATAGACACGTATTTTAATATCTGTCATCAATGGCCTAACTAGCGTTGGTGTCGCCCGGGGGGGGGGGGGGAATTTTGATGGCGCCACACCATTACCTTGGCCCAAAAAAGTGCCCAAAATTAAGACAGATTCTGCTCGGTACGGACTGCCCTCATTGCAAGTTAGGTCACTGCCTGTTTACTTTTTGTCCTTCACCCGTGAATTATTATGATCATGTTGATTTCATTCCCACCTGCCAACTATCACCATTTTCCACACACACACACACACACACACAAATCAATGAGGATGTACTTTTTTTGGTTTCATGTTGGTATTTTTTTTTTGGTATTTGACATATGTCGGAAACACTTTAGAGATCTCAGTGCAAAAAAAAAAAACTACCAAGTTTATTTTTTTATTTTCCTTGTAACATTTTTTTTTTTTTACGCTGGTACTTTCATTGGACAGTTAATCGATATCACATTTTTGTTGTTGGTTGCTTGCAGGATCCGTGTGTGTGTTAATTTGAAATATCTACAAGTGCAAGAGCCTCTTTGATTTTTTTGTGTGTTTGTGTGTAACTTTTATTGCAATGATTCGTTACACCACTCCCTCCTGTTGGCTATTTATGCCCGTGTTCGTTATCCTGCTTGCCTTCTTTTTGAAAGTATTTACCGTATAGTCTGTCTGTCTGTCTGTCCAGTCTCCAGCTTGCTTTCCTTGTCTGTCTCATTAGTAGACATCCTTAATCCCACATGTTGTGCGCGCGCGTGTGTGTTTCTTTATTACTATGCCTTGAGTTTTTTTTTTCTCTTTCAGCAGTAGTAGTAGTATTATTTGTTCTACTGTATAAAATACACAGTTATCAATCTTCATTTTCTATTCACAACCCCTTCCCCCCCCCCGGGTCCACCACCACACAAACACACAGCCACTTTTAAACAAACTGTATACACCGGACTATATTTCCCATCACGGCCCTTAGTCTGTGTATAAATCCGCTGTCCACCATCACACGGCCATACTATGTACAGCGAACTATATTTCCCATCATGACCCTAAGTCTGTGTATAAATCCCCCATTTACTCGGATCTCTGTAAAAAACACTTTGAACCGAAATAGAACCAAAAAAAAAAAATCATTAAATGAAGTCGTGTTATTTTTTGTTTGGTCCTTTGACTTCCTCTTCTTCTAAATGAGTGAAGTACACGGCCATGGATAAATGGGAAGGCCACGAGTGAATGCACCAAATGGGTTTAATTGTAGGCATCAACCTGGGTTTGTTTGATGACAGTGCGCCCAGAGAACTAGTGGGGGGGGGGGGCTCTTGTCTCACGCTATCTATTTTCGTTGTTGCTGTTGTTGAAAGCCGGGACTCTCCATATCTATGTTGAAAATTAACGCGAGTCAACGACTCACTCTTGGCATTCCTAGAGTCACCGTTTTTTTTTTGTTTTTTTTATGTGTTCGTTTCATGTAGTGCATGAAAATATTGAAATCAGGCACTGTTTATTGATGTTCAAACATTAACGCGAATCAACGACACACCCTTGGCATTTCGTAAGTCCAAAGGGTTTATTTATTGAAATATTTACGAATGAGGGAAAGCAAACAGTAAGTAGGTTTGAAAAGTTGGAGTTTGTTCCTGACTCACACGATGGTGAGTTGTTATTTTTCACCCATTGAATCATTGTGGAACATTTTGTCTTTTTGGGGAGAGGGAAGTCGTAAGTAAAATTGAAGAAGATATCTTGTCATTAGGGAGAAACTCGCGTGCCATTGCGTTTAAAAAGTTCAAAGTCTAAATCAGGTTTGGACGACCTTACATGATTCACGCGCCAGCTATTCTTAGCAATTAACGCCTTACTGTTTCATATCTCCCATTTATTTCTTATTATATATTGTTTTAAACAGAATCTCGAGGCTAGGGTGCCACCTCTCATCATATGGAGCGGGGCTGCCACCGGGTAACCTAGGTCCCACTGACAATCTTCAGCAACTTAGGGTCCATCTGATCGCACCCGTCCACCTATTGCTAAGCCAATTTTCATTGCACATTACTACAAGTGACGTCGACCTTAAGAGCTGTGGCTTCTGGGCATGTGTCCGGGTAGCACTGTGTCTAGCGTCACTTGCTGGCGCTGTCTGTTAGCCATCTCTTTGTCTATATGGTACTTTTCCGATATCTAGTGCATTATATTCAGAGGCTCTATCTTCAAGATTCATTCAGTTCAGAATTAACTCACTGATGTAATTTACATACATTCAGAACTTGTATAGAAAATACAAGCCGGATACAGTATAAGCCGGATCGTTCAATACAGCCGTTGTATATCCACTTCCTAAACTTTCGGCTTAGATCTTTTTTTTTTTGGCCCAACCTGTAAAATACATAACTGGACGTAACCCAGCCTTTGTATCCCCTCCCCCGGCTCATGTAATACGATCCACGTCCACCCTCCACCCTGTTTAGCTACAGTGTATATACGACCAGGCGAATGCTACCGGGGTTTCTTGGCCACATACATTAAATATCTGCCTGTTTGGCAGGAGCTGGTGAAATTTGATGCGCACTCATAGGCCAGGCTTTTTCACCACAGAATGTGACACTTATATCGAGCGTCAGTAACCTTGATTCATTAGATCTTGATGGCGATTGGGTAGAGTTCGCAAATGGCGCTTTTTTTTTTTCTTTTCTTCTTTACTGCTCATGTGGGTCCAATCAGATTTTAAAAGATATGGATTTTATATTGCATGGCCTTTATCACACAGTGGTATTGTTCGTATGGGTATAACATTTCTCTCAATAATGGAGTCTGGTGTTACTGTCTAGTTCCACATTGGAAAAAGGAGGGGAGGGACTTTTTCGAACCCAAAAAAAAATTCTATTGAAATATTATTACAGAAAAATCTTTCATTAAAATCTTTTGGCAATAGACGTACTTTATTTTTGAGGAAAGGCATAGGGCCTGTCCATTATTTATGTCAACAAATTTTTGGCGATTTTTACCTCCCTCCCTCCCCCTTGTCAACAACTTGTCCAATTTCCAGAGACCCCCCCCCCTATAAAATTACGTCAACATTTGATTACCCCCCCCCCCAAAAAAAAAGGTGGCTTCCAAAATGTTTATGTGGCAAATTGAGTAGGAATATAGTTAGTTTAATTGAAATACTGAATGTTGGGCGAGTGTGTAGCACAGGACTACAACCGCTGCTTACTTTTCCTATTTATTAAGTAATTATATTAAATTAAAAAAAAAGTAACATTGTTGACGTCAACTTTTTTTTACCCCCTCCCCCTTGTCAACAATTGTCAAAAATTTTCTGACCCCCTCCCCCCTTTTTTGTTGACGTAATTAATGGACAGCCCCATAGACGTATCACGGCGCAAGAAAAGTTTGGAAACACTGGCATGGTTGAATATCGTTTGACATCGCATCACCCGTTGTTCAAAATGTCTTTTAAATGACTTCCAAGATTTTAAAAAAAAAATCTTTTGTGTGCCAGAATTTTAGTCACGAGTAAATGACCATCTAAAGTCAGAATGAACAACGACATACATTGGAACAGTTGACCCTTGTGCCTTGTTTGTGAAATCGTTCAACACCGGCGATATAAAGGCACACGGTGTTGCTGTCCAGTGGGCTCGACTGAATGAAATATGGCACGCGAACCGAACAACAACAACAACAACGACGATACAGCGATGGCCGACAATATATGTCAGTGGCTCTCAAGCTTTTTTCGCGACTGTACCTCAAAGGGTGTACCCCCCTCACACGTAAGCTCACAGACAAATGGAACTTTTTTTTTCATAATGGAATGCGGCTCGTCTTTCTAAAGCGTCACGTGGTCTGGTGATTAGTCTCTTCTCCTCCCCCCCCCTCAAAATGTCGACCTTCTTCAAAACTCTTTGATTGTTTTATAAACGAAGATTACATGTCGTCGTTGCGTACCCCCCTGCACAACCTTTCCCGTACCCTTTAGGGTAAGCGTCCGTACAACCGGTTGAGAAGCGCGGCCCTATGTTATTGACAACACGGGTGCCCTCACGCACTCCCTATACCATCGCGCCCAATATATATATATATATATATATATATATATATATATATATATATATATATATATATATATATATATATATAGCAGGTTCTTTTTATCATGTTGTTTACTGACGTTTGATGAAGGGATCCATGCTGGTGGGATAGGAAAAAATAAACGTTTGCTGATTTTTTGGTTTAAAATCGATTTTGTTGGGCATAGTCGATGTATTTAATCCACGGTATGTCAATAATGCGACTGTACCTGAAAGTAGAGTAATGCTTATATTTAGGTGCAATTGTTTAACTGGGGATTATCGACTTAAAATCTTGGTAAAATGTCATGGTTTTTAAAGCGCTATTTGTTCTTATGATTTACTGAGGCACGCCCTGAGCTAATCCGTTTCTTTCACTCCTTTTCTTTATTCGTTTCTGAGATGTATCTTTTTAATGATATTTTTTGTTAGTATAGTATTACGTACAGTTCTGATTCTTAGCAAATTTAAGTCTTAGGTGTAATTATTTTCAGCCCATTGGTTGATGTATTTATTTTTAGAACGGATGCTGTCAGGTTGATGAATATCAATCAAATAGGATTGAGTACATTACTCGTTTTACTTTTATGTTCTTATCTATCTATCTATCTATCTATCTATCTATCTATCTATCTATCTATCTATCTATCTATCTATCTATCTATCTATCTATCTATCTATCTATCTATCTATCTATCTATCTATCTATCTATCTATCTATCTATCTATCTATCTATCTATCTATCTATCTATCTATCTATCTATCTATCTATCTATCTATCTATCTATCTATCTATCTATCTATCTATCTATCTATCTATCTATCTATCTATCTATCTATCTATCTATCTATCTATCTATCTATCTATCTATCTATCTGTCTGTCTGTCTGTCTGTCTGTCTGTCTGTCCATCTATCTATTTATCTATCTGTCTGTCTGTCTGTCTATCATATGCATATCATATGCATAATTACCATGTGATAATAACTGACTTGATGATATATATATATATATATATATATATATATATATATATATATATATATATATATATATATATACTAGCTGTACCCCGCAAAGTTTTTGCAGGAAGATAGACTTGTTAAGCCATTGCCAAACCTAGGATTTTGTTGCCCTGCATTTTGACATTCGATACCATGACATGAGATTATGTACTTAATATTTAATGTAAAAAATAATTTTGGGGGCTCCCCTAAAGCAGGAGCCCGGTGGGACTTTCGATTTTGGACCCCCCCCAGTTACGCCTCTGTGTTAATTTTTTTTTAAGTTATAAAATAATTTAAAATCTAATTAGTTGTTGTTTCTTTTTCTTACAACATCCTAAAAGATAAATTATTTAAATTAAAAAAAAATTCAAAGTTACTTTTCATTAAAACAACTAAAAGGATATATTCTGAAAAAAAAAAAACAATAAAAATAAATGTCACTGGGCGAAATCGAACCCGGAGAGTCTGCATAAAAGTGATCATAGTCCAAGCTGCATAACCACCCTGCCACCGCGCCAACCAATTTAAACGAAATTTTAATGTACTATAGGAAAAATATTCCTCGGTTATGTTTTCATTGCCTTTTGACCTAGTTTTTCTAGGCCTATATTGTTATTTTGTAATTAAGAAATAATTCAAAGCCGTATTTATTTAAAAAAATAAATAGTATAAAAGCTGAGAACTTAATTAGTATAGAAATTTGCAGAATTTCTTTTTTAAAATATTATATTGACTTTATTTACGAAATTAGATACGAAAACGCGGTCAATAGTCTTATCGTCGCCGACGTCGGAGATTTTCGATTATTACTATTGTTTACGTCTGACGATGTTAAAAGGCTCTGTTGTAATAAAAACTACAATGATTTGAATGATATTATATGCTAATTATTAATTTTTGATATTGGGGACTTTTACATTTCATAATTAAAAGCACAGAAACTATTGAAAACTGTAGATATCAAAAAGAAAAAATGAATCGAGACACAGGGGATGACGCCATTTTGAATTCTTGTTTTCCGCTTTCGATTTAACGCACACTGGAAATGAATAATATTATATATGATGATATATATATATATATATATATATATATATATATATATATATATATATATATATATATATATATATATATATATACCTGTCTATGTGTAAAATGTACTCGAGTTATAATACATATTTAACTTCTTTTTTTACCCTTTAAAGATTTTAGCCCAACCCATCCCCTCCGCCTTTCTCTCCTTTTTTTTCCTTGGAAGTTTAATGATCTGAGCACATAACATTCAAATTCAAAATAATCGATTTTTTGAAATCAATGATTTCAAGGCTCTGTCCACCACCTTCCTGCAAGTAGCACACAGTCTGTACAATTTTTCTCGCAGTACGCACAATATCTCCATGTATCACTAACCTATGCACACCTAGTGTACCTGCCTGTGTACACACAAAAAATGACCTAATAGGCTGACACCAAGCGAAGTCCTGTAAATGTTCAAACAAAGTCTCGTCTATCTTTCTTTCTTTCTTAACACTGTTCATTGCACATTTTCTTGAAGATGTGCTCGACCATCTCTTTGTTTCTCCTGGATATGTGATACAATATATGATACAATATGGGATACAATCATTAATTTAATTTACTTATGCTTGCCGGTGGTCAGTGTCAGCATTGGCTGGAGGCGGCCGGCCTGTGTGGAAATGACACTGTGAACAGCATCTTATGAATGAGATGACATAAATTACGAACTTTTTGAGTGCGGGGAAAACATAAAATCAAGATAGATTAATTGCAAACAGATTTGTTGTTCTTTTCATACGGATTGAAATAATTCAAACTGTTAATCATGTTCCTCAGCCATCCGTGGTTAAACGAAATGAAAAATTATCATAAACACATTTAGACAAGCGTACTTTGTTTACTCTTCTGTGTTACCGAATAAAATTATTCAAAATGATAAATCATCTTTCTTTGTCATTATTTGTTGCAATAAGATGATTTTTTTGCGATATATATATGCACCATTGGTTCAAACACCCTATTGTTATTTATGTACATGTATTTGTATCTAGATGTATTTTGAAAACATAAAGCTTCTGGACTATTTTCACAAGACGACTTCTGTGTCATGCTGTACAAAACAGTGGTCCTCAGATCGTGCGTCGCGCACGAATTTGGTTTGTCGCGCACGAAATTTAAATTTATCATTAAAGGATCGAGAACATATGTATGCATAATGATACCCCCCCCCCCTTTTTTTTTCTCTGCATGTTACCAAACTAAAATTTTGCAAAATATGCAAACTAAAGGGGGCCCACACAATTAATGTTTTTTTTTTTCATTTTCCTTTACCGTAGTTTTTCTTTACAAGTGAGTATCAAAAATGTTAGTTTGGGGGGGGGGTGATTTCTGGCTAGGCTGAATTGTCATACGTTTCGCCTGGTTCATTCTAAATGTATTTTTTCAGCCAAACAATTCAACCCTATCGCTCGATACAAATTGCGCTAAATTGTTCTTAGCGCCCACTGAGCCAAACTTTCAACCCGGAACCTCAAGGCTAATTTTCTTTTTTTTCTACCACATACATAAACTGTTGGCATTGCCTAGATTACAAGTGAAACTATTTTCTTTTTTTTTTTTGTTCAATTGAAAGTCGATATGTCGTGCCCCCCCCTCCCTTTTTTTTTTCTTGAGATACCGGTGGCAGGAGAGAGGGACGGCCTACACGTTTTAACTGAAGGAGGCGCAATGAGTGGGTGGGTCGGGCTCGTGTGTTGGTCTTGTGTATCGATTGGGGGCTGTTAACTATTGTCTGACACACCATCGGTTTCAATAGAAGGTTGTGCTATATAGGCGCGGATATATTTTTACTTTGACACCACTACTGTGTGTGGGGTGGGGGGGGGGGAGAGAGAGAGGGAGAGAGAGAGGGAGAGAGGGGAGGTTGATGTAGTGAACTCGACGGCCCCCGCCTCGGGCCTCAGTGGGTGCCCAGACATCACTTCTGCCTGATCAATGACTCCAAGATTATCCAACTTGAAAAAAATAGGTACCTGACAATTAGTAGGGGAAAAGAAAAACAAGTTACCAGTGTAATATTTACTTCATATGACCACAACAATCTTTTTAGGTCTACAAGAGAGCATTTACTTTTACTACTATTTAACATAATGTAACCATTCCGGTTTTTCCCCCCACCCACATCACCTTAAAATGTGTATCTTCTGAATACAGATTTGACCATTCCGTCTATTGTATCCACCCCACCCACTGTCAGTAATGTTTTTTTTTTGTATCTTCTGAATATAGATTTGACCATTCCCTCTGTTGTATCCAACCAACTACTGTCAGTAATGCTTTTAACCACGGCTCCCGTGTGGAGTTGGCAGTAGTGACACTAAACTGAGAGACACACACTCTCGAGTCATGCTAATCACTCTTCTTTTAGACCGCTGTTCTTTCAGCTGTGGCTCTCTTTGTTATTAACTCCCCCCGACACTGTAACTCCTGGTTTCTTCAATCGACATCTATTTCTCATCATTCTTCTTCCCGCCCCGCCACACCGCCTTCCTCCTTCTCCCAGGTCACTTTCTTGCTTGCTCCATTGGCACAATGAAACATTCACCAGAATGATCAGAATCTCCCCATTCTGATTCACTTTTGCTTCTGTGTATCGGTTTATAAATATAGTCTTCCACATGCGTACCATTGTCTAACGTTACGCCAATCATCACGCCTAACGTGTATACGATCAGCGGCGTCACTTACTTTGTCACTAGGTATGCGCGGCATCTGTCGTATTTTAGTACCTTATTATTATTATTTTTTTTGCATGCTAAGGGGAGGGGGGGGCAGCCGAATTTTCACACTCCGCACCCAGCACAACTACAGCCACTGCCACTGTGATGCTAGAGACATATACCACAAGGTGTAAAATGTGTTATGTTTTCATTTACTTTTCGTATAGCTCGATGTATGTAAGTTGATGCAAATTTCTGTGTGTGTGTATAAAGTAAATGTATGTATTTGCTGCTGGGAATACTTTTTGCTTCAGTGTAAACACTTAGCCAGCTTTGACACCTCCCCCCACCCCAAACCTAAAATAATATGTTACCCCCCCCCTCCCATATGAATACTATCTAAATCCTTTACAAATACCTTGCGTTTTTCAAATCGGTAGATTGGATTTGTTCTATGCATGTATTGTCTTGGACTAATTCGCTTTGATATCAATCAGCGACACTGGAGCCACTTGTATGGTGAAACTGCACCAAACCATCATTGAAGTTTGTTGTGTGGCCGTGTAAGGGGGAAAAAAAACAACAACTCAGATTCTTTTCTTTTTAGAGCATTTTCGAAAAAAAAATGCTCTATTGTCCCCGTTTTGTCTGTCTGTCTGTCCGTCATCACCCTAGATCTCAACAACCATAAGTCCTAGACCCATGATGTATATATCATTTTGTAGGTCTTGACCTGCCAAGAAATGACTTTTTTCCATTTCGCGATCTGACCTCTCAGGGCCGTAAAAGGGGCCTTAGTACCGTTTTTTACTATATAAGCTATATTGATAAAGGAGCGCTATATCTCAGCAACTATAAGTCTTAGATCCATGATGTATATATCATTTTGTAGGTCTTGGCCTGCCATGTGTACATCAAAAGTTCATTTCGCGATAGGACCTCTGAGGGCCGGGCTTCAGGGCTCATAAGGGGCTTATATATTATATGTACACCTTGTACGTTCAATAGCCCGTTCATTTGGTGCAAAATACTGCAGCACGTAGTTTCACTAAGATTTATTAAGAAACTCATCAAATGAAATAGTAAGCTTGTGTTCTGAGTTTAATTGAAAGTATCAGAGCTATGCAACAATTGACGGAGTTTTCGGACGATTAAATGACTATAATTTCGAATGTTTTCAATTATGAGTCCTATTTCAGTAACCACAAACCACTTGTAGTTAGATTTAAGAGAAAATAATTTTTTTTCAAATATAAAGAAACGTCTTTATAAATTTTTTTTTTACAGATATATGCATTACACAATTGAATTTATAAACATTTCCGAAATTTACAAATATTTACTGAAAGATAGCATACGTACTGATACATAACATGAAAATGCGCTAACACGGTCCTGTGTCCAGAATGGAACAGGCTTAATTGCTTGTTTTTTATTAACTCTTGATCCCCTTTTTTTCTAAATCCCCCCCCCTGATGACCTGCAACTTCATTTGACTGTGAACTGTGTGTGTGTGTGTGTGTGTGTGTGTGTGTGTGTGCGCGTGCGTGCGTGCGTGCGTGCGTGCGTGCGCGCGTGCGTGCGCGTGTGTGTGTGTCGAGTATGCTTTTCTGTTGTGTTTTTTTTTTTTTTTTGAAATAGACAAAATGTTGTTACATATCAGGGTTTACTTACAAACATGAGGTGATTGAGTGCAGCAATTCTAAATTCACTCTATTGAGTACAAATAGTTAGTGAATCACACGGACTGTAATAACGACTTGATGGAAGGACCCGGCACAATGTATGTCCATGAACTGTCGTCACCCCGCCCTCCTCCTCACTTCCCGACCAAAATACTCACTTTTTTTGGGTCGGCCACCGGCGGATGTTCAAAATATACATATCGATACTTGATGAGCTCAGAACCTCCCCCCCCCCCCCGGTGAATCACGACACGAGGCAGTGGGGGGGGGGGGGGGGTTGGGAAGACAGACGGGGGTGTGGATGGCCGAGGAATGACAGGAAATTTGTATTAAGCACGAAACGGGTTTCTCGGAACCAGAGAGAGAAATAGTGGACGGGGCTATTCCATTTAATTTTCATTTTAAGTCTTTGATTTGTTGCCCATTGTATGAGGTTTGCTGTGTGTCGCTATATGTATATTTGTGTTGTTTAAATTAAATGTGTTTACAGTAACTAGAAAGAGAAATAGTGGCGGGGGGCTGTTCCATTTAAGTTTCATTTTAAGTCTTTGATTTGTTGGCCATTATATGAGGTTTGCTGTGTGTCGCTATATGTATATTTGTGTTGTTTAAATTAAATGTGTTTACAGTAACTAGAAAGGGAAATAGTGGCGGGGGGCTGTTCCATTTAAGTTTCATTTTAAGTCTTTGATTTGTTGGCCATTATATGAGGTTTGCTGTGTGTCGCTATATGTATATTTGTGTTGTTTAAATTAAATGTGCTTACAGTAACTAGAAAGGGAAATAGTGGCGGGGGGCTGTTCCATTTAAGTTTCATTTTAAGTCTTTGATTTGTTGGCCATTATATGAGGTTTGCTGTGTGTCGCTATATGTATATTTGTGTTGTTTAAATTAAATGTGTTTACAGTAACTAGAAAGAGAAATAGTGGCGGGGGGCTGTTCCATTTAAGTTTCATTTTAAGTCTTTGATTTGTTGGCCATTATATGAGGTTTGCTGTGTGTCGCTATATGTATATTTGTGTTGTTTAAATTAAATGTGTTTACAGTAACTAGAAAGGGAAATAGTGGCGGGGGGCTGTTCCATTATTTTTTTAAGTCTTTGCTTTGTTGCTCATAATATGAGGTTTGCTTTGTGTCGATATATGTATATGTGTAGTTTATATGTGTGTATGTGGGACGGATGGCCGAGTGGTGTAGATACTCGACTGTCGACCTGAGAGTCCTGGGTTCGATCCTCTGTGAAAACCAAGGGATTTTTTTTATGGTGAACTTTGTTTTAAACACGTCCCACAAGTTCACCCAGCTTAAATCGGGGAAGTAATGGCGGCTGGGCGTTGTGCTAACCACACTTTATCTGCCCCCATGGTTGCTAGGGATAAGGGAGCTTTACCTTTTTTTGTATATGTCTGTATTGAATTTTGACAAATAACTGGTGTGTTATATATGTGTGTCAATATGCGTCTGTACTGACATTTGAAACGTTTTGGTAGCACATAATTGGTAATATTCACTTGTGTGTGTTTGACTTTTGAAGGTTCTCACTTAACCATAGAAAACTCCGTCCTTCCTTCCCCCCCCCCGCCCCTTTCTTCTTTGATGGTGCTCGTTACATGTAGACTGGTGAAACTTTCTTGAGTCTGATTTGTCAAAAAAAAAAGATGTTTCTTGAATCGTTTATGTATTGCGTTTCCCCGCCATGCCATGCGCTTGCCAAAATGACTCTTATTTATAGTTTATATTATAGTTTCTTTATATTAGGAATACATCCGTAAAAAAAAATGATTTACATCATGTACTGTCGAACTAAAGTAACTAGCTTTTAGCTTTAGCCTTGATTCACCGGAGTTGCTGGATCAAGAAACAACACGATATATTTATATTTTTTTTTTTTATTTTCATTATTCTCGTTACGTTTCTGAATTACAGTGAATCAACTCGTTAATTTGTAGGTGGGTGCGAATGAGTGAGTGGGTAGATGGACCATTTGTTCTAACATACATGGCGTATCTACCATTCTCTTTTTGGCTAGCGTGCCTGTGCGCAGGGAGGGATTGGGGGGGGGGGACCCCGTTGGTTTGAGAGAGAGAGACAGAGAGAGGAAAAAAAAAGACGAAGTCGGGCAGCGTGTTGCAATCGTTAATATGTCAGGCATGTCGGATTCCAGCCGGATCTCCACTGTCACATGTCTGAATGCCATAAATGATCGGGGGTGGGGGGGGGGCTGGTATTGGTGTGGTGGAAGAATATAGTGCATGCCCTCTCTCGTGCGTGTGTTAGTGAGTAAGATTTACTTCTGAGTAATTATGGAGGGCTCGGCTGGTCTCATTTTATTTTGACCCCGTGGGTTATCGGTACTGGCGCCTTGTTTGAACGCTTCCCAGTGGTAGAGACCGCGCGCCCCTACCCCCCACGAATTGTGACTTTGTTTATTGGTCTTTTTAATTAACAGGTTGCCTTATCAATCAGATGGTCCCACCCGTTCTCTCTCAAGGGAATCGCCGCTAGTCTTCTTGGTTTATCTGGTTTGTGTCCGTCAGACCGCTGTGAGATCTTTACATAAAGGGCTCCTGTTTACCATATGGGCGGGCGGTCGTGTGAATTAATAGGAATGGGTGTGAGAATGGCCTCCAGCTACGGGTACTATTTGGGTTTTCCCAATTAAAAAAACTAACAACTCTTACGAAGGATATATATTACCATATATATATATATATATATATATATATATATATATATATATATATATTATTACGTTATAATACCCTAATGTGACATGTACGGCGCTAAATCGGACAATGTCTTACAACGGCCGATGCGCACTTTTGGTTCGGTGCGACCTGCCAAAGCTCGAGGTGACGATGTGAACTGTATCGAATGAACAAGAAAGAACATCAATTGCCAATTTATCGAAAAAAATGATTAAAGGCGAGATAAATTTGTTTTGCTGACAGATTGACCAGTGGGCGTGGGCGACTGTCTTTATTTAACAGATATTAAACATTTTTTTAGCCGGCTTGCAGACATTGCCCGTAAACAGATAGACAGACAAATAGTTATACAGACAGATAAATAAATAGCGTGGCAGATGATGCTGTTGGCATCGGATGACCTTACAGCTGTCAGGAATTGACACTGGTGGGGGTGGGGGGTTAAAGACACGTGCCCGAACGCCAGTGACATCAACAAACTTGTGTGTGTGTGTGTGTGTTCATCCGTGACCATGGTCTGATCAGGGCCAATTGCATGACTGATTAATCACTTGGCTAATAAGGCTATAACACTGGGGCACTCGTTTGTCAAACACCACGAGTATCCCCACTAACCTCTTACAAGTAAACGGCAAGAAGTCTGATGAACTCATTGCAGCTTCTTGAAGCAGAGATATTTTCGCAGATGATTTCTATTTGAATACATACAAATTACACACACACACACACACATACGAGATGCAATGGGGGGTCAGCTCTAACTTAACGAAGTTTACATTTTACGTCAGATCTTGTCTGTTGATCTTTCCGTATTGCCCTCCTTACAGATAAGGAGTCGCATGCGTCCATCATTCATGCATGTTCAAAATACGTCGCCGTAAAGCTTTAATCTTGGCAACTCGGCATTGGGTCGTATGAAACAGAAACGTTATTGCGGTTCCAACCTCTCTCCCCCAGTCTCGATGAGATGCCATCAGTGCACAGTACGTCTCGATGAGATGCCATCAGTGCACAGTACGTCTCGATGAGATGCCATCAGTGCACAGTACGTCTCGATGAGATGCCATCAGTGCACAGTACGTCTCGATGAGATGCCATCAGTGCACAGTACGTCTCGATGAGATGCCATCAGTGCACAGTCAGACGTTGAAATCATACGCCAACGAAGCTAGGCTAGGCTCGTTCTTTTTATATCCATTTGGGAAGTGTACTTCAGCATAGCTTGATTTTTTGTTTTTGTTTACAAACAACATTGAACGGATTGTAACGTGTAGTTCAAAGGTCACGGTCGGTGTGAATTATCGGACTTATGTTTTGATGATGACAGCTGATAATTTACAAACAGGTACTGTTTAATTGTGTTGTGTATTCGCGGAAGTGTGCTGTGTGCTTTACTCCGAAATCGTGGGTTATTGTGTATGTGTACGTATTACACCTATACTGTAATATGTATTCGTAAGTATGCCACCCACAGTGTAGTGTTTATTTGTAAGTATTTTCCTAAAACCGTTGATTAGTGTTGTATTTGAAAGCAGTGAATTCTACCATGAGCTGGTAATTATTTGCGTGTAGATTTTGTTTCGCAATTGGCTGCACCGCTGCAGCATTGCCTTTGATTAGCTTTACGAACACCAGGACAAAATATTCTTTTCTATACACATTGTTGTGGTGTAAATTGTTACACACGCACGCATGGCCGTTCTTAGCTATTTAGTGAGCCTTAGGCAGAGACAGTGAGGTGTTTCTAGTGGCGCTGAGCTAGATGTAGCTGATATCATTAGATTTTATATTATTCGTTCCGGAAGACACCTTTGACTGGGAGGGGGGAGGAGAAGGGAGGGGGCAGCCCCCCTCCCCCCCCCCAAAAAAAAAGACACTGCATATAAATATAACTATTTCTGACTCTGAATAAAATTATCAAAATGGGTTCGGCTTTATGCCCCCCCCCCCCCGCTTTTTTTTCCCTTTTAAGGCTTCGCGGAGTCACTATTACAAAATTACAATGACGTAATATTTCTTGTTTATCATACCGGTATGTGGTAAGCAGGGTCGGCCTTAGGCAGATTTGACCGGTTGCTGGGGCCCCGCAATTTACACTTAGCATTGATAGTAATAGCTGTTATTAAAAAAAAATTAGAAGAGGGGCCTCGCAATCATCCGTTAAATTGGACCCCGCAATTCTTAAAGCCGGCCCTGGTGGTAAGTATTAAAGTGTTCGCCAGTGCCCCCCCTCCCCTTTCTAGCCATTCATCTGTCCCAGCTGTTTGCAGTGGCGTAGCAAGGCGGGCATCATGCCCCGGGCGCTACTCACAAAGAGGCGCCAAATGGTATATTTTACATATAATATAATGTTATATGGTTTTCGAAAGGGGGGGGGCGCTAAAAAGGTATGTTGCCCCCGGCGCGAGTTAAGCTCGGCTACGCCACTGCCCGTTTGTTTGACTATATGCCCTATAGTCATTGCTCGCATCGTTCAGTCTCTAGTCGACAGTGCCTGCCCAAGTGGCTGTTACATTGTAATCATAATGTGTAATCATTATGCACAACAGTGGGATCGTTCTACTCGGTGTGTGTCTCGCGCTACACGTCTTGTTCTCATGCGCGCGTGATACCCACTGGACGTGTGGATTATTCAATACTTCCAAGTTGTTTACATTGTACTCACTGGCTTGTCTTGATGATGTGAGCCCATTTGAACGTGCATGTTGCTGTTTTGTTTTTTTCAACGCAACACGTGCTGCTGTTGTCACGTGTGTCATACCACAGATTGGATTTATTCACTGCTGCAAAGTACCTGTAGTCACATTGTAATCAATATTATTAAATCTGAGGGTACGCTGTACCCCGCTGTAAGTGCACGGTGTGTGTACTTCATGCTACACGTGCTGTTCTCACGCGTGTCACTCTGCTGCAGTGCTATTTTTTTGCGTGTTATTCACGTGTGTCACTCTACTGCAGAGTGCTATTTCTGTGTGTTATTCAATGTGCTGAGTGCAATAGCCTTGGATCGATGACCAACTCTTGTGAGTTTTTTAGTCCCCCCCCCCCGCTTCGTTTTGTTTGTTGTTTCATCTTATCGTTCTACTAGAACGTGAGTACACAAGGGAAATGCATTTTTTTTTGTTTTTGAAAATCTTGTATAGCATGCATTGTATTTTACAGAACACATATTATTGTTTTTTTATTCGCGATATTGAAACTTGTTCTTTTTTTGTCACGTGTCAGATTAATCTTATTGATTCTTCTTATTTTATCTTGTTGTACTCTCGTCCTCTCTCTTCTTTCCTTCTCTTCTTCACTGCCTCTTTCCTTCTCTCATTCACTGCCTCTTTCCTTCTCTCCTTCACTGCCTCTTTCCTTCTCTCCTTCACTGCCTCTTTCCATCTCTCCTTCACTGCCTCTTCCCTTCTCTCCTTCACTGCCTCTTTCCTTCTCTCCTTCACTGCATCTTCTTATTGTCTAACACTGTTTGATACACACATATTGTTTCTAATGCATACAATACTGATATCAAAATGTGAAGACTTGAATCAATAGAAGCGGTTATATTTTGATAACTTAAGATAGCCTTGGTCGCGAATCATTTATCAAAATAACACCCGCGCGTGTCTGTGTGTGTGTGTGTGTGTGTATGTGTGTGGTGGATCTGATGAGTAGCCATCACCCAGTTAACATTGTTAAGTAACGGTTACTTAGTGACCGTTGATATATTATTTAACGCTAAAAAAAAAGAAAAAAAATACATACTAATAATGATAAAAAAATCCCAGTTTTCTTAATGATAATAATAATAATCTAATATAATACTATCTGTCTGCGTGAGATCGAAAGTAAGAATAAGAATCAAGAATACTGTTTCCTGTTTTCAAATATAAATCATGGCTTCCTGCCCACGTCTCGATTTGTTACAGTTTTTTTTTTTAAATCTACAGTTTTAAACAGTTTCCGTGGTCGTAACATTCTTTGATGTTTAAAAAGTGATAATAACATCTTACCATTCTAGGTCGAAAAAAAAGAAGAAATTCTGCACATTTTCTGTACACATAAAGTTCTCAGCTATCATAAAAGGACAAAATAAGTCTATGCATTCTTCATGACAAAAAGAAAAAAAATGACCTCAAAGCTGAACAAATAGTCAACGTTTAATTCAAATATTTTTCAGGTTCAGCTAGTATACAATAATGAAGACATTCCGGGGCGCTCCCTCCTCTAATTATCTTAGACACCCCCCACCCCCAACTGAGAAGAACTTTCTCGGTTTTATTCTTTAGCGTTATACAACAGATGAGAAAGACCAGCGCCCTATCTAAATAACCAGACAGATACAGCTACGAATCCACCATCCACCCACCTTCATGCGTTAAATTATGTGTGACCGGTCCATTACATTGTCCGTCTTTTTGAGTGTTTGTCAAAGGAGAAATTTATATAACGCTAGGCAACTATTGCCAACAACTCGTTTTAACAATTATTCACAACAATAATAGATGGATGGAGAGAAGTGTACAGGTTTTATGTGGTAATCTGTACTGCATGTAGTAGCGACTTTCGTGCATGCATGACTTCACGTCTTGTTACCCCCCTCCCCCCCCCACCCGACCACCCCGTCATGCCTGATTAAAACATGTTTCTTTTTTCACACGGCATGACGGTTTATTTAATTTTTTTTTTTATTATTATAAATGTGTGTGATATATTACAAATGACTTTTGCAGCTTAAACCCGTGGTTGGCACAGTTTCTTGACACTGTGTATTTCTGAGAACTAAGATTCCCGAAGTGGAGGTCAGGTGGGCGTGACTTCACTGAAAGTTTTATTTATACATGTAATATATAATAAATGGCTTCTATTATCTGTTTTATTTTATCGTAGTGGTTTAGCAGAGATTCGTCACGGGTTCGGGCCCAATTCTCTCCGTGCACCTGGCACGGGCGAATCGGCGGATCAACTCGAATTTCAGCGGTCTCGGGGGGGGGGGGAGGGTCCTCATTCATGGAATCTTTATTTATTTATTCAGCGGTCCCGGTGGTCCTCATTCAGGGAATCCTTATTTAATTATTCAGCGGTCCCGGTGGTCCTCATTCAGGGAATCTTTATTTATTTATTCAGCGGTCCCGGTGGTCCTCATTCAGGGAATCTTTATTTATTCAGCGGTCCCGGTGGTCCTCATTCAGGGAATCTTTATTTATTTATTCAGCGGTCCCGGTGGTCCTCATTCAGGGAATCTTTATTTATTCAGCGGTCCCGGTGGTCCTCATTCAGGGAATCATTGGTATCAGATCATCAGACACTTGTTTCCCCTAACTCAATACCTGGGTACTTGGCTTCTGAAAAATTTTGAGCACTTGAGCTTCTCACGGGCAGATCCCGATGCCCGACCACTTAGCCTGTCTACACTAGACCACAGATCTACAGAGTGCTCAACAGATGGTTCTCTGTAAATTCTTTCCTTTTTTTTTTATTATTCCTCCTCTTGTAACTTGATCAGTTCTGAAGTTTCACAGAACTGACTGCTGTTGCGACGTTTGGAAGTATTCACCAGATCTTTGTTACTACCCCTCCCCTTTATTCAGTGCTAACTCCTCACGTAGCCGAGTTGTTTGCCTTGATTCTGATGCCAGTCGAAAGGCGCCCCTTCCTCCCACCCTAGCCACTCATTCTTTCCTCCCTTTACGTGTCTGGTTGTCAAGCCAGAATCCACCACCACCCCCCAAACCTCCACCAAGAAAAAGAAAAAAAAAATCGAGTACTTTCAGTATTACTAACTAGACCAGATGTACTCAAGTTATATTATTATAGACCTATTTTAATAACTTTTTGGTTGTTGTGTTTTGTTTTTTTTTGATACCCGCTCGTAAAGAAAATTTAAGAATAACAATGCAAATAAAAGCTTAAATTATTATTTATTTTTTTTTTTTATAAATTTCTTGGGGGGAAAAATATGGCGACTACAAATAAGTCTAAAGCCCACATCTGCGTCTAGACTACTCTAGACCAACATTTAGAGAACCGCTGAACTAGACAAACAAGCAGCCGAACAAGTCGTGACGTTGGTTGAAAAAAAAAACAAACAATAAAGGTAACTCTTCTGATTATATTCTGTGTGTGTGTGTGGGGGGGGGGGACTCGGTAGCTTTACTTATTAAATTACCTCTTATTTGATTTGGTTAGGTCCCCGAATTTTTGAACGGTTTTTAAAGGTCGGCTTGTCTTCTTAAATATTGCTTCCTTTTATAGTTTGGAAAAAAACCCAGGCGGAGTCCAATCAAATCCACCATCCTTTTAAACGGTTAACACGGAACTTGGTATTTAGTTATTTACTTACATATAAGGTAATACAACTAGCGTCATTATAGCACTAGCAGTATCAGGGCCGTCGTCAAGGAGTCTACCATTGAGGGCCCGTTGTCTAAAGCAATGTTCTCTCTCTCTCTCTCTCTCTCTCTCTCTCTCTCTCTCTCTCTCTCTCTATATATATATATATATATATATATATATATATATATATAAAAGACAGCGATTGTAGTTTACGTGTAGAGAGTGGCTTCAGGTGGTGGAAATTGTTGGGGGGGGGGGTTTACTTGAGTTTTTTTTTGTCAACTCATCGGTTCTTGCGAAATATGGAACGTCGATTTAGGAAAGGCACCGCCCCACCCCACCCCCATTTTTTTCCAAGTGTGACACACTCCTCAGGTTTTTTTTTATTTATTTAACTCCTCTTCATCTCAGTTTTTTTTTTCACTTTCCACTTTGCAGATGTACGTTATTCCACTGGAGTAAAAGGTCTTTCTCTCTCTCTCTCTCTCTCTCTCTCTCTCTCTCTCTCTTTCTCTCTCTCTCTTTCTCTCTCTCTTTCTCTCTCTCTATCTCTCTCTTTCTCTATCTCTCTCTCTTTCTCTATCTCTTTCTCTCTCTCTCTCTCTCTCTTTCTCTCTCTCTCTCTCTCTCTCTCTCTCTCTCTTTCAGGCAAACACACACACCAATTGGTGAGTGGGACGAAATAAACGCTATGGTGGAGGGGGAAGAAGTCAAAAATGACCCGCAGAGTTTTTGATTTGTTTCCCCTGGACCAGATGCGCATTGTTTGTCTTGGACTGCTGCTACAGTAGCCGGGGATTAATCGGATCCCTCCCCTCCCTCAGTCCTCCAGCCTTCCATTCGCACGTGCCTGGGAGTATACCAAAGCTAAAGAAAGAAAAAAAAAAACGAAACAAAATGAGAGTTGCCGTTGACTGCATTCGGTTGACTCGTGTGAGAAGTACTGGAGTAGTGGCTGAAGGTGAGAGATTTGCCCTGATTTTTTCATCACATCATTTTATAGTTCTATCGCCAGTTATTTTCCAGTGGGAGACCTTGTGGGACATAAACCACGGGTTAAGGGTTGGGGAGACGATTCATATTGATGTGCTTATGTGTTGAATACCAGTTATCTTTCCCTTAGCTGAACACACATCAGTGGGAAAATAATTACCAATTGACCCATATCTGTCGTCGTATGCTTTCGTCTGAAGTGTGTGGGAAGAGAGAAAAGGGTTGAGGGTAGAGGGTAAATCGAAGGTTTTGATAGATGGGGAGGGGGGAAGTATCGAACATTTTGTTTCAGAAGTGAAAATTTCAAGTTTTTGTTCCTCCATTTGATTTAATGATGTTTAGTTTGTCTGTCATTATGAACATTAATAGATTCAAATATCTACAGTAATTAGTAATGATGGGAACAGTTCATCACGACGGAAAACAGGAGGTATGGTCTAGAGGTGGAGCGCTAGATCGTCGACCTCAAGATTTCCGTTCGAACTCCAGTGAAAACCGAGGGAATTTTTTTTTTACCGTCACGGTGAAAGTTCCTTCAATGTGTCCCGTGGTGCCTCCATGGCCATTTTTACTAACAGCAACGATGCGGATGAAAGAAGGGGCACTACAAAACACCCTCTAACACCCCCCCCCCGCCCCTAACAATCACGTCAAGATAATTGTAGCAAGGATGTCAACTCTCAGCTGTCTCATGTGTTACCTGTCATTGATTTAGTGTCTCGCAGGCACAAGCTACATGCGAGGTTGTTGTGTGGGTCTACCTGTGTGTGTGTGTGTGTGGGCATTATAGTACTGTGCCGTTTTTATTTATATGCAAACAAGGCGACCGCCACATGGCACCGCACTGCTCACGAGCCCTATCCAGTACAAAGTCCAATTTGATGCATCTGGAGCCCCTGACGGATACCTTTGCATGCCCCCCCCCCCAAATTATTTAGGTCTCTGACTGCAGTGACCAGGGCAACAAAATAAACAACTCTAAAAAACTGTACTGTTTGTATTGTGCTGTGTGTGTGTGTGTCAAGTATGTCTGCTTTTATGAGTCAGCGTGTGTCGTTTTTGTCTGTGTGTGTGTGTGTTAGTGTGTGTAAATCTCTGTGCGAAGGGTAAGGAAGATGTATCTCTTAATCACGTGAGTTCCCGTAGTTGCCACAACCACCAGTTAACGTGAATTGGGTCGCTTAAAAAAAAAGATTTCAAAGAATTACTTCAGTGACACTAGTAAGTCTCGTAATCAGTGTCGAACCTAGGGATTTGGGGGCCCTGGGGGGGTTGGCCTGTTTGAGGGCCCCTGCATTTTGACATTCGACATCATGACATGAAATAATGTACTTAATATTTAATGTAAAAAAATTGAGGCCCCCTTCAAGCTGGGGCCCGGGGGGAACTTTCATATTTGGAACCCCCCTCCCCACCTCCTAGGTACGCCTCTGCTCGTAATGAACCTTTTATATGTTTGTTTCATAATGCCATCGTAAGACTAACTGCAATATAATTCCAGCAATTATTGTGTGCTTCATGTAAAATTACTGTATTTAGCTTGCATAATTTTGTTCTCCTTTCTTCTTTTTATTTTTTTTTTGAGCTGCTATTGGTCGGGTAGAACCTGTTTTCATAATGGGTCCTAAAGCGGATCAAAATCCGTATGGAGCCTTACGAGCAAACGAAAATAGTGTGCCCACCGTTAAAAAGGCTGATAACGGGAAGGGTCATTTTTTTAAAGTGAACAATGAGGACTTTGGGGGGGGGGGAGGGAGGGGGCTTACTAATAATCGACTCCCAATGTAGAAAAAAAAATTGAATCTACAGGTCTTCTGGACTCCTACCCCATTTCAGACTTTGTTGTACAAGTCAATGTGAGGTAATCGTGATGATTCATAGCTGGTTGTCTAGACGAAAAAAACTTCATCTTTGAGACATGGAAAAAAAACGGGGGGGGGGGATTTCCCAGATGCAATCCTGATACCGACCCATGCGATAAAGGAAAGAAAACTGGATACGCTTGCTATCTTGGTATTGTCCTTTGTAAAGCCTTACCTACAGGCTGCAGCTCCTGAACTTTCATTGATATATGTATATATATATATATATATATATATATATATATATAGCTGTATGGTTCCCATCATTTTTTTAAGTTATAATCCCCGCTTTATAGAAACAATAGAAATATTGTAATTTGACTTTATGGCAAGGGAGGGTATATATATATATATATATATATATATATATATATATATATATATATCTTTCAGTTTTCAGGACAAATTACGGTCAACTGGCGAATACACAGAGCCACAATAGTAACTCTCCCGTACCATGATAATCGCTGCTATAGAATTTTTTCGGACATATTGTTGTTGTTTTTTTTTAATAATTTTTTTCACAGTTTAATCTTGTATGCATGTGCAGCAGCTAGCTTCGGTTCTGCCTGCTTATTATTATCTTTAAACGTGCATTATATTATTATTATTATTATAAGCATCATGTCAACTGCTAAATTTTCCGTTTGAACTTTTTAGATCTTGTACTCATTTTTAGAGCATTTTCGAAAAAAAATGCTCTATTGTTCCCGTTTTGTCTGTCTGTCTGTCTGTCTGTCTGTCATCACCCTAGATCTCAACAACCATAAGTCCTAGACCCATGATGTATATATCATTTTGTAGGTCTTGGCCTGCCAAGAAATGACTTTTCCATTTCGCGATCTGACCTCTCAGGGCCGTAAAAGGGGGCTTATAAAGTACCGTTTTTACTATATAAGCTATATTAATAAAGGAGCGCCCTATATCTCAGCAACTATAAGTCCTAGACCCATGATGTATATATCATTTTGTAGGTCTTGGCCTGCCATGTGTACATCAAAAGTTCATTTCGCGATAGGACCTCTGAGGGCCGGGCTTCAGGGCTCCTAAGGGGCTTATATATTATATATACACCTTGTACGTTCAATAACCCATTCATTTGGTGCGAAATACTGCAGCACGTAGTTTCACCAAGATTTATTAAGAAACTCATCAAATGAAATAGTAAGCTTGTGTTCTGAGTTTAATTGAAAGTATCAGAGCTATGCAACAATTGACGGAGTTTTCGGACGATTAAATGACTACAATTTCGAATGTTTTCAATTATGAGTCCTATTTCAGTAACCACAAATCACTTGTAGTTAAGAAAATAATTTTTTTTTCAAATATAAAGAAACGTCTTTATAATATTTTTTTTACAGATATATGCATTACACAATTGAATTTATAAACATTTCCAAAATTTACAAATATTTACTGAAAGCTAACAAACGTACTGATACATAACATGAAAATGCTCTAACACGTCCTGTGTCCAGAATGGAACAGGCTTAATTGCTTGTTTTTTAAAAACATATTACCTTTTCTATCTGTCCTCTAGACACTGCCTAACAGTCTCGGTGTACGGATGTCTATTCGCAAGAGGAAAAAAAATCCACACGTACCACTAGGGATAGCGACGTTGTGAGCTCATCAGACGTAAGTTGTTACCGTTGTTTTGTCTTGTGAAAGGTTAATCTGCAGAGGCGTAACTAGGGAGGAGGGGGTCCAAATTCGAAAGTCACGCCCGGGCCCCAGCTTGAGGGGGCCCCCCAAACATTATCTTTACATTAAATATTAAGTACATTATCTCATGTCATGATGTCGAATGTCAAAATGCAGGGGCCCCCTAAGAGGCCAAGCACCCCCGGGCCCCCAAATCCCTACGTTCGGCACTGTTAAGCTGCCATGTCTTGATTAGTATATTGCTGTTAATTTTTTTTAAAGGGCCAATGACAGAATGAAATTCTATGTTATAGCCTGGGACATTCCAGCTTACGCTAAAACGTTTTGCGTTCGCTCATTGATTGTATCTATCAACATCCTCCTACGACCTACATCGACCAACTCTTCTCTTCGTATCTCCTCTCGCGTACATGCGGTGGTTCTCAGAGTATGGCTAGGTAGCGACATAATTTGAAGTGGTGCGCCAAAACTGTAATAACTACCTGATCAAGAATATATATATATATATATATATATATATATATATATATATATATATATATATATATGTATATGTATTTCTTAAGGTCATGTTTAATTAACCCTATAATGTTATGTTTTTTTTTACATTCGTCATAAACGCGGCCCACGGACAATAATTAGCCCGCCTCCCCCCCCCTCCTGAGTGTATCGTCTGCTTGTCCGGTGATAAAACTCTCAGCTTGAGCCATTAGAGTTTTTATTTCCTTCCTGCCGTTACGTTAGTTGTTCCCCTTGTTGATTTCGTTAACTTTGGCGAATCATCCTGGACACGTGACATGGGCGATTTCTCGGCCAAACCGAAATACGCGAAACAAAACCTCCATTGGACAGTTTCATAGGGCAGTGGTTCTCAGACTTTTTACTCTTCGCGACCCTCCATGATAACAGTTTTCGTTTTGCGACCCACCATGTAAACTGTTTAGTTTTTCAGCAATCCATCCGCAAAGAAATGTTTCTACAAAGAAAGAAAATCAAAGTATAAACTCAATTCTATTTATAGATTTCCCCTATTACTTTGCACAATTACAATTTTTTTTTATAGTTTTGTAGCATGTAGAGAAAAAGATTTTTATTTATGCATTGATATATTCCCGATCCTTTAATTGTAAGTTACAATTCTCTCGCAACTCAACTGAAATTCGTCCGCGGCTAACTAGATCAGTGGTGGCGAACCTACGGCACGCCTGCAAACACTAACAGTCGGCACGCAGAGCCTCATCAGTCGGCACGCGAATAAATATCACTTCCTTTTAATTTTAATTGCAGAGTTGGCACTTTGCTCTGTATAAGTGGTTTATTGGTTGAATTTCGGGCATGCGCCCCCCCCCCACTGCACTAGATGGTCTTGCTCCACAGTTTGACAATCACTGTTAAAGGGTGCCGCTTGGGCTACCGTCTACACGTGTTATGTATATTTACTACCACCAGCATGGGCGTCGCTAGGAATTTTTCCAGGGGGGGGGGGGCAAAAATTTTCCAGGGGGGGGGCAAATAACAACTTTATGACATTTTTTTTAAATGTAAGGGGGGAGCAAATGCCCCCCTCTTATATGACATTTTTTTCAAAATGTAGGGGGGGGGCAAATGCCCCCTTTGCCCCCCCCCCCCATAAATACGCCCATGACCACCAGTATAACTTTTATCAATGCCGGTTAACAATGAAGTCATGTGTGGATGAATTTGATGAAATTAAAACCATCTCTTAACTAATGGGTCAAGCTGCTGCTACTCAGTACATGTTTATATATTAAACTGGTACTAATGACAAAGTCACCTCACTCGATCACACCTGTGTGTGCGATGTTTTGGCCCCTTGTTGCCGTCTGGTAGGAATACAATATTTTATCATTACACGTAAACGACTGTAGTTATCTTGGTTTGTTCTGACCCTGGCTGTTTAATTATATACTTATTAGGTGTCTCATAGAAGTTTAAAAAAATGGATGAAATATTTACATAGTAATCTCACCTCTTCCCAATGTTTGTTTCCAAACGAAGCATTCCTGCAGTGACCGTTATTTCCCATATTATATTCTAGCATCACAATACGGCATTCACTTGATTCACAACACGGCATTCATTGGCATCTCAATACGACATTCACTTGCATCACAACACATGTATGACATTCATCACTTATGTCGCAAATATTCACGTGGGAAGAAAGGTGACAGGAAAGATAGAGAGAAGGGAACGTGCATCGTGAAGACACACGTTTCTCAAATTACGAACTAGTCAGCTCAGGCAAAAGTAACCGCCTGGGTCATTGTGGCTTGATATTTGACATGGATTCGCACATCAAGCGGAGCATCGGGCAGTGGAGCCCCTAAATGTTATGCCCCGTTTTGCCTATCCATAAGAACGGTTCTGCTCTGTCGAGGCAGGTTGAATCCAAAATGATCGTGTAGTTTTGAATCATAGTTTGAGATTCGCTGCCAGTCACTATATATACACATTTATAATGAGAAATGTCTTATTTTCCTGCAGCTTGTCCATCAAGGAATGGGGTCAGTATATTGATATGTGTAGAATTGTATATTTTGAACGTGTATTATTATTGCATTTTGTGTTGACTTGAATGTATTGCTCATGTCTGTATACAGTGGCCCGTATAACTTTTAAAGTCCATTATTTTTGTGACAAGATTGTTGCTCTTTATACCTGCTTTATTATTCTATTTCCCCCCTTTAATTTGTCATGTTTTTGCCACATTTTTGTGATGCGCTTTTCAGATTAAAAAAAAAAAAGTCAATTTTGTTTGCGTAATACTTTTTTTTGGAATGTGTGGTTTATAATACTTTCTTTGATTTGCTTTGACTTTAATTAAATATATTCGGCTTTTTTCCTTTCATTTATTTATTTATATTCGTGTTGCAATTTGACTTTTATGTCTTTTATTTCATTCAAGTCATGAGCTTTTCCCACACTTTACAAAAATTTCATCATTGCCCTTACAGATAAGTATTGTAGCAGTACGTCGCCGGGCCTAGGGCAAGTGTCATTGGGGGGGGGGGGGAGGTAGGGCGAGTGTCATTTGTTGTGGGCTAGGGTATCATTTTCAATTTGTACTAATTGGTACAACTATCCTCTATCACCATTTTAAAGCTAATCCAGTCGAATTCACTTCAGTCTTCATCAGACATTGTTAAACTACGGTCCATCGGGCTGTTCGATCCAGCCGGGATCTCCGATAAATCCTGAAACATCTAACCCTTATCTGTCATATCCCATTTCAATTCCAGAATAATAACACGACTTAGTCTTTATGAACATAACTTCAATACATATCATATTACAGTAGAATAGTCCTGAAGATGCAATGCGATAAACTCCCATCTCAACACAGCACCAATGAATTTTACCCACATCACTGATCACACACACACCGTGAGACTGTCCTCAAGACTCCTCGGTTCGCTCGTCCACGTATCCTTTCCACATCGCCATGTGATCCTTGACCGGTCACTAACACGCTCTACCGGTCAGACCCGTCACCCAAGCATGCTTGACCTTATTACACAACAGGTGACATCACACAATCACAAAAAACGTACAACCAAAGGGGAATCATACATTAACAAAAATCTAGGGGTGATAACTAAGGATTGGACACCATCATGTCTATATATACATTACTTTGGAAATTTTTCCAATCCTAGTTGGCTGTGAAATTAAGTTCCTGGGTTGATATTCGCCTGCTTTGTCTTCTAAAGTTGAACTCTTAGCTTGGTTACAAGGAAGCTAATCACGGCTAACTGCACACACACACACACACACACACTAAGGAGGTTAAAAAAAAAGTAGGCGAAGCTGACTGAATTAAACAAAAAAATGATTAACGTTTCAAAAATAAAGTCACGATCGCTAATTAGACTCGGAAGCCTACACAAATGGTATTGGTATTTTTTGGCTTCACATCAGACGCACACACACACTCGCGTGCGAACATTTCCGGTTCTAGCTCAGCGAGGGGGACATGTCGCGGACATTGAGGCACAAGATTTGAGTGACGTACAGTAATGTAAGCAGAATAATAGCAGTAAATAATAACTGCCCACGTATCCACTTATCAAGTGGGGAAGGATAAAAGAATTGACAGTGTGCACCGCTTTATACTAGACCTGTAACGTGTATGACACATTTCTAAAGTCTGTGCGTGTGTCGGTTTTCTTCTCTCTTTGACCGCGGTCCTCAACCGAAGGTATGCGTACTCCAAGGGATTCGGTAAAGCTTATGCTGGGGTACGTAGCAGCGACATATAGTTTTCGTTTGAAAACAACCCCGAAGTTGAACTGTGAGGAAAACCGGCGGATACACTTTCGCATCCTTTTGGTGTACAGTCGCGGGAAAAAAAAAATTGAGAACAGCGGATTCACGTTGTTCTCAGCAATTATTTCCTAAACGAGCGAATTCGGGTTTCAGTCGCCTATGTTACACTCTTCATGTGTTAACAAATTGTATTTAAAAAAAAAAATGAAAACACTTTTTTAGGATGAAAGTATGATCCCAAAATGAACTAATTTTTTTTTTTTTGTTGTTGTTAATCTTTCTGTAATCCGACATTATCTTCTCTTAAGACATCTCGCACGAGGCGTTAAAAGGAATCAATAAACAGCCCGGCCTGCTGCCTCGTTATCAGAGTGCAAATAAAGTTGACCCAATACATTAGCGATACCAATGGGTTTATTATTATTTTTTGTGTTTAAACTCTGGTTCCATCACCGTTCGCTACTGTTGTGTATAGGTTTGCATTGCCCGCCAGCCTACCAGGCGTCATTTGACAGACACACAGCATTATAATAATCAGTTTTAAAAAAAATTAAGAGATAAAACCACTCTTTCAGATTGTGGTACTAGCTACTACTACATAAATGTCGACCAACGGTCGAGAAGTTCAGATCCTGGTGAAAGTCCAACTTAAACGGGATGCCTTGCATTTATTGGCGGTTGCGTGGCATTGTGGTGTCGCCATTGCGATTGCGCTATCGGCTAGAACGGATGGTCGTGCGGTAACGCGCTCGACTGTCGACCTGAAGGTACCTGGTTCGATCGCTGGTGAGGACCAAGGAAATTTTTCAGGTCTTGGCTCAAGTTCCCGATATATCTCCCGTGGTGCCTCCATGGCCATTGCACTATCGGCTATGGTGGGGATGAAAGAAGGGCACCATAAAACCGTCCCATTAGTGGTTTATAGGATCTAAGGGATTTCATCTCATCCTTACAGGGACTTTACACATCGGCTAGAACGGGGGGGGGGCAAACTTGTAGAGTCGCGGCCCACATTGGGTTCGTCAATCTGACCGGCGGGCCGCACCAAACAGCAGACGGATGTAGTGCTGAACAAATATAAATTTAAGGTAAGCGTCATGACGTAAAAGGGGTGGTGCTGCATTTCACTCTGAAACTCACGCGAATTTTCATCACTGTGTCACTTCAACACCTTCATACTTAAGGTCTACCTGAATTCGTGGTTTACATTACCATATGCTACATCTGCTCCCCATAGAGTTGCAGTACTTCAACAATTGGAGAACTACAAGGAAACAAATGACACCGTCGCCAAAGCAGCAATAAAATCATTCTCTTGACACTTGTGGTACTTGAGTAAAATTCTGGTAGGTTTTGCATTTTTTGACATTGATGTTTCATCTGAAATGAAGTTAGTCATGCTTGCAGCACTTAACAAGGTAACAATAGATTATCATCGCAGATTAGCCTTCTGTCCAAAATTACAACAACATAAACTTTCTGATTTTGTATCGCAAAACACCAGGAAACTTTTCACAGCTTTGAACATACCACAAGATATTCTGATCACGAAATCAGAAACATGGACCACTGATAACAACAACATTGTTGGCCAGAAGAAAGTTGCGAGTTTGAAAGTCGTCAATGATGCAGCCGAGCGTGGAGTGGCCCTGAGTCAAGCATTCAATGGAGTACTAACCAATCAAGAGGAACAGAAATAGTTTTTTGTTACAAGTAGTAGAGAAACACCTTCGTGACTTTCCTAATGCTAACAAGTCCACCTAACTGTCCCAGCAACAGCTAGAATATCATTACTTGGACTTGAAGACATGTAATTAGTGAATAGTGATCTTTCAGTCTGAACTATGTTGAATTGACTCTTTATGTTTATTAGCTGAATGTTATTATTACCGTATGGTAATGTCGCGAAAAACTGATTATTGCAAAACTTTGACACTGTTGAGCTACCAATAAATATTATCAGAATACATTCAAATTTTGCCAATTTTATTCTTATAACAAAACATGACTAACATATTTTTGGGGGTGGCAGTATAATATATATATATATATATATATATATATATATATATATATATATATACATATATATATATATATATATCATATATTTGGTATATGACTAAAAAATTTGTTTCATTATTTTTATTCCCCACTTATATTGGTTTGTACAGCATAGAAATCTACATCGTCGAACAGACAACAAACAAAATTGACATACCACATACCAATCAGTTATTCTAACACCCAGGCTTGTTGATATTTATTTTTCTTTAAAACTTTCTGATTTAGATTTTTAACCGTTTTAATTTATACCAATCAACAATATTGATTTTCGCTCTATTCATTTCGATATTTTCCCAATTTATCGAGAGCGCCCAAATGTCTCCAATATTTTGATAATCCGTACACATATATACATTGTTTAGTCCGTACACATATATACATTGTTTAGTCCGTACACATATATACATTGTTTAGTTCGTACACATATATACATTGTTTAGTTGGTACGCACACAATTTTCATTATTTAGCTCATCTGTAAAAGTGTACAAATCTGTACACATGTTTCAATTTTTTTAGCTCACTAGACCAGTTGTACAAACGTTTCCATTATTTAGTTCATCTGTAAACATATTTTCTTATTACTTCGCTCATCTGTACACACACTTCTATAATTTAGTTCATCTGTACACATACTGCCATTGTAGATCATCCATACAAATGCTTCTATTATACAGTTCACCAGTGAAACTATTCACTCCATTTGTACAAATACAGCTAATACTTCTCTCATCAATATTCTCTAAAAACATTTTAATAAAACCCACTCTGTTTTTTAAATTGTATTTTAATTGTATTCTTCAAGATACACGTGACTTCTATTGGCCAGATCGTGTCCTCATATATTACCATATTAGAAATAAATTTCAGTATCAATGGCTTCATGAAAATAATGAACATAAAAATAAATGAAGTAATTTTTTTTATTGGAGCCTAAATTAATTAATCCAGCTGGAGAAATTTTCTGTAAAACAAAACTTTCTTTCGCGTGCAATGAAACAAAGTAATAAAAATCAATTCATTATCAGGATGTATTCCAAGTCTTGTTTCCTTAATTCATGAGAGAAAATTATTTTGTTTGCATGAAAACAAAAGTTTCATCTGAATATTACGAACTGTAAAAAGCCAAATAAGGAAATGGAAGAGAACAAAACTAAAATTAAGTTCTGGAACAGCGATACTCATAGTGAAGTTTTGAAACAGCGGTACTCATAGTGGAGTTTTGGAAACAGCGGTACTCATAGTGGAGTTTGGAAACAGCGGTACTCATAGTGGAGTTTGAAACAGTGGTACTCATAGTGGAGTTTGGAAACAGCGGTACTCATAGTGGAGTTTGGAAACAGAGGTACTCTAGTGAAGTTTTGAAACAGCGGTACTGATAGTGGAGTTTGGAAACAGCGGTACTCATAGTAGAGTTCGGAAACAGCGGTACTCATAGTGGAGTTTTGAAACAGCAGTACTCATAGTGGAGTTTTGAAACAGCGGTATTCACAGTGGAGTTTTGAAACAGCGGTACTCATAGTGGAGTTTGGAAACAGCGGTACTCATAGTGGAGTTTGGAAACAGCGGTACTCATAGTGGAGCTTGGAAACAGCGGTACTCATAGTGGAGTTTGGAAACAGTGGTACTCATAGTGGAGTTTGGAAACAGCGTGCACTCATCCAGCAAAAGATTTCCTTGCAAATGTATTGTGCGGAAATTTTGTCTTACTGTCTTCTTCAATAGGAACTATTAACACGGAATTCCAAGTGAAGCATTATTTTTTTTATCTATAGATAAATTGTACTATCTGGAAATCAATTTAACTACTGAATTTTTAAATACTATTGATTAGGTTAATTAGGTATGTACCACCTTCCTAATGTGCAGAAATGACCTACATTTTATACGTCGCAAATTACATTTTACCCATCAACGCTAACCAAACAAACCAAACCAAAGAACCAACCAAACAAACCAACCAACCAACCAAACCGAACCAACCAAATCAACCAAAGCAAACCAACTAACCAAACCAAACAAACTAAACACCATTAGGTAAAGATATGGGTGCTAATGTATCTAACCGTTACGTTTTGCCCTTAATTCTATCAATGTTAAAATCAAAATAAAGCATTAAAAAACTTTTTTATAAAAACGCACTGAAAATACAGTGAGGAATACAGTCAAGGTATACAGTCCTCCTGTAGAATATCGTTCTCCTATAAGGAATACAATCCTCCTATAAGGAAAACCGTCCTCCTGTAACTCCTGTAAGGAAATACAGTCCTCCTATAAGGAATACAGTCCTATAAGGAAACCGTCCTCCTGTAAGGAATACCGTCCTCCTATAAGGGAATACGGTCCTCTATAAGGAATACAGTCCTCTCCTTTTTTTGTTTCTGCCCTTCCTCAAAATCTGTCCTCATTTTGTGGCATTCTTTTCTATATTTGAAGGATAATACAGTTATGTAAATCGCCTTGTTTAACCGATAGCGTGAGATGTGTCACATTTTGTACGGCAAAGAAGACGACAATAATCGATTGGAAAAATGTAGTTGGCATTGTAACATTTTATATAATATTCAATGTATAAAGTATTTTTTTTTTAATCTTATAATTTTTTTTGTTGCAAAGAATAAAATGTTTAGGTAATAAATGAAATGTATTCCCCCTACAGGTTTCGCCAATTCGTTCATCGTAAAAAAAGTTAGATTCCCTTTTTCTTTAAAAAAAAAACGGTGGTCGACTTATTATTAAGGACTGTTATTATTTTTTTTTGTACAGCTAAACAAAAAACGTTTTGCCCTGAATTCTCTCAATGTTGAAATAAAAAAAGCATTAAAAAAAGTTTTTATATAAAATGCACTGAAAAGTAAAAAAATAACTACTTTATTATGCCATTTTGCAGCACGAAGGATTGATACAGCACTCATCGGGAAATGACGTCATAGAGGATTTTTTTTTTATTTATAGTGAATGCGCTCCCATTCTGCAAAAAAAAAAAACGTACCATCGGGACGTCATAGATTATTTATAGCGACGGCTTTCCCATACAGGAAAGATCGCTGCTTTATTAGTAGGATTAGAAAATTGAGTATTGGAAACAGACAATGTTAATTATAGAAGCTGAAACTGCCGCCAGACCTTAACAACAGTTGAGCAACTACGAAGGAAATGTGAAATATCTGACATTGACCATTGATGAAATGTGTGTCAACACAGGAAGTGGAATATCTGACAGTGACCATTGATGAATTGTGTGTCAACACAGGGTAGTGAAATATCTGACAGTGAACATTGATGAATTGTGTGTCAACACAGGGAAGTGAAATATCTGACAGTGACCATTGATGAAATGTGTGTCAACACAGGGTAGTGAAATATCTGACAGTGAACATTGATGAATTGTTTGTCAACACAGGGAAGTGAAATATCTGACAGTGACCATTGATGAAATGTGTGTCAACACAGGGTAGTGAAATATCTGACAGTGAACATTGATGAATTGTGTCAACACAGGGTAGTGAAATATCTGACAGTGAACATTGATGTATTGTGTGTCAACACAGGGAAGTGAAATATCTGACAGTGAACATTGATGAATTGTGTGTCAACACAGGGAAGTGTAATATCTGACAGTGAACATTGATGAATTGTGTGTCAACACAGGGAAGTGGAATATCTGACAGTGAACATTGATGAATTGTGTGTCAACACAGGGAAGTGAAATATCTGACAGTGAACATTGATGAAATGTGTACTTTGACGGATATTTTAGGAGGTTTGGAATCACTTTTCATTAATTTTGAACACTTGTGTATTTTCGATGACAATATTTTAAAAAGTAAAGAAATTATATTCTCATGGGGCCTCAAGTTAATAACTTTTTTGACAATTTTTATATAAGAGAGAAATAGCGTATCAAGGCTAGCACCGGTTGATAAATGTGATGAGTTCAAAATCTTTTATTTTAATCATGTCCATTTTCTAAAATATTTTAAATAAACTAAATCAACAACAGAAAGTGAAATTCTTTAAAGAGTGTAAAGAATTAAAAAATATAAACAAAAGATTTGTTAGTCTTTTGTTATTACATTATGTATACTACTTATTAGTTATATTAACTGTACAAACAAAACAAAAGTTTAAATACTTTGACACCAAAAAGTTTAAAATATAAGAAAATCAAAAAATAGACTTCTATTAAAATGGTTAGACCCTATAAAATATTTAACACATTTTATTGACTAAATAAAAGCGTGAACGCCAGACATACATGAAACAATAATCCATATTCGTACTCACACTTATTTTAGTCAATTAAATTTTATATCAGTATTTATATATTCCAAGCCATTTTCATAAAGTCTAATTTAATATATATATATATATATATATATATATATATATATACATAAATATATTAGGTTGGTTCACAATGCATAGGTAAACACGCAATTAAGCCTGTTCCATTCTGGACACAGGACGTGCTTAGTATTTTCATGTTATGTATCAGTACGTTTGTAAGCTTTATGTAAATATTTGTAAATTTTGGAAATGTTTATAAATTCAATTGTGTAATGCATATATCTGTAAAAAAATATTATAAAGACGTTTCTTTATATTTGAAAAAAAAATTTTTCTCTTAAATCTAACTACAAGTGGTTTGTGGTTACTGAAATAGGACTCATAATTGAAAACATTCGAAATTGTAGTCATTTAATCGTCCGAAAACTCCGTCAATTGTTGCATAGCTCTGATACTTTCAATTAAACTCAGAACACAAGCTTACTATTTCATTTGATGAGTTTCTTAATAAATCTTGGTAAAACTACGTGCTGCAGTATTTCGCACCAAATGAATGGGTTATTGAACGTACAAGGTGTAGAATGGGGCCATATATATAATATATAAGCCCCTTAGGAGCCTATTGGCCCTCAGAGGTCCTATCGCGAAATGAACTTTTGATGTACACAAAGGTCAAGACCTACAAAATGATATATACATTATGGATCTAGGACTTATGGTTGCTGAAATATAGGGCGCTCCATTATTAATATAGCTTATATAGTAAAAAACGGTACTTTATAAGGCCCCTTTTACGGCCCTCAGAGGTCAGATCGCGAAATGGCAGGCCAAGACCTACAAAATGATATATACATCATGGGTCTAGGACTTATGGTTGTTGAATCTAGGGTGATGACAGACAGACAGACAGACAGACAGACAGACAAAACGGGACAATAGAGCATTTTTTTTCGAAAATGCTCTAAAAATAAGTTGAAAAATTGCTAGTGCTTCATAAAAATTGTGTTACCTGTGCTACAGAGACCTTAAATATAAAATATAACTCCATTTGAAGTTAATTTAGTACTGCCTCAAAGCACCTGAATTTTTTATTTGGTCCCAAAAATCGGTATTATTTCCAGCTTAAAGATCAAATTGAAGACTGGTCAACTGTTACTTATTTTTGCAAGTACAAAGAATATTTAACTTTTAAAAGTAAACAACTCCGTTTGATTGTACTGTCTACAAGTTTTTAATATTTGTCTTAATTTTCATTTATTTCTAGGAGGTATTGGCTATTGATTTATTAGAAACAATTTTTTAAAATGGGTGTTACAAGATCTCAGACATATGTTCATCTGATTGGCGAACCAATACAGTTATTTAATGGAAATATGCTACCAACAACTAAGAAGTTTCACAAGTCTACTATTATCATCACAATAATGAAAAACTGTCTAAAACTGAATCGGTTAGAGTTACTGTTAGACAGGTTTGCGAGATATGGGCCAGAGCAAGAGTACAATCAGCTGAAGAAAGAAATATTATCCACAAGCTAAAACTTCTTGTTGATAAACACAGAACTGTCTGTCGCAATAAGACCCGTGGTGGCACAGCTCAGATGGCAAGGGAGTCAAATTTTGAAGCTGATATGAATGGCCTGCTCATCATGATGCGATGAACCGAATAAAAATTGAAGAAGATAGGGTTTTTCTGGCTGATCAAAGAACAGAAAGGAAGTATGTCATGGGTAAAATAGACCAGCAGCTTACAGCAGTAGAAGGTCGACGAGCAGTAAGAATACAAAGAGAAGCTGAACTGAGGACCAAAGAAGACAGGAGGCTAAATGATTTAGCTCAGGCAAGTGCACCAGCATCGGCAAGTTTGAATAACGGTGACACGCAGCAAAAGCGTGCAAAAATATCTGCAAATGAAGCTGTAAGTCCACAGTTAGCTGCAGCACTAGATCGTACAAGTGTCAGCAATCGAGATGCTGCATATATTCTACATGCAGCAGCTACGACTAATGGACAAAATGCATCAGGTATGCATCAGAAGAACAAGATCAAAGCATCGTACTCAAGCAGCTGCTGATGTGAAGTCTGCATTCAACAGAGATGGCCAACTGGTTATACATTTCGTTGACAAATCGCTTCCTTCAATAGCTGGCGGTCCAGGAAAAGAAGATCGCGTAGCAATCATTGTAACAGGTCGTACAACTGAAAAGCTTTTGGCTATTCCAAAAGTTGTACAAGGAACAGGTGAGCAAATAGCCAAAGCTGCAGCAGAAACCATCACTGATGCTGACTAACAGCATTGCAGGAATGTCATTTGATACAACTGCAGCAAACACCGACCATCTCAATGGCACATGTGTGCTACTGGAGAAAAACTAGGCAAAGAACTGCTATGGTTGGCTTGCCGACACACATCCTTGAAGTCCTATGCAGCGACATTTTAAAAAGGTATTTGGCCCAACATCAGGGCCAAATGTGATATTTCGCAGATTTCAAGAATTGTGGCCAAATATTGACAAAGTGGCATACAAACTATGTGCAGACACCCGCCTAATGACTGAAAGTCTAGCAGTGCTAAAACATGAAATATTGAAATTCTGTCAGGACATTTTGACTGGTAACAGGGGAGCAATTCCAGAGAAGACTACAGGGAATTATTAGAGCTGACCATGATTTTTCTGGGACAGACACCACCACGTGGCATTCGATTCCGTGTACCTGGGGCTTTCCATCATGCCAGATGGATGTCACAGTTGCTGTATATTCTGTAGCTGAATTTGTTTCAGGAACAGTTTAAGCTCAGTCGACATGAGAGCACAGCATGCTTAGAATTTGGACTGTTCACAACATTGGTGTATGTCAAAGCGTGGATATCTTGTACATCACCTTGTGATGCTCCTATAAACGACCTGTCTCTTATTCAAAGCCTCACCAACTACCTTACCACTTCCAAGATCATTGCAGACACAGGAATTGCGGCACTTGGACGCCATCTATGGTACTTGGGACAAGAACTCGTGCCACTTGCTCTGTTTTCTGACCTTTGTTTCAGCCGAGGTCAAGACAAGAATGGCATCTTGTCTTATAACTGCCAGCGAACATGAAACATCTTCAGAAAGGTCAATCAAATACACTGGCAAAGAGAAAATTCGGTGATAAGAAACTTGATTATTTTATGGGAAGCAGATCACACTTCTTCTTTCAGGTCTTGACTCTCGACAAATCGTTTCTGAACTTGCCTGTTGATCAGTGGCCACAGCTGGAAGCGTACCAACACGCAAAGGTGGTTGCCCATATTAATATATATATCTATACTTATAAGACGCATTTGATGTCTGTCTGTCTGTCTGTCTGTCTGTCTGTTCCCTTATATCTCAAGATCCAGAAAAACAAATAACGTGAAATTTGTTACACATACACATAATTACATGGGGAAGGTTATAGGACAGGTTTCGTTTCATCTCGATGGGTAGATTTAATTGTAATTACTTTTTTTTATTTTAGTATTTTACTATATTAAAATAATCTCGACGGCGCCATAAATAAAATTCCTCTGTGACGTCATTTCCCAATGATCGAATAGAACTTGCGCGCTGGTGCTGTATTGTGCCTTTGTGATGCGAAGAAGTGTTGATGTTTTTTCATGCTCTCTGATTTGTACAGTTTGAAAAAGGTAAAGGAATGAGAAGGAATGAAGCCATAATAATAAGTATATATATATATATATATAGAGAGAGAGAGAGAGAGAGAAGAGAGAGGGGGCAGGGGGAGAGAGGAAAGGAGGGAGGGAGGGAGGGGGAGAGAGGAGGGAGGGGGGATGGACAGGGAGAAAAAGGAGAGGGAGAGAGGGAGATGGGAGAGGGAGTAGGGGGAGAGGGAGCAGGGGGAGAGGGAGAGAGAAAGGGAAGGGAGGGAGAGAGGGGGTAGGGAGGGAGAGAGAGGGTAGGGAGGGAGAGAGAGGGGAGGGAGGGAGTGAAAGGGTGGAAGAGAGGGAGGAATGCAAAGTGAGGGGGGCAGGGAGAGGGAGGGGGGGAGGGGGGAGGGAGAGAGAGGGGCATGGAGAGAGAGAAAGGAGGGGTAGGAGGGAGGGAGGGAGAGAGGCAGGGAGGGGGTGGACAGGGGGAGAGAAGGAGGGGAGAGAGAGGAGCAGGGGGAGAGGGAGATGGGAGAGGGAGCAGCGGGAGAGGGAGAGAGAAAAAGAATGGAGGGAGAGAGAGAGGGTAGGAGGGAGATAGAGGGAGGGAGGGGAAGAGAGGGTGGAGAGAGGAGAGAGAAAGAGTGAGGGGGCAGACAAGTGAATGAGTCATTGAACGGACGAAGAAAGTGTTAGGGACGGAAAAGAAATAAAGATTCGTTGTAGTTTTTTTCATGCTGCAAGTACCTGGCTTTACCTGGGTTTAAAATAAGGTTTTCTGTTTATTCAAGAAGCATAATCTGAAGTTTAATTGTTCAGAGAGAGGAGGGAGGGAAAAGAGATAAAGATAGAGGGGTCAGGGAGGGAGAGAGAAGAGGGAAGGAGGGAGGAAGGGGGAGATAGATGGGGAGAGAAAGAGGAGAGGGAGAGGGGAGGATGGGAGAGAGAAAGAGAGGGGAGGGAGAGAGAAAGGGGGGAGGGAAAGAGAAAGGAGGGAGGGAGAAAGGAGAGGGAGGGAGGGAGGGAAAGAGAAAGGGAAAGAGAAAGGGAGGAGAGAGAGAGCGAAAGGCAGAGATAAAGAGATGGAGGGAGATAAAGAGAGGGGGAGGGAGGGATAGGGAGATGGGGAGGGAGGGGAGGGAGAGAGAGAGAGAGGGGTAGGGGAAAACAAAAGGTAAACAGAAAACCTTATTTTAAACCCGGGCAAAGCCGGTACTTGCATCTAGTATATATATATATATATATATATATATATATATATATATATATATATATATTTAGATTCAAGTTGAAAGTTTTATAAACGTACCATTAAACTTGGTTCATTTAAAGGTCAATCAACAATACAGAAAGGATAATAATAAAATAAAAGCAAGTAAATTTCAGATCAGATCATGTGTCTAGTGCAGTGGTTCCCAAACATTTTTGACTCATGGACCCCTTATAGTCAAAACTTAGATGATTATCTGCGAAGTCCCTGTAAAGATTAGATGATTATCTCGTATATCCACTTTGGGGACTGTTTTTTTTTTGGTAATGCCCAGCTTTCATACCCACCATGGCCGATAGTGCAGTAGCCATGGAGGCAACATGACCTAAAAACAATTCACTAGGTTCTCACCGGAGATCGAACCGGAACCATCCAACCTCCTTCATCCCCCTCTCCTCTCATTATTATGTGGATACTGATAAACCAGGTGCCTATAGAGTACATGAAGATCATCTTAATGAGAGAGAGAGAGAGAGAGAGAGAGAATGAGAGAGAGAGAGAAAGAAAGAGAGAAAGAGAGTGTGTGAGAGAGTGAGAGAGAGAGAGGGAGAAAGAGAGAGAGTGAGAGAGAGAGTGATAGAGTGAGAAAGAGAGAGAGAGAGTGTGTGAGAGAGAGAGAGAGAGAGAGAGAGTGAGAGAGAGAGAGAGAGAAAGAGAGAGAATGTGTGAGAGAGAGAGAGAGTGAGAGTGAGAGAAAGAGAGATAGTGAGAGAGTGAGTGATAGAGTGAGAAAGAGACAGAGAGAGAGAGAGAAAGAAAGAGAGTGTGTGTGTGTGTGTGAGAGAGAGAGAGAGAGAGAGAAAGAAAGAGAGAGACAGACAGAATCAAATGTGGGTTGTTACTAGCGAGGCAACTCCTCTGCTGTTCACATTTCTTGAACTTCTCGAGCATCTTTTCTATTATTAATATTTAGTGAAAACTCTTAAGTAATTGGGACACCTTTTGATTCAAAACGTTAATTTCCCATATATAGCTTACTTGCTATTTAGACACGTTTTATTTTTCAAGTGCTAAATGCCAAATCTCTTTACAACAAAACTAAAATCTGCTTACCATTACCCAACATATCTGGCCACAATGAAATATTTTTTTTTAAATAAGATCATAGATATATAAGACTAGATCGCTTATGGGCTATGCATAGGCATATATTGTGCGGACCATAACTTTAAAAAGAGAAGAGTACAATTCTGTATAACCTGATGACATAGTACGCATAGAAACCTTACGTAACCGAAATAAATAGCAGAAGACATTTTGCATTGTTTTCCTTGACAAATTTTCAAAAACTTTTTTTTCCAATTAACTTTGAATAAAATGCCTTCGTGTTGTGTACCCGGTTGTTTGATTACATTATTACTAACCGTCAAATATATTTTTTTCGGACACATCAGTAGATTTTAAAAGCGCCAACCTCTAGACTCTAGCATGAATGGGGATTTTTTTTTTAATTAAAAGGAAGGAAATCTTTTTCGGTAAAAAATAAAGAACTGTACAGAATTGTACTCTTCTCTTTTTAAAGTAGGGGTCTCGAATACAACACTTTTTCGGTCTCTATTAAATAAGCATAAGCGATCTAGACTTATATATCTATGAATAAGATATCTCTGTTCACTACTTGCCAGAAAGACTGTTTCGTGGAGTGAAAAGTTAGTTTCTGTATCCCTCTGTCTTTTATTTAGTGTAGGGACACTCGGACCAGGAAATGGGTTGGACTGAAAGACCGATAATTTGGGTGAAAAATTACTCTCCTGTCGACAATTAATAAATTATTTTCGGAAAAAACAAAATAATTCCGACAGAACACTCCCCCCTACCGTAGATGAAAATTATCTGCGATGTTTCCGTCAGTAGGGCAGAGTCACTGATCTTGTTTATTTTTCACTGTGTGTGTGTGTGTGTGTGTGTATGTGTGTGTGTGTGTGTGTGTGTGACAGGTACATAAAGGTTAAACGTGTGTCATACGCTGTTGCCAACTTAGTCTTCCTGCTCCTGACTGACACAGTGGAATACCCATCACAGCCAAGACTAGGCTAAAATTAACCACACATGTCAACTGTTCACACCACACTACAAGACTATGATAATAAATGAAATACATAAGTCAACTATATCCACCTCATTACAAGACTAGGCTGAAATTAACTACGTCAGTCGATATTTTTTTTTAAAAATCCCTGATTGAAATGATGAGATTTATTTAAGGAAACAGAAACATGACTCAAACATTGAGCCAATAATAAACAGACCAGTCAAATATAAACATTATAATAAAGACAGCGTAATTTTTTTTAAAAAACAAAATTAACTGAATTCAAGAGACACATTGTTCAAATTCAAGAGACACATTGTTCTAATTCAAGAGAAATATTGTTCTAATTCAAGAGACACATTGTTCTAATTCAAGAGACACATTGTTCTAATTCAAGAGACACATTGTTCTAATTCAAGAGACCCAATGTTCTAATTCAAGAGACACATTTTTCTAATTCAAGAGACACGTTGTTCTAATTCAAGAGACACATTGTTCTAATTCATGCTGTAAATCTTTCTCAAGATTAATTTTATAATTATTAAAAAAAATTATAACTGAACATTGCTCGAGATAATTTATGCGTAAGTCAAATACTATAAATATGTTAAAATGAATTCAAAAGGACAGAAACGCTCAAGCGGTCATATTACTGGCACATGGTAAAAGGTAAAATAATGTTTTTCACGAAACACCCACTTTACTTTTTATTGTATTAATATTTTCTTTATCTCTCTCTAACTGGGGTGGTGGGGGGGGGGAAGGGCCAAATTGCTCTCTGCGCCCTGGGCCCCAGCCTACTATAGATGGTTCTGGATGTCGACATAAATGAGTAGTGATACTTTGAACTCTTTTGATTGACCTAATGCCTTAGTTTTATTATTTATTGCCAACTTAAGTTCCGAAACATTTGTCACAACATCCAATATCAGCATGTCACAACATCCAATATCAGCATGTCACAACATCCAATATCAGCATGTCGCAACATCCAATATCAACATGTCACAACATCCAATATCAGCATGTCACAACATACAATATCAGCATGTCACAACATCCAATATCAGCATGTCACAACATCCAATATCAACATGTCACAACATCCAATATCAACATGTCACAACATCCAATATCAACATGTCACAACATCCCGGAAAAAAAATGTTTCAACCTGTACGGATAAGTTGGCAGTTTTAAACAGGGCCGCTTTATCATCTAGGCACAGTAGGCATTGTGCCTAGGGCCTACGGACTTTTCAAGGGCCTACGAAAGCCAGAATGGCAAATAAGAGCCGGTGCATTCTTGAAAAATATTTTTAAAAAATGAAATCGGGGGGGGGGGGGGGGGGCTACGACTTTGAAAGTGCCTAGGGCCTACGACTTTGAAAGTGCCTAGGGCCTACGATGACCTTAAAACGGCCCTGGTTGTAAATGGTAGAAAAAAAAAAGATAAAAATTCACACAAAATTATGTACACAAACCAACGTACACATGTTTGTTGATCTTTTATTCCTCCCCACATGAAGGTTTGTATGTGTGTGCTTGTATCTCTGTCTTCTTAGAATGCCGGCGCTACAACATGAGACTGAGGCTATTCCAATGAGAGTCTGAGAACAGTCTCTAGAAATGACAACCATGTGACATTTTGTATTTTTTTTATTTATTATTTTCCGTGAACCGGATATTGATTGGTTGAAAAAGTCATATGACGTAGTCATGTGACAAAAGGGGGAATCGAACACTGCAGTGGGAGGAGGCCGAGGTCACTAAATGTCAGATGACGTCATTCTCTCAGCTTTTACGCAAAATCCCTGCATATAAATATTACAATCTCTATTTTATTTATTTATTTATTTGTGAGTTGATATAAAAACATTCGCGGTGCTTATGAAAATTAACATTAACTTTGATTTCCTTGCGTGTCTTTCTTTTTTAACATATCGCCGAATAGTTTTCTGCAGACTCTAAAAATGTCACCCCATGCCATCCCATGTCATCCCATGTCACCCCATGCCACACTTGTCGAAAACGCCGCGTAGCTGGTGGCAGGGTAGTTACGTCACTGGTATTTTTTTTATATATAAAATCAAGGATTCATAGACATACTATATAATATGTCTATGCAAGGATTATTCCGCGGGTAAGAAGGAAAAGGTAATCTATTTACTGCGATGACTTGCATTATTTCCCTTTCCTCGCTGTGCGGATAACAAATCATTTTACATTAAGGGGAAAGGGGAGTTAAAAAATTAGTCTTGAACTGATTTATAATTTTTAAAAAGAAAACAATAACAAAACTGGCTTGATTGTAGTATTGTTATATTTCTGATAATATGTAAGACTCGGAAATGTCAAACGCTGATACGCCATAATCAACCAAACAACACGGCGAAGAATTTCCCGCCATATTTGTCAGAAACAAAACGTGCTGACACGATCGTTAGAACGTGACATAAGACATAAAAGGTGAAGGCCGCAAGACTTGCAGAAAGATCGAGAATTTCACCAGTTGGGGGGTGGGAGGGTGGGGAAGAAAAAACAAATACGTTTCTAAGACTTGTCAGAAGAAATGCAGAATTATATACCAATCATTGAGAGTGAGAGAGAAAAAAAAAATCTAAAACCTATTGCTAAAAAATGTTAACAATTTGTGCTGGGTTGACACAGAGGCGTACCCCCCCCCCGACCCCAGCTTGAGGAAGGCCCCCAAATTTTTTGTTTACATTAAATAATAAGTACATTATCTCATGTCATGGGGGTCGAATGTCGAAATGCAGAGGACCCAAAAGAGGCCAAGCCCCTCCCCCCCGGGGGCCCCCAAAATCCCTAGGTTCGGCACTGGGTTGACATAAAGAACTGATTTGAGCTTATATTGTTTCTTTAGTGAGTCTACTCACCGCCAACGTGATGGGGGCATGCATACCACTTGATGCAAAAAAAACAACAAAAAGAATGGTGGTATTGGATGAAAAGGGGGGGGGGGGGAAACGAACTTTGCTGAACTTCTTTAAAGTCATGTTTCGATTTAACAAAAAAAAAAAACAATCTTGCGAATAACTTTATTGGACACACCCCCCTCCTCCTTCACCCTCCTCCCCCCCCCCAGCTAATTCTGCATTTACCCCCCCCCCCACACACACCCAATGATCGGTTCTGCGTTATGGCCCACACCTTCCCTATTTGATTCTATATATATGTGTGTGTGTGGGGGTGGGGTGGGGGGGGGTGTGGGGTGGGGCTCCCAAGTTATTAAAGCGAGTCATGCTCGTAGCCATTTATCAAGCACGATGTAGACTGACGTGTTGAATGTTGTGTTGGCCCCGGCCCCCCCCCCGTTTTTGTGTTGGATCATCTCAGTCGAACAGCGACAGACACGACACTGGGGACCGGGGGGGGGGTGAGGGGGCAATCATAAGCGGATTAATGTAGGTTTGGGCCATGGGCACAGAGTATTATAATATGGGGCCCCAGGTCGCAGAACATGTAATATAAGGGCCCGTTTATGATGAAAAAAAAAAACAAGACAGGGAATATACAGATGCAAGTGTAAAATATTTTCTTTTTTTTGTAAAAAGAAAAGGGGGGGCCCAGTGCGCGCCCCAGTTTATTCTTAATCATTTGACGAGCCCCATAAAAACACTATTGCGACACTTGTTTTCTCCTAACTTGAGAACCTTTTCTACGGGGCTGCCACGTTTCCCCCTGGGTTAAGACACCTCCTTGCCACATCCACTTGCCTGTCCTACAATCCATATTTCCCACCACCCGACGTCCTCATGGCGACATAAAGGTCAATGAGGTCACCCCCACTCTCCCCCCCCCAAGTCCACGCGGTCACTCACACGCCATGTGATCTTCAACAGTCCAATCACGTGATCGACCAGAAAGAGACCCGGCGATATTTAGAAAAAGTACATTCGTCCGATTCTGAGTTCGTTTAAACCCATAATAAACCCCCAAAATGGTATTTAGCGGAAAACTTAATCGGGCAAAATAAAACTGTCTTCTAGGGGGGGGGGGAGGGCTCGTAATGAAGACACTTCTCTAACCCATATTACACAACAGTACTGTTGTTGTTGTTGTTTATCATTTCAAGAACCCCTGGCACGTCACAATAAAAAAAAAAATGTCAACAAGACCATGCAGAACGCCTTGTTCATGAAGCGACGATACCACGACTTTGTTGAGAATTGAGACGAAATGGAAGTACGTATATGTCATTAAAAAAAGGGGAGGGGGGGAAAGTGGGGTGGGGGGGGGGTAACAAACTAAAATGAAGAGGTCGCTAACAGCTATAACAGGAATCAAACCAAAAAAAAAAAAAAACAAACGTACACACACACACATAGACAAACAATCACGTAGGGTTAGGGAACTAAAGGGAACTAAAAAAAAAACGTAAATTATGTTGTTTTTTTTTTCCGAAAAGTCTCCAAAGTTTAAAAGATAACGTACTTTAGTAGTTCACGAGATGATGGTAAACACACACACACATACACACACACACACACACACACACAACCTTATAGAACTATTAAATTGTTTGCTGTGGCGTTGAATGGAGGGCGCAGGGTGGAGTTGTTGTTATTGTCAACTGACTAACAAATAAATGTTCCACATGGCGCATCGTGCCAGACCTAAAAATAGCTGCCAATGATTCTTCAGTGTGAATATATACATCTAAGTATGCGTGTGTGTGTGTGTGTGTGTGTGTGTGTGTGTGTGTGTGTGTGTGTGTGTGAAAGCGAGCACGTGTAACCATATGTGTTTATATACGCGTGTTACGTTTGTGTATTATTTTGTCAGAATGTTGTAAACAGCAAACTTATTTTTTTTTTTACTTCTGGTGGGTTTTGTCTATAGTCACGTGTTCCTATAATTATGTTACCAATATGATTCATATATACCCATAACTCTTTAAAAAAAAAAGAATATAAACAGTGGCCAATATTCAAACCCAGTGGGCAAACCAATATATATATATTTTTCTTCAAAATACACGTTAGTTCTGGCGTCCATCCATCTTGACACATTAAGCGGTGGAAAAACAAAAAAATGATTGCTGGTCGTATAATTCCATAGTTGGCAGTAAGTGACCCTTGCCCTTTGTTGACCTGTAGGTCACAATGATCATCTCAGAATATCGACAAAAACACTCCATTTTATAAACTCTGCCTTGCACTTATATTCATTAAAAAAAAAAGAAAACATTGACCCCCCCCCAACCCTATCCTCCACCCCCCATGAACATTTTAGTCTGGGATGAAAAAAATAATAAAGATGAATACGTGTATTGAATTTTTTGATTGGCCACTTCCCTCACGTGACTCTGAACCACATCGTTACATCTTATTTTCGTTTGGTTACAACATTTCCCCTCTAGCAGTTTTAGACCAAATATGGTAAGATGTTCTGATTTCCAACTTCTCTGTGAATGAAAGTGCGTAAATTGAAGAAATTGTTGAGGCCCTGTTAGGGTAACTTTTATTTTTAAATATAAGAGAGAAAAAAATACTTTGTATCGGGCGATGTTATTTTTTTGTCTTTAAATATTTAACTTTAGTGACGTCAGTACAAATTCAAAAAACAAACGTTGCGTGACTGAAGCCAGGGGCAACAATCACTGACTGACAGTGTACTACTTACTACACAGGGTGTTTGTTACCAGTGATCCGTAGCAGAAGGAGTTATTGTATATCTGGCTTACAGATTAAAAGAAACATCCGACGGTGTAACACGTCTTGGGTAAATCTTTAGTTCAGTTACAGATACACAGATACGCTGTGTCTTTTTGTAAATGATTGGACGTTTGAAATCGTTTAACGGGACACGCGTTACTTTGATCGCGGCGTTGCTATTTCATTTGCGGCCGTTTGGGGGGGGGGGGGGGAAGGGGGCCACTACGGCGACTTACCCAGACCCCACGCCTAATTGGGGGGGGGGGGGCTAGCGTTAGGATATTCTATTATCACCTAGCTGTAATTAAAAAAAACAACTAAACTCAAACCCAAAGCCTCGCACGCTGCTCCCATCTCGCAGAGGCCACCTCTGTTCATTTATTTACATTGGTTAACAGGAAAAAATGAAATCCCATACATGGGGTCTCGAGGGCCCACCTAAAATGTTCGGCTCCTGATGAGGGGGCCCTTTATGTTCCGCCCTCCCCCCCCACACACACCCACCTGTGCCACGGGTCTCGTGAGCCCAATATCGACGCAAATGTCAGTGTATAACAGGGATCTTTGCCTTCAAACTATTTGGAAGCCAGCCACGTGTGGGCAGCCAATGAAAAGAGACGTAACAAACCTAGATCGGCGGGAATGTGGGGGGGGGGGGATGTACCAGAGAACGGACAGAAACAAAACAACTCAAAAAGTAATGACGCAATATTAGTGGAAATTTAAAAAAAACAACAATACATCAACAACACGATGAAACGAGACAATTCGCTGCATTCAAGGTTGATCCTTGTGGTATCTGTTGTTGTTGTTGTTGTTATTTTTATTACGTTGTCAGACAAACACTTATAATTTTAATAACAACGTCAGTGGGGGACATTTCGGATCTAAAGTTAAGAGACTCGTTTAACTGTCTCCGAAAAAACCGGTACCAAGTCATTTAATCGCAGATGTCGGAAAGCTAAGAGCTCCCCCTAATATTTATGTTTTTTTAAAACAAATATTCAGGTAGCTAGTTACCTTACATCCGGTGGGTCGGCAAAATGTATGTAAATCTATTTAGCTTTCATAGTTGGCAGATCGTCTTAATTAAATTATTGTACATGTATTACATCAGCGTCTGACTAATTTGACCACTAGACATAAACAGACGATATTTCATCTTGTTTAGTCATCTTAAAAATTATGTTCTTTTTTTTGTGTGTGAGAAACGAAACAATGCAAATTTAAAAAACAAATATTCCATTTACGATTAATTAGTTTTATTTTCTTGCTAACATGTAACATTTAAAACCGTCTCAAACCTTATCAGAAGTGAACACTGTAAAACTGTTAACACCACAGATCGGCATACATCAGGAAGCGGTATCCCATAATAGATGTGGTACTAGCTACATTTTTATCGAGACGTTACACTTACGAAATAGAATGTAGAACTTTGTAAAGTATGACCCCCCGGGGGGGGGGGAGTGGGGGGGGGTCGTGGACTTCACCTACATATAGCCCCCCCCCCACCCCTTATAGAGCTATACAGGTAAGCCAGACTATTGGACATCCTTTCGAAAAATCACACAAAACAATAACCTGTCAGTTAGACATATAAACTGTCAGTACGCTGCTTACCCCACTCCATGCCCCCGGATATAGTGCCCTGGTGGGCCGCGGTCAGTGACGAACCATGGGATTTGAGGGCCCGGAGGGCTTTTCCTCTTTGGGGGCCCCTGCATTTTTGACATTTGACATCATGACATAAGATAATGTACTTAATATTTAATGTAAAAAAAAAAAACTTTGGCCCCCATCAGGCTGGGGCCCGGGGGAGCTTTCGAATTTGGACCCCCCCACCCGCCCCCCACCCTAGGTACGCCTCTGGCCGCGGTAGCGAGCTCATGCGAGACAACGGTCTTGAAAAATTTCCTATTATTAAAATTATTGTTTCCCTTACAAAGTCTATACAGACCATCGGGGTCAGATGTAGTAATGTTCATCTGTTTCTGTACCAACGACTATTCTACTGGCTTGTGTGGTTGGTACAGTGCCCAGCAGCCTTTACTTTCTCCCAGCAAATGTCGGGCCCCCATTTGTTAGGCTGGGTGGACTGAGAGACGTCGAAAGGACCCGAGAAAAGTCCCAACACTGACCGCGGGGGGGGGGGGGCTTCGAACTCGGGAAGTCGAGCGATACACTTAACTGGTACCGCTTCCATCTCTTTAATAGTAAAATACTTAATTAATAATAATAATAATAATAAAACAACTAATATAATAAATAATAAAATTCATTAGTAAGTTAACTTACAAATAACTTACAAATAACTTACAAAGTGAGATGTCAATCCGCTTGAAACTTTGTACCGTCAAATAAACTTAAATTTTTTTTTTTTTTGTAATTCAAATAAATCCCTAAGTCATGCGAAGAATGTTCCAGGTAAATCTGCTACTACCTGTGTGTGCTGCTGCTAAGAAATACACTGGGTATACGTTTTTAATTACACATCGCCAGGTAGAATGTCCTCGGCACGACACACACACAGGTAATGCTGTCACACTCGAGGGGGGATCCTGCCCCATATGACGATGACGAAACGGTAAACCCCCCAGTAGTGCCTACATGGGTTGGCTTGTTTTTGTTTGTTTTTTTAACCGTCCTAATTTCGAAAAAAATCTTAAACCAAAAAAATAAACAAACAAACAAACAACAACCTTTGTTTGTCTGGAGTGAAGGAAGAAATGAGAAGGCTGGAGGTCAAAGTTCAATTATTTTGAATACGTCCCTTAGTAACGCCTTAGTTCGTTTATTAGATTAAGAAGGGTTTAAAAAAAAAACGTTCCGTCAGGGATTCTAAAATTGTGAACGTTTGTCATTATTTCTGGTCTTTGTATTTTTTAGAACATTTTCGAAAAAAAATGCTCTATTGTCCCCGTTTTGTCTGTCTGTCTGTCCGTCATCACCCTAGATCTCAACAACCATAAGTCCTAGACCCATGATGTATGTATCATTTTGTAGGTCTTGGCCTGCCAAGTGTACATCAAAAGTCCATTTCGCGATCTGACCCCTGAGGGCCGAAAAAGGAGGCTTTTTAAGTACCGTTTTTGCTTATATTTTAAATATAAATAATAAAAGTTAATCAAAGGGGCATAATCATTATTTATTTTTGTAACAGTTATTCAACATGATTACTTCCCTCTCTATTTGTCGTAACCGTAGCCACTGCTTACATGAAAATGCTCTAAAATGTCCTTTGCCCGAAACGGATAAGACTTAAATTGCTTGTTTGTAATGTGTTTTCACAGTTGTTGTCCGTAAGTTAATTGGGGTGGTGGCAAAAAAAAAATGCTGTCAAAGATTCCGCTTAAAAATTTTCGGGCCCATAATAAATCTTTGACAACTGGGCAGGGGCGTACCTTAGGTGGGGGGGTCCAAATTCGAAAGTTTCCCGGGCCCCAGCTTGAGGGGGACCCCAAAAAATTGTTTACATTAAATATTAAGTACATTATCTCATGACATGATCTTCTCACTACGTCAACTTCAAGAGAAGTGTCAGGAACAGCAGGTGCCACTCTACATCGCTTTCGTCGACCTCACAAAGGCGTTTGACCTAGTAAGTCGAAGCGGACTGTTCAGCTTGCTGCAAAAGATTGGCTGCCCCCCACACCTTCTTGCAGTGGTCATGTCCTTCCACGACAACATGCATAGCACGGTGTGCTACAACGGCGCAATCTCCGAGGCCTTCCCAGTCAGCAGCGGAGTAAAACAGGGCTGCGTCCTTGCACCTACACTCTTCGGCATTTTCTTTTCCATGCTCCTCCAATACGCCTTCAAGGATTGCAGCGAGGGTGTTTACATCCATACAAGGTCCGATGGCAAGCTTTATAACATAGCCCGCCTCCGTGCAAAGACCAAAGTCACAAAGGTCCTAATCTGCGAGCTGCTCTTTGCGGATGACGCAGCCTTGACATCACACACTGAAGACGGACTGCAGCAGCTTGTCACCCGCCTCTCCCATGCATGTAAGGAGTTTGGACTGACTATCAGCCTGAAAAAGACGAATGTCATGGCACAGGGTACAGATACACCCCCAAGCATCGACATCGATGGGCACACCCTAGAGGTCGTCGAGAACTTCACTTACCTCGGGTCCACCATCTCCAGCTCGCTATCCATAGACCCGGAGATCGATTGCAGAATCGCTAGGGCAGCCACAGTCATGGCAAGACTAAAGCAACGTGTGTGGGAAAACCCCAGCCTCACCGAAAATACCAGATTGCGCGTCTACCAGGCCTGCATACTTAGTACCCTCCTCTATGGATGCGAGACGTGGACCACTTACGCGAGGCACGAAAGGAAGCTAAACAATTTCCACATGAGGTGCCTGCGACGTATACTGCAGATAAAGTGGCAAGACAAGATCCCCAACACTGGGGTGCTGGAGAGGGCCAACATGAGCCGCTTGTTTGCAGTTCTCAGCGAGAGACGCCTCAGATGGCTCGGTCATGTCAAAAGAATGGGCGCAGGCCGCATCCCGAAGGACCTACTCTATGGCGAGCTAGTTACCGGCCAGAGGAAAACAGGGCGACCTAAAATGCGCTACAAAGACACCTGCAAAAAGGATATGAAAGAGTGCTCCATTAACCCCAACTCCTGGGAGAGCCAAGCAGCCGACCGCCAGTCCTGGAGGCTTGCTGTCCGGCAGGGTTCATTGCGCGCAGAGGCAGAGCGACAGGATAATGCTGCCCTGAAAAGAACAAGACGGAAGCGGAAAAAAGAACAGCTACAAAAACAACTACAACAACCAACTATTTTCAAGTGTGACAAGTGCGGCAGGGATTGCCACTCCCGAGTCGGACTGCACAGCCATTCCCGGCGGTGTTTAGTAGACTCAACTTAGCTACACCATCGTCTCTCGAGACGGACGGATGCCGACGACGACGATCTCATGCCATGGTGTCGAATGTCAAAAATGTAGGGGCCCCTAAAGAGGACAAGCTCCCCCCCCGGCCCCGAAATCCCTAGGTTCGGCACTGCAACTGGGGCCCCGTCTGATCCCCTCATTTTGGCTTGTATTTTTTATTTTGGCAAGGTAAGTGGGAGGGGGGGGTATATTTTAAGAGTCCACCACAGAACGCAACAAACACTAGTTTTGCTACTGGTATCAGAGGCACACCAACTCTGTCGCCCCCCCCCGGCCCAGCCCCCCCCCCCCCTTTACCCGGTACGACCCTTTTTTATCGATGGCACCAAGGCGATGACTCCCCCCCCCACCCCCCCCCCAAATGGTCGTTTTGATAACGACGCTATTTCTCCGTACTGCGTCATGCAATACTGCAACAAACACTCGGACGCTTATAAATAATTGTTTGCATGAATAATAAAGCAAAATGTCACACGTGCAAACAACAAACAGAACAACTTCGCGGAGATAAATAAATTACTCATCAACCGCCAGATGGTACCGACATTAGCATAATATATTCTGATACATGAAGGTCACGGTTAATTTTAAAACAAACACAAAAAAAAAATAATTTAAGAAATTTCGTCAAATTGTCTTCATTCAAAATAGAAACAATTAAGATTAATAAGAAAAAGAAAAAATAATCTTTACAAGCTTCAAGCTATTAATAGTAGATCGGTTATTCCCGTTTTAGAATACCGGAGCTGCTAAGAAGATCAGAATTCAGCCAGAGTGAGATCCCCTATTTATAAAACCGACACTAGCGTGATTTATCGGGAATTCCTGCAAGGTTGACAGGGATAAAAAAAAAAGAATCAAACCACACTAACTAGAAGACCCGGTGAAAACTGGTTGGACCGTCAGGCAAAGTAAGCAAGCATTCACTAAAATGTTCGAAGCCGTAGTAAAACATGTTGACTTATGAAAAGTTTCCGTCAATTTTGTGTAAAAGTAGGATTTTAGCTTGGTCAGTGTACTCTGAAAACAAAATAAAAATTGCTAAGTTGCAGACGAGGGATTTCTGTTGACGAGGTCAGCATATTTTTTTAGACTTGGTAAACGAGCCAAAATACTCTGATATCCAAGGTGTGTGATTCATCAAGGACAGGAAATAAATAAAAGGTGAATAACCTGTGTCCCTCACACACCCCCCACCCCCACCCCACTCCCCCAAACCTCCGACGCACCAGGCCAACTGAACAATTAATTTAAAAAAATTCAAGATGTATTCTTAAGCAGTGCAGAACCTAGATATTTGGAGGGGACCCGGGGGGGGGGGGCCACTGGCGGCGGAGCAGGGGGGCAGCGGCCCCCCCTAAAACTTTTAAGGGGTGGCGGCGCCCCCCCCCCCCCTTGAATTTCCAGTCTGGCCCCCCCCCCCTAAAATTTTTACTTTTTTAACTTTGAAATACATTTTAGTTTATATGTATCATTTTCATTTTCATAATTCATTTGATGTATTTCTTAAATTTAATATTTGAAAGAAATTATAAGTAATTGACATTTTACAGTAATCACATTATTGAGAGTTGTTGTGGCATATTTTAAAACTAGTTGCCAGTACCCGGCTTTGCCCGGGTTTAAAATTATGTTTTCTGTTTATTTAAGAAGCGTAATTTGACGTTTAATTAAGATTTAAAATAAGACGCGTATAAAAGGGTTTATTTGCATGCAATAAAAGGGTACATTTATCTTAAAGCAATAGGATACACAACATTTTTGGCAGTTCCTCTCTCTCTCCATCCCCTCCCTCCCTCTTTCCCTCCCTCCCTTTCTCTCCCCTCCCTCTCTCTCCCTCCTTCCCTCCCTCTCTCCCCCCTCCCTCTCTCCCTCCCTCCCTCTTTCCCTCCTTCTCTCTCTCTCTTAGGCATGACTGTAGCAAAAGATGACAATTCCTATGGATGAAGGAATGGAATGTAATAATGTAGTAAGTAATGTGATATTTGGTTCCCCGTACTGATCATATTTATAGTAAGTTAACTATGTGGGAGAGAAGCTCGTAAAACCTAAAATCGGGGTAAAAGTTTGCCAATTTTCATGTCTTTGATATCCAAAATAATTCATTACAATTAAAGTACCCATTGAGATGGAACGAAACCTGTTTAAGAACATTTCCCATGTAATTTTGTGTACGTGTACTCAGTGGCGCAACCAGCAAAAAATGCTTGGGGGGGGGGGCCTCACATATTGAAAAAAGACAGTTTGACAGTCATTTTTTGTAACTTTATAACGTAAATTATGTATTGATGATTTGCCAACCCCTGCCCCCCCCCCTGGTTGCGCCACTGCGTGTACCAAATTTCACGTTATTTGGTTGTCTGGATCTTGAGTTTTAAGGGAACAGACAGACAGATAGCAAATGCGTCTTATAAGTATAATGACGGCAAATGTAATGTTTAAAGAAAATACAATTATTTATTATCTTTTCATAAATTACTTTTTGTTTATTGAGTTTCCCGTTTCCGGTTTCATATTCATCATCATTCATAATAATTATCATTTATTTTCTGATCTAATTTCACTATTAAATTTGTAAACAAACTGACATTACGAATCAGTTGACGACAGAAGTGCTCAATGTTCATATTTATTTTTTTTAATATATTATTTTTTAATAATATCGATTAAATACTTGCTACAGAATTACTATATTCTATTATTGAATTAAGGGGGTAAAATTTGTCTTCGGTCATATTTTGTCTTGCCCCTCCTTAAATTTTCAAGGGGGGGGGGGCGGCCCCCTCCCCCCTTGAATTTTGCCTTGCCCCCCCTTAAAATATTTCGTTCCGCCGCCGGTGGGGGGGGGCTTGGCCTCTTTGGGGGGGAGGCTGCATTTTGACATTCGACACCCTGACATGAGATAACGTGCTTAATATTTAATGTAAAAAAAATTGGGGGCCCCTCTTCAAGCTGGGGCCCGGGGGGACTTTCGAATTTGGACCCCCCCTCTCCCCCAACCTAGGCACGCCTCTGTTCTTAAGGGGGGGCAATTTATTTCTGTTTCATGTAAATAGGGTCATTTACTCAAAAGTGTAATGTTTTAATAAATGAGAGTAAACAGCTGTATGAGCGGTACACGTCTGTATACACTGCAAATATTTAGGAAATATTTAGGTGTAAAGGTATTTTGTCCTATGTAGTTTACATACGGGGCACATATGTACGTACGGGATAACAAGTGTGTTTGTTTGTGTGTCTTTATTATGTTTTCGCTTTAACCTTGATAACCTTTAACCTGTTGACCTCAAAACACTTGGGTGCTCAATTCCAAAGTAGTTTTGACAGTTCTTTGAGAAATGTCAACTACAAATGTCAACTACAAATGTCAACTACACATGGAAAATACAAATAAATGTTGCTGTTTTAAACAAACACAAAAATATCAAACGACAGACAGATAGATAGATAGACAGACAAACAGACAGTAACTAATTGACAAACACAAAGGGTGATTAAAAACAGATTTAACCATAAAAACGACAGTCTGACAGATAGGCGAACAGACAAAGAAATGGGTACGTAGACAGACTTATAGTTAGACAGACAGACAGACAGAAAGATAGATAGACAGACAGACAGTCAGTCCGGCAGACAGATAGATAGATAGATAGATAGATAGATAGATAGATAGATAGATAGATAGATAGATAGATAGATAGACAGACAGACAGTCCGTCTGACAGAGATAGATAGATAGATACATAGATAGATAGATAGATACATACATAGATAGATAGATAGATAGATAGATAGATAGATAGATAGATAGATAGATAGATACATACATACATAGATAGATAGATAAATAGATATATAGATAGATAGATAGATAGATAGATAGATAGATAGATAGATAGATAGATAGATAGATAGATAGATAGATAGATAGATAGATAGATAGATAGATAGATAGATAGATAGATAGATAGATAGATTGTTTCCCCCCCCTGTCTGTAACTGTGGTACCAGGAAATCACCAGTGACAGTTTCAATCTATCTGTCAAAATATTTCCTACACACTCCCAAACCACTCCTGGCCGGGGGGGGGGGATACAAATCTATTAAACTGTCCTACATTTATTGTCCTTCACTGTATCCACCCAGATGTCTACGAAACGGTTCAGTCAACGGATCTCAACATATGGATAAATAGAATACATTCTCTGTATTCAGTCCTCTCCCCCCCCTCCTCCCCCTGTTGAGAAAATAATGTGGGTGCTCGATGAGACGGAAAGACAGACTGTCAAACAGATAAACAGACAGACAGACATACAGAAAGAGAGAGAGAGAGACAGGCAGGCAGGCAGACAGACAGAGACAGACATACAGACAGACAGGCAAAAGACAAGAACTGGGGGTGGGGGGAGAGAGAGAGAGAGAGAGATAGAAGAGAGAGAGAGAGAGAGAGAGAGAGAGAGAGAGAGAGAGAGAGAGAGAGAGAGAGTGAGAGAGGGGGTTGGGTCAAATAACGGATAGACAGACGGAAAGAAGAAGAAAATATGAACTTGGTTGTGCTTTTAAATTTTTTTTAAAAAAAAAAAAAGAAAATCTTCTATCGCGTGCTGCGTATGACGATATGACTTACGACGGTACGACTTACGACGGTATGACCTACGACAATATGACTTACGACGGTATGACTTACGCCTCTGATGTTTATCTCAGAGACAAAGACATAACTGAGCAATGACGGGATTTTAATTGCGTTTTTCCTTAATCTCGGCCGTGAGACTTTAAAAAAAAAAAATTAACGCCTCCAAGTTGTTGTGTTTAATGTACATGTACTAACTACTCCACTGTTCACCATGTCTCAGACATCCATGACATAGATATTTCACCTGTAGTCACCTGAGTTTTTCTCTTACTGTTCATTCACCCTCTTCCCCCCCCCCCTTTCCGGTTTTTATTTTGTGAATTTATGTGACCGATGTGTTTACACAGTGTTAGTTTCAGGGGCGCTGAAGAAGAAGAGTGGGGGGGGGGGGCGGAACCGCTCCCTCATAAAGTTTGGAGCTCATGGATTATACGCCTATGGGAAAAGATTCCCCCCCCCTCAACATTTAAGGGTTCCGCCGTTGCTTGACGGAATTGAATCGATACAAACGCTTTATGTGAACCGCTCATTAATAAATTTTATTTCGTCGCTTATATAACTGCACATTTCTTATTTACACATACACACGCGCTTTATACCTGACACGCGCTGACATTGGGAGGGTTCAAGGCCGACCGTATAAACATATTGTTTATACCGTAACCTTAATTACGTCTGCAGCTTTTGTTGATATTTTGAGTAAATTTAAAGTCAGACCAGGTGGAGGAAAGGGAGAAGAGGTAGGGGGAGGAATGGGAAAATTCTGCAGTGAGGACTTAGAAATAATCTAAGTATTGTGTGTGTTTTTTTATGATTTATTGAATGGGATTGGTCAGATATAGCAAAGTTTTAGTTAGCCATATTAGTAAGTATTTGTATGGCATATCGTTTAGTATGCCATATAGTTTAGTATTTCGTATTGTCTAATATGTCGTATTGTCTAATATGTCA
>JAGDYQ010000018.1:156863-169569 GCA_021962125.1 Bulinus truncatus
TACAGTATAAAACAATATATATTTATACGGGTCGGCCTTGAACCCTCCAAATGTCAGCGTGTCAGGTATAAAGCGCGTGTATGTCCAAATAAGAAATGTCCAGTTATATAAGCGACGAAATAAAAAATTTATTAATGAGCGGTTCACATAAAGCGTTTGTACTGATTCAATTCCGTCAAGCAACGCGGAACCCTTAAATGTTGAGGGGGGAATCTTTTCCCATAGGCGTATAATCCATGAGCCCCAAACTTTTATGAGGGAGCGGTTCCGCCCCCCCCCCCCCCACCTCCCCCTTTCAGCGCCCTGAAAACTAACACTGTAGTAAACACATCGTCATATAAGTTCACAAAATAAAAACCGGAAGGTGGGGAAGAGGGGAATGAAAGGAAGAGAAAACTCACAGTGACTACAGGTGAAATAATCTTCATGCCAGGATACCTCAGAAAAGGGTGAACATAAAGTAGATAGTCCAGTACGTATGTACAATTAAAAACAACAACTTGGAAGGTTAATTTTTTTTTTTTTTTTTAAAGTCTCTACGGCCGAGATGAAGGAAAAACGCCCAATTAAATCCCGTCACTGCTTCCAAGTTATGTCTTTGTCTCTGAGATAAACATCAGAGGTGTAAGTCATATCGTAGCAAGTCAGATCGTCGTAGTTCCTTTTTTTTATCTCTCTTCTGCTATTGTCATCGTCAATAATCACTAAAGTATTGAAGTGTGTAATCGTAGTCATATCGTCATGCGTCTATTATAGTGTAAAGTCTATGTAAATCTCTGTAAATCTCATATAAGTGTAGTATGGTCATACTGTGTCGTCGTAAGTCGCCAGTGTCAGTCATTACCGTCGTAAGTCTGGTCGTCATACGTAGCATGTCGATAGTAAGATTTTCTTTTTTTTTTTTATTTTTAAAAATTTAAAAGCACAACCAAGTTCATATTTCCTTCTTCTTTCCGTCTGTTTATATCCGTTATTTGACCCACCCCCCCTCTCTCACTCTCTCTCCTCTCTCTCTCATCTCTCTCCTCTCTCTCTCTCTCTCTCTCTCTCTCTTTCTATCTCTCTCTCTCTCTCTCTCCCCCACTCCCCAGTTCTTGTCTTTTGCCTGTCTGTCTGTATGTCTGTCTCTGTCTGTCTGCCTGCCTGCCTGTCTCTCTCTCTCTCTCTTTTCTGTATGTCTGTCTGTCTGTTTATCTGTTTGACAGTCTGTCTTTCCGTCTCATCGAGCACCCACATTATTTTCTCAACAGGGGGAGGAGGGGGAGAGGACTAAATACTGAGACATGTATTCTATTTATCCATATGTTGAGATCACGTTGGACTGAACCGTTTCGTAGACATCTGGGTGGATACAGTGAAGGACAATAAATGTGGGACAATTTAATAGTTCACCATCCTCCACCCCCTTCCGACCCCACATAAAGTGGTTGGGGTGTACAAATATTTGGCAAGTCTGGTCGAAGCTGTCACTGGTGATTTCTGTGCCACAGTTACAGACCCGAACAAACAATCTGATCCAGAAGGCCAGGAAACAAGGTACTTATTCGGCAGAATATAAACCGAACAATATGCAATCTGTACATCTATTAATCTCTCTTTCTATCTGTCTATCTATCTCTATCTTTCTATCTATCTATCTTTCTGTCTAGCCGAGACTGTCTTAATCATATTTATCTCCCATCTATCTAATTATATACCTATCTATCTATCTATCTATCTATCTATTTATCTATCTATCTTTATCTATCTATCTATCCTCTATCTATCTGGCTACCATATATATATGTCTGCCGGACTGCCTCTGTCTGTCTATCTATCTTTCCACTTCTACCTGTCTGTCTAACTATAAGTCTGTCTACGTGGCTCATTTCTTTGTCTGTTCTTCTATCTGTCAGACTGTCGTTTTTACTGTTAAGTCTGTTTTAACCACTCACCTTGTTTGTCAATTCGTGACTGTCAGCTGTTTGTTTTTTTTTTTTCTGCTGTCGTTTGATATTTTGATGTTTGTTTAAAAAACAACATCGCTATTTTGTATTTTCCATGTGTATTTGACATTTTCTCAAAGAACTGTCAAAACTACTTTGGAAGTGAGCACTCAAGTGTTTTGAGGTCAACAGGTTTAAGGTTATCCAGGTTAAAGCGAAAACATAGAAAGACACACTTAAACAAACACACTTGTTATCCCGTACATACATATGTGTCCCGTTTATAAACTACATGCAGGACCTAAATAACCAAAATATTTCCTGGCAAATATTTCCAGTGTATACCGAACATGTACCGCTCATTTGGCTGTTTACTCTCATTTATTAAAACATTACACTTTTGAGTAAATGCCCCTATTTACATGAAAAAGAAATAAATTACCCCCCCTTAGCAGGTACAGGGGCGTACTATAGGGGTGGGGGAGAGGGGGCAAAAGTCGAAAGTCCCCCCGGGCCCCAGCTTGAAGAGGGGGCCCCCAATTTTTTTTTACATTAAATATTAAGCACATTATCTCATGTCAGGGTGTCGAATGTCAAAACGCAGCCCCCCCCCCAAAGAGGCCAAGCCCCCCTCCCCGGTCCCCCCAAATATATAGGTTCTGCACTGCTTAAGAATACATCTTGAATTTTTTTTTTAATTAATTGTTTAGTTGGCCTGGTGCGTCGGAGGTTTGGGGCAGTGGGGTGGGGGTGTGTGAGGGACACAGGTTATTCACCTTTTATTTATTTCCTGTCGTTGATGAATCACACACCTTTGGATATCAGAGTATTTTGGGTCGTTTACCAAGTCTAAAAAAATATGCTGACCTCGTCAACAGAAATCCCTTGTCTGCAACTTAGCATTTTTTTTTTTTCAGAGTACACTGACCAAGCTAAAATCCTACTTTTACACAAAGTTGACGGAAACTTTTAATAAGTCAACATGTTTTACTACGGCTTCGAACATTTTAGTGAATGCTTGCTTACTTTGCTTGACGGTCCAACCAGTTTTCACTGAGTCTTCCAGTTAGTTTTGTTTGATTCTTTTTTTTATCCCTGTCAACCTTGCAGGAATTCCCGATATATCACGCCAGTGTCGGTTTATAAATAGAGGATCTCACTCTGGCTGAATTCTGATCTTCTTAGCAGCTCGGTATTCTAAAACGGGAATAACCGATCTACTATTAATAGCTTGAAACTTGTAAAGATTATTTTTTTTTCTTTTTCTTATTAATCTTAATTGTTTCTATTTTGAATGAAGACAAATTGACGAACTTTCTCAAATTATTTTTTTTTGTGTTTGTTTTAAAATTAACCGTGACCTTCATGTATCAGAATATATTATGCTAATGTCGGTATCATCTGGCGGTTGATGAGTAATTTATTTATCTCCGCGCAGTTGTGCTGTTTGTTTGCCCGTGTGACATTTGGCTTTATTATTCATACAAACAATTATTTATCAGCGTCCGAGTGTTTGTCGCAGTATTGCATGACGCAGTACGGAGAAATAGCGTCGTTATCAAAACGACCATTTGGGGGGGGGGGGGGAGAGGAGTCATCGCCTTGGTGCCATCGATTAAAAAAAAAAAGGTCGTACCGGGTAAAGAGGAGGGTGGTGGGGAGGGGGGGGGCTGGGCGGGGAGGGGGGCGACCAGAAATAATGACAAACGTGTACAATTTTAGAATCCCTGACGGAACGTTTTTTTTTTTTTTGTTTTTAAACCTTTCTTAATCTAATAAACGAACTAAGGGACGTATTTAAAATAATTGAACTTTGACCTCCAGCCTTCTCATTTCTTCCTTCACTCCAGACAAACAAAGGTTGCTGTTTGTTTGTTTGTTTATTTTTTTTTTTTGGTTTAAGATTTTTTCGAAATGAGGGTTAAAAAAACAACAAAACAAGCCAACCCATGTAGGCACTACGGGGGGTTTACCGTTTCGTCATCGTGATACGGCAGGATCCCCCCTCGAGTGTGACAGCGTTACTTGTGTGTGTGTGTGTCGTGCCGAGGACATTCTACCTTGCGATGTGTTATTAAAACGTATACCCAGTGTATTTCTTAGCAGCAGCACACACAGGTAGTAGCAGATTTACCTGGAACATTCTTCGCATGACTTAGGGATTTATTTGAATTACAAAAAAAAAAATTTTAAGTTTATTTGACGGTACAGAGTTACGAGCGGATTGACATCTCACTTTGTAAGTTAACTTATTGATGAAATTTTATTTTTATTATATAAGTTATTATTATTATTATTATTATTATTATTAATTAAGTATTTTACTATTAAAAGAGATGGAAGCGGTACCAGTTAAGTGTATCGCTCGACTTCCCGAGTTCGAAACCCCCTCCCCCCCCCCCCGCGGTCAGTGTCGGGACTTTTCTTGGGTCCTTTCGACGTCTCTCAGTCCATCCAGCTTAACAAATGGGGACCCGACATTTGCTGGGAGAAAATAAGGGCTGCTGGGCACTGTACCAACCACACAATCCAGTAGAATAGTCGTAGGTACAGAAACAGATGAACATTACTTCATCTAACCCCGATGGTCTGTATTGGCTTTGTAAGGGAAACAATAATTTCAATAATAGGAAGTTTTCAAGACCGCGGCCAGAGGCGTACCTAGGGTTGGGGGGGTCCAAATTCGAAAGCTCCCCCGGTGTTGAGGACCCCTTTGAGGGTATCCTGGCTTGTCGCTAAGAGTATGAGGGCTGACTCAACGGTGACTCGTATTTGTATTTGTGTTTCTACCACACACAGTCTCACCAACAATTAGACGTATAACAAGTGACGAATAATCAATTCCACAAGCGTGTGTACAACACCAAGATATATTTATTATACAAAGGCACCAGTCCGTAACAGGGATCTGGTGACTTATCATAAGCAAAGATAATTCAAACTGCAGCAAATAATCCAATATAAAATGAATGAGGGGAACAAGGACGTTATCACTAGTTAATTCTCTCTCTCTCTCTATCGCTCACCCAGAGCCACACAAGTCGACTGGTCGCTACCAAGACCCTCCGTCGAATGTCCACGAATCTATATTTCATTCTTCATATCCCTTTCTCCCACGTGACCCGTAGCCAATCAAATATAATATATGTTTCTTTTAAACTTTCAAATTAGGGGGTGGAGCCTAGATGAGGAGGGGGGGAGAAGTACGTCATATAGACAAAGACCGTAGTAACTGGACATCGAGCGGGTCGCTGTCCCTTTGAAGAAGCCGACCGGAGAATAGTAGTCCGGTGGTCCGAGAGAATTCCCCGTGAGGAATGTAACGTGTTTCTGTTACCTCCCTGCCTCGTACACCTTCCGCTGTCCACCTGGCTGATGACGCAATTACGGGGGTGGGGTAAAAAGGGGGGAAACTGGAGCACGGGAACGTATATTACTATACACGGTATAATATACATCTTAACGTGAGTAATATTATTAAGTTAGGGGTTGGAGTAAGGGGATGGTTTCGACAGATTAGTCACAACCTGTGACACCCGGGCTCCAACTTGATGGGGGCCAAAGATTTTTTTTTTTTTACATTAAATATTAAGTACATTATCTCATGTCATGATGTCAAATGTCAAAATGCAGGGGCCCCCAAAGAGGAAAAGCCCTCCGGGCCCTCAAATCCCTAGGTTCGGCACTGGCCGCGGCCCACCAGGGCACTATATCCGGGGGCAGGGAGTGGGGTAAACAGCGTACTGACAGTTTATATGTCTAACTGACAAGTTATTGTTTTATATGATTTTTCGAAAGGATGTCCAATAGTCTGGCTTACCTGTATAGCTCTATAAGGGGGGGGGGCTATATGTAGGTGAAGTCCACGACCCCACAGGCCCCCCCGGGTCATACTTTACAAAGTTCTACATTTTATTTCGTAAGTGTAACGTCTCGATAAAAGTGTAGCTAGTACCACATCTGTTATGGGATACCGCTTCCTGATGTATGCGGCTTAGTGGTGTTAACAGTTTTACAGTGTTCACTTCTGATAAGCTTTGAGTCGGTTTTAAATGTTACAGTTTCTGTCTGTGTTACGAAACTGACCAGTCGACAAAAGGCCAACGTTTATTAACGGATTTTACAGTCCCCTGCGTTTGGACATAGCAAGAAAATAAAACTAATTAATCGTGAATGGAATATTTGTTTTTTTAAATTTGCATTGTTTCGTTTTCTCACACACAAAAAAAAAAAACATAATTTTTAAGATGACAAATTTTAGATAACCGCCCCCTACGCCCACCCTTTTCTTTGTTTTGTTCCGTAATTAATTGTTTGTTATTGTTATTGTTATTACTTCTCAGAATGGTAGATTTATTAACATTTATTCCTCTCTCCCAGCCCTACCTGAGCAAGGAAAACATAACTCTCCCCCTCCCCCCCATCCTGACTAAACAAGATGAAACATCGCCTGTTTATGTCTGGTGGTCAAATTAGTCAGACGCTGATGCAATACATGTACAATAATTTAATTAAGACGATCTGCCAGCTATGAAAGCTAAATAGATTTACATACATTTTACTGACCCACCGGATGTAAGGTAAATAGCTACCTGAATATTTGTTAAAAAAAAACATAAATATTAGGGGGAGCTCTTAGCTTTCCGACATCTGCGATTAAATGACTTGGTACCGGTTTTTTTCGGAGACAGTTAAACGAGTCTCTTAACTTTAGATCCGAAATGTCCCCCCTGATGTTGTTATTAAAATTATAAGTGTTTGTCTGACAACGTAATAAATATAACAACAACAACAGATACCACAAGGATCAACCTTGAAAGCAGCGAATTGTCTCGTTTCATCGTGTTGTTGATGTGTTGTTGTTTTTTTAAATTTCCACTAATATTGCGTCATTACTTTTTGAGTTGTTTTGTTTCTGTCCGTTCTCTGGTACATTTTCCCACCCACACATTCCCGCCGATCTAGGTTTGTTACGTCTCTTTTCATTGGCTGGCCACACGTGGCTGGCTTCCTAATAGTTTGAAGGCAAAGATCCCTGTTATACACTGACGTTTGCGTCGATATTGGGCTCACGAGACCCGTGGCACAGGTGGGGAGGGGGTGTGTGGGGGGGGGGCGGAACATAAAAGGCCCCCTCATCAGGAGCCGAACATTTTTAGGTGGGCCCTCGAGCCTCCTGTATGGGATTTCATTTTTCCTGTTAACCAATGTAAATAAATGAACAGAGGCGGCCTCTGCGAGATGGGAGCAGAGTGCGAGGCTTTGGGGAGATCATCATATGCGTGGGTTAAGAGTTTAGTTTTTTTAAATTACAGCTAGGTGATAATAGAATATCCTAACGCTAGCCACCCACCTTCCCCCATTAGGCGCGGGGTCTGGGTAGGTCGCCGTAGTGGCCTCCCCCTCCCTCTCCCCCCCCCCCCCCAAACGGCCGCAAGTGAAATAGCAACGCCGCGATCAAAGTAACGCGTGTCCCGTCAAACGATTTCAAACGTCCAATCATTTACAAAAAGACCTCACATGACACACATTACTTTATGGAACTTCCTGTTTAGCGTATCTGCGTATCTGTAACTGAACTAAAGATTTACCCAAGACGTGTTACACCGTCGGATGTTTCTTTCAATCTGTAAGCCAGATACAATAACTCCTTCTGCTACGGATCACTGGTAACAAACACCCTGTGTAGTAAGTAGTACACTGTCAGTCAGTGATTGTTGCCCCCTGGCTTCAGTCACGCAACGTTTGTTTTTGAATATGTACTAACGTCACTAAAGTTAAATATTTAAAGAAAAAAAAATAACATCGCCCCATACAAAGTTGCTTTTTTTTTTACGTCATATTTAAAAAAAAAAAATTACCCTAACAGGGCCTCAGCAATTTCTTGAACTTAGCCACTTTCATTCACAGAGAAGTTGGAAATCAGAACATCTTACCATATTTGGTCTACAACTGCTAGAGGGGAAATGTTGTAACCAAACGAAAATAAGATAAAACGATGTTGTTCAGAGTCACGTGAGGGAAGTGGCCAATCAAAAATTCAATACACGACGTATTCATCATTATTATTTTTTTCATCCCCAGACTAAAATGTTCATAGCAGGGATTGGGGGGGGGGGGGGTCAATGGTTTCTTTTTTTTTTTTTAAATGAATATAAGTGCAAGGCAGAGTGTTTTTGTCGATATTCTGAGATGATCATTGTGACCTACAGGTCAACAAAGGGCAAAGGTCACTTACTGCCAACTATGGAATTGTACGACCAGCAATCATTTTTGTTTTTCCACCGCTTAATGTCAAGATGGATGGACGCCAGAACTAACGTGTATTTTGAAGAAAAATATATATATATATATATATATATATATATATATATATATATATTGGTTTGACCACTGGATTTGAATATTGGCCACTGTTTATATTATTTTTTTAAAGGGTTATGGGTATATATGAATCATATTGGTAACATAATTATAGGAACACGTGACTATAAACAAAACCCACCAGAAGTAAACAAAAAAAATAAGTTTGCTGTTTACAACATTCTGACAAAATAATACACAAACGTAACACGAGTATATAAACATATATGGTTACGCGTGCTCGCTTTCACACACACACACACACACACATACACACACATTTACTTAGATGTAAATATTCACACAGAAGAATCATTGGCTGCTATTTTTAGGTCTGACACCATGCGCCCTGTGGAACATTTATTTGTTAGTCACTTGACAATAACAGCTCCACCCTGCGCCCTCCATTCAACGCCACAGCACAATTTGATAGTTCTATAAGGTTGTGTGTGTGTGTGTGTGTTTACCATCATCTCGTGAACTACGAAAGTACGTTATCTTTTAAACTTTGGAGACTTTTCGGAAAAAAAACAACAACGTAATTTACGTTTTTTTTTTAGTTCCCTTTGGTTCCCTTTAGTTCCACGACCCTACGTGATTGTTTGTCTATGTGTGTGTACGTTTGTTTTTGGTTCGATTCCTGTTATAGCTGTTAGCGACCTCTTCATTCGAGTCTGTTACCTTCCCCCCCACCCCAATCTCTTAATTACCCTCCCCCGCCCCACCCCACCCCCTTTTTTTAATGACGTATACCTACAGCCATAATGACGTTTACCTTGCTGCCATCTCGTGGTATCGTCGCTTCATAAACAAAGGCGTTCTTCATGGCCCGGGTGAAATGTCTGCAGGAATCGATCCTTTTTTTTTTAAATGTGGCTCATCGATACCGCTGCCTTCAGAAAAAGGTGAACTCGTCTTGTTGACATTTTTTTTTTATTGTGACGTGTCAGGGGTTCTTGAAATGATAAGCAACAGCAAAAACAACAATAACCGTACTGTTGTGTAATATGGGTTGGTGAAGTGTTTTCATGGGGAGCCTGCCTCTCCCCCTAGAAGACAGTTTTATTTTTCCCGATTACGTTTTCCGCTAAATACCATTTTGGGGTTTATTATGGGTTTAAACGAACTCAGAATCGGACAAATGAACTTTTTCTAACTATCGCCGGGTCTCTCTTCCTGGTCGATCACGTGATTGGACTGTTGAAGATCACATGGCGTGTGAGTGACCGCGTGGACGGGGGGGGGGGGGGGGAGGAGGAGGGGAGGGTGACCTCATTGACCTTATGTCGCCATGAGGACGTCGAGTGGTGGGAAATATGGATTGTAGGACAGGCATGTGGATGTAGCAAGGCGGTGTCTTAACCCAGGGGAAACGTGGCAGCCCCGTAGAAAAGGTTCTCAAGTCAGGAGAAAACAAATGTCGCAATGGTGTTTTATGGGCTCGTCAAATGATTAAGGGGGCGCGCACTGGGCCTCCTCCCCCCATTTTCTTTTTACAAAAAAAAATTATTTTACACTTGCATCTGTATATTCCCTGTCTTTTTTTTTTTTTTTATCATAAACGGGCCTCTTATATTACATGTTCTGCGCCCTGGGTTTCCCTTATTATAATACTCTGTGCCCATGGCCTGCAAAACCTACTTAACCGTTAAAGACCCACACCTCCACCCCCTCCATACGACTGTTTGCTGGTGGTGTTTCGGTAAACACACCCTCGCCCCCCCCCGGCCCCCCGTGTCGTGTCTGTCGCTGTTAGACTGAGATGATCAAACACAAAACCGGGGGGGGGGGCCAACAGAACATTCATCGCGTCAGTTTACATCGTGCTTGATAAATGGCTGCGAGCATGACTCGCTTTAATAGCTTTGGAGCCCCTACCTCCTTCTTCCCCCCCCCCAACACACACACACATATATATATATATATAGAATCAAACAGGGAAGGTGTGGGCCATAACGCAGAACCGATCATGGGGTGGGGCTAATGCTAGAATTAGCTGGGGGGGGGGTTTTGGGGGGGGGTGAAGGAGGAAAGGGGTGTCCAATTAAGTTATTCGCAAGATTGTTTTTTTTTTTTTTTGTTAAATCGAAACATGAATTTAAAGAAATTCCGCAAAGTTCGTTCCTCCCCCCCCCCCCCTTTCATCCAATACCACATTTCTTTTTGTTTTTTTGCATCAAGTGGTATGCATGCCCCCATCACGTTAGCGGTGAGTAGACTCGCTAAAGAAACAATATAAGCTCAAACAGTTCTTTATGTCAACCCAGTGCCGAACCTAGGGATTTTGGGCCTACCAAGTTTAGCCTTTTGGGGGTCCTCTGCATTTCGACATTCGACCCCCATGACATGAGATAATGTAATCATTATTTAAATGTAAAAAATTTGGGGGCCTTCCTCAAGCTGGGGTCAGAGGGGGGGTACGCCTCTGTGTCAACCCAGCACAAATTGTTAACATTTTTTACCAATATGTTTCAGATTTTTTTTCTCTCTCTCTCTCTCAATGATTTGTATCTAATTCTGCATTTCTTCTGCCAAGTCTTAGAAACGTGTTTGTTTTTTTCTTCCCCCCCCCCCCAACTGGTGAAATTCTCGATTTTTCTGCAAGTCTTGCGGCCTTCACCTTTTATGTCTTATGTCACGTTCTAACGATCGTGACAGCACGTTTTATTTCTGCCAAATATGGCGGGAAATTCTACAATCAAGCCAGTTTTGTTATTGTTTTCTTTTTAAAAATTATAAATCAGTTCAAGACTAATTTTCTAACTCCCCTTTCCCCTTAATATAAAATGATTTTGTTGTCCACACGACGAGGAAAAAGGAGAAAATAATGCATGTCATCGCAGGTAATAGATTAACTTTTCCTTCTTACCGGCGGAATAATCCCTCGATGTAGACATATTATATAGTAGGGCAGCCCGCATGAATCCTTGATTTTATATATAAAAAATACCAGTGACGTATCCAGAAGGGGCGAATACTCGATCCGCCCCTCGGACGCAGCACTTACTCCCGCCACCAGCTTCGCGGCGTTTTTAAACAAGTGGGCACGGGGTGCATTAGATGGCATGGGGTGAAATGGGATGTCATGGGGTGAAATAAAGATACGGCATGGAGAGAAATGGGATGATAAATGGGGTCGTAGGCCCCAGGGCACTTTCATAGTCGTAGGCCCTACGCACTTTCAAAGTCGTAGGTCCCAGGCACTTTCATAGTCGTAGGTCCCCGGCACATTTCATTGTCGTAGGTCTCAGGTATGGTCATAGTCGTAGGCCCTGTTTAAAACTGCCAACTTATCCGCACAGGCTGTTGAAACATTTTTTTCCGGATGCTGTGACATGTTGATATCACATGTTGTGACATGTTGATATTGGATGTTGCGATACGCTGATATTGATATTGTGACATACGTTGATATTGATGCGTGACATGTTGATACGGATGTAGACATGCTGATATATATAAAACGTTGTGACATGCTATGATGGTATGGTGTATTACGCTGAAATCGATGCTGTGACTGCTGATATTGGATGTTGCGATATTGTTGTAATTGATGTGTGACATGTTGATATTGGATACAGACATGTTGATATTGTATGTTGTGACATGTTGATATTGTATGTTGGTGACATGTTGATATTGTGAAGTGAAGGTGATGATGCTGATATTGGGTTATGGGATATATTGATATTGATGTTGTGACATGTTGATATTGTATGGCTGTGACATGCTGATATTGGATGCTGTGATATGTTGATATTGATGTTGTGATATGCCGATATTGATGCCGTAGATATGTTGATATTGATGCTGTGGTTACGCTGATATTGCATGTTGTTATATGCCAATATGTTGTCTGTTGCTGTGACATGCTGAAATTGTAATGTTGTGCAATGATGGCTGATATTAGATGTTGCACATGTTGATATTGATGCGGTTACATGTTGATGCTTGTATGTTGATTCAATTGTTGATATTGATGCCGTGAGTATGTTGATATTGGAAGGTTGTGATATTGAATTAGACGTTATGATATGGTTATATTGCATGTTGTGATTGGCGCTGATATTCACGCTGCACATGTTACGATATCTGTGTGACATGCTGAAATTGATGTTGTTATATGCTGATGCTGAAGCGTTATGACACAAATGTTTCGGAACTTAAGTTGGCGATAAACAATAAAATTGTGGTGTTAGGTCAATCAAATGAGTTCAAAATATCACCACTCATTTATGTCGACATCCAGAACCATCTCAGTTGTAGTTGGGGGCCCAGGCGCAGAGAGCACTATTTCCCTCCTCCCACCCCAGCTGATTGAGATAAAAGCAGCAAGATATTGGTGCAATAAAAAGTAAAGTGGGTGCTTCGTGAAAAACATTATTTACCTTACTATGTACATAATATGACCGCTTGAA
>JAGDYQ010000018.1:170069-357677 GCA_021962125.1 Bulinus truncatus
CCCCAGGCCTAGTGGCCCCAATCTACCCCTGGCCTAAGGGCCCCAATCTACCAACGCTACTAATCCCTCCTAATTCTGATGATAAAGAGTTGAGCATGCATGTTTAATGAAAGACACCATGACACATATGTCCTAGATGGTCAAGCTAAAGCTTTAAGTATGGATATGTATGTGTATTTACTTATTGATGGTTCGTTGGCCATAGTACATGACCTCGCAGAAAATTAATTTACTGATTATGTCACACTAGGAGGGACGGGTGACACAGTTAGCGTAGACTGCTCGATTGTCGAGTACCAGGTTTTCGATACCTCGGTTAGAACCAAAGGGAATTTTCCCCCAAGTTCAAATGAAAGCTGGTTAAACCTCCCTCAATTCCACCCAGCTTTAAATGAGTACTTGACGTAAGTTAGGGAAGTAAAGGCGGCTGGGCTTAACCACACAACTCCTCTATGTACAGTAGTTGCAGAAACAGATGAATTATATACTTCCTTTACATACTATATATATATATATATATATAAATATATATATTTTGAATTTCTTTAATCATTTACCTTCTCCTTCATTATATTCTTTATCTGATGCCACTGTACTATCGTAATACGGTTACTAACGTTTCCCCCATAGCCAACCCCCCCCTCCTCCTCCTCTCCAGCCCCTTGTACCATAGCCAGTGTCTTAAAAATAACACGACGGCGCCATGGTGTGTTTAAAAAACAGTGTATCTCAAACTGTTGTACGTTTATTTGGCGTATGCGCCGTAACGGGACGAGTTACTGAGTACATCGGGTAAACGTACACAACCGTAGCGGAAACAACAATGAAATGACGGGGAAATCAGAACAGTTAAAACAGTAAAAAAAAAAGAACAGAGAAAACTTGATTCGCTTTCAGCGGTATTTGAACTCAAGTCCTTTTCAGATTCAATCGGCGTTACCCACCCGCTCTGCTACAATGGCTCCCGCTAAACCTGCAGTGAGAAAATACAAAACTGAAAGTTTCTAGTAAACAAAACGTATCTCACGCGCCATTTAGGGAGTCGTGCCATATCGCACATACACAGACACACACACATACACACATACACACACACATACACACGCACATACTCAAATCATGCTTTAGACTCTTCAGTTTCCCAAGTTCACATATTTGTGTCACGTTTTGTATTACATTTTGAAAGCAATAACAAAGTGAATCTGTTTGAACAATGTTAACAAAGTGAATCTGTTTGAACAATGTTAACAAAGTGAATCTGTTTGAACAATGTTAACAAAGTGAATCTGTTTGAACAATGTTAACAAAGTGAATCTGTTTGAACAATGTTAACAAAGTGAATCTGTTTGAACAATGTTAACTAAGTGAATCTGTTTTTGGACAATGTTAACAAAGTGAATCTGTTTGGACAATGTTAACAAAGTGAATCTATTTGGACAATGTTAACGAAGTGAATCTGTTTGGACAATGTTATCAACTTCAGTGTCTTTTTGTTTCTTCTCATGTTTTCCTTATATTTTTCTCCCTCACCAAAGGAGGCGGATTTACCTGCGGGTGCACCGGGCCCCAAATATCCGCCCCTTCCCCCCCCCCTCATATACACAATACCCCAAGTGCACACATGGAGCTTTATTTTTCTCTCTTTTTCATTGTTAAAGGTGGGAGGGGGGGCAATTTTGTAAACTGCACCATAGGCCCCAATCAACCCTTTATCCTTTACTGATTGCCGCCCTCTTCGCCCCCCCCCAGGGCACAGTTTTACAGACGGCCCCTGTCAGACACCCCATTTGCATTTTTTTTTTAAATATTTGTTGCCACAATATGTAAATAAACAAAATGTTTTTGATACGTGAACGCAAAAACAAAAACAGCTAGTGTAAACTGAAGCGAAACATTTCAACGTAACCTCGTCTTATAATAAATAACTCTTATATATCTATTATATATATATATATATATATATATATATATATATATATATATATATATATATATATATTATATGTAGCATAATGATGTATGCACTTTTACATTTTACTTGTACATCCGACATCTATGCCAGCTTCGTCTCTGGCCACGTTCCGTATAAGGCTGTAACCATAAATCATACATAAATGGTTCCCGCTTGTTTACATGCATATAATAACTAGGGCAAAGATAAACCGTCCACTCTTTATTACATGTTTACGTAACTTGATGATATGACGTACAATGGGGATTCCCTGCCCATTGGACAGACACAAATAGGCGACAAAGAGGTTAATCACAAAACGCTGGAATCGGTTCTCGTTTTGATTCATACTTCCTGGTTTCTTAGAGTCTTGACATTTAGTATTGTTATTGTCTATCTATCTATCTATCTATCTATCTATCTATCTATCTATCTATCTATCTATCTATCTATCTATCTATCTATCTATCTATCTATCTATCTATCTATCTATCTATCTTCTCTATCTATCTATCTATCTATCTATCTATCTATCTATCTATCTATCTATCTATCTATCTATCTATCTATCTATCTATCTATCTATCTATCTATCTATCTATCTATCTATCGTCTATCTGTCTGTCCGTCTTTCTGTCTGTCTATCTATCTATTTATCTATTCTCTTTGTCTGTCTGTATGTGTCTTCAGTCTGTGTCTTCCGTGTCTTCGATCGTTCTATCTATCTGCCTACCTGTCTTTTTATTCACCCGTCTGTTAGTATTTTTCGTTATTAATCTATCTATCCATCGATCATTCAGTCAGTCTGTCATTCATACACTCAAGAATACTCGGACATAGACCCTATTGATACAACCATAGCTTTACACATGAAGTGATTCCAACCTATCAGATGTAAAGTAAATCCACCCCCCCAATCCACCACCTATAACAGGGCCCCACGGTGAGTCAGTGAATTGGAATGATCATTCCTTTCTCTCTCGTCTCACTGTTTACATTGCCCCCCACCCCACCCCACCATACAAGCGGGGCTGCCGCATGGAGGGTAGGGGGAGGGGGCTCACAGAACACTTGTCATGGGGCTATTGGTCTTACGGGGCCCCGTCGCTTTCGAAATTTAATATATATATATTTTTATATTGTTGCAATCCGGTTGGGGGCTTTTTTTTTAAGGTGAATGGGAAACAGGAGGGCCCCAGTTTAAAGTGTTTGTCAGCCCCCCCCCCCCCCAGATGCGACACTGACACGGGTGACTGGTGGTGCGTGTTGCAGCTCTGGTTGTTTACAAACACCATTTTCATTATTGGAGAATGTTTCCTATTCAACGGCATTTCCGAAGGTTGTCTTTGTTGTATGGTAGTAAACACTAAACACAAACTATCCCTGAATTTTGACCCCTGCCAAAAAATGTCACACCCTTTCATGTCACAGCAGTAAAACTGTTTGCCGTACAACTAAACGGCATAAATCAAGACGGTGGTACACCACGCAGTTACCTACCCGCTCCACACACAACCTCCTCGGGGGTACAGAAGACGACGATCAAGTGCCTCAAGGACCAGCCCCTGTAGTGCAGTGCCATCAACTTCCGACGGGGTGGTCGTCTGCTGATTTATTAAACGTTCATTCCCCCTTCCCTCCCCTCCTCCCTTTCCTCGAAGACTATAAGGAGTTGTTACATAAATCAACGTTTTCTGCGCATGCGTGAATGCCAGTGGACATCCAGCCCACCATGAAAGTTAACTGTGAAACGTTCTTTAAGAGAGCTACATGGCTGCAACCAGGGGTGGGTGGTGCGATATTGAGGGAGGTGGGGGTGCGGGGGGGTCTGTAAACGTTGGAACCATTCTGAGTACTAAATTGACAGATTTTGGACATAAATATTTTAACAGATAACAAAAGAGCATTGAAACTGAAACATACACTTTAGCAAAATGGCAGACTAAACAATGTGGCATACTAAACAATGTGACATACTAAACAATATGATATACTAAACAATGTGCCAGACTAAACAATGTGCCAGACTAAACAATGTGGCAGACTAAACTATGTGGCATACTAAACAATGTGACATACTTAACAATATGATATATTAAACAATGTGACATACTAAACAATGTGACAACTAAACAATATGACAGACTAAACAACGTGACATACTAAACAATGTGTCATACTAAACAATATGATATACTAAACAATGTGACATACTAAACAATGTGGCATACTAAACAAAGTGACAGACTAAACAATATGACATACTAAACAACGTGACAGACTAAACAATGTGACATACCAAACAATGTGGGATACTAAACAATGTGACATACCAAACAATGTGACAGACCAAACAATGTGACAGAATAAACAATGTGATATACCAAACAATGTGACAGACTAAACAATATGACAGACTAAACAATGTGGCATACTAAAAAATAAGACATACTAAACAATATAGCATTATAAACAGTATGAAACAGTAAACAATATGACGTACTAAAATATGACACACTAGACTACATTACATACTTAACAATATGATGTCAATATGAAATACTAGACAATAAGACACATTAGACCAGTGGTTCCCAAAGTGGTCCCTACGGACTCCCAGGGGTCCCCGGTACCTTTCAGGGGGTCCGTGGAAGATTAAAATTCATTTGGGGGTCCCTGAAGAGCTTCAGGGGGTCTGCGTAAGGTTCAATATAAAATTATTTGACCAGCTGTAATGAGGGAACACGTACCGTGTTGCGCAAACAAGCTTTCGACATTGTAAAAAGAATTCCACTGATTAATAATAAAGTACAAAGAAGGATTGACGAAATGGCTCAGTCCATAGAAAATTCTTTATTTCATTACTTAAAAACATCTTAATTTTCTATACAGCTTGTGGTAAAAAAAAGAATTTTTTTTTCAAGAATTGTTAATTGCGTAATGTTTGGAGACCGATACAAAAGGTGAAACGTTATTTACTGAATTAAGAAGATTTTTCAATGCAAAAGCTTTACCCTTGACTAATACCATTTCTGTTGCTACTGATGGTGCTTCGGCAATGGTAGGAAGATACAAGGGCTTTCTGGCATACTTAAAACAAGCTGTAAACATGTATTTTCAGTACACTGTGTCATTCATCGCAAAAAATCTTCGTAAACATTTGCATGGATCACTAGATTATGTCATTAAAGCAGCTAATAAAATCAAAAGGAATGCCTTAAATGAGAGATTATTTTATCAACTTTGTTTTAAAAATGACGAAGACTATAACCATTTACTACTTCACACATAAGTACATTGGCTATCTAAAAGGTCCATGTTTAAATCAATTTTATGCGCTCTTTGATTCGGTGTTGGAATTCCTGGAAAGCAAAGACAACATTTGCGACGCAATTTGATGAATTAAAAAGTGACATAGCCCATATGACTGATTTATTTGACAAATTTACAAAACTAATTTGAAACTACAAGGTGACCAATTTAATTTAAGTAAAACTAAAAGCGTTTGTGGCAAAACGTTTTCTGTACAAACAAAACTTGGGAAGAAGAGAATGTTCTCAGTTTCCAAATCTTTCGAAATTGCAAAAAAAAAAGAGATGAAGATTTGCTTGCATACTATCAAAAATTATCGGCTCTTCATGGAGACCTGAACCAAAGATATGAAAATATTCTTCACTTTAAATATTTCCGACAGGGTGTTGAACCCTTTCTAGGGTGGAATCCGTAGACATACAGGAGCAGCTTATTGAAATATTACAAATGAGAAATTAAACCAATGTTTGAAGAAGGATACCACAAATTCTGGTTACAAAAACAGATCCCAATTTTATATCCACCATTATTGTACAGAAGTTGGTGACTGCTTTCCCATCTTCTTATGTGGTAGAACTTTGATTCAGGGCCGTTATGAACCTCAACACATAAAAAAAAAAATAACCTGCTAGAAATTAGAGCTCGTGAGGCTCTGCGGTTGCTACCTACAAAAATTGAGCCAGACATCGATACCCCCATAACATCAAGTTCATCCAAGTCATTAAATTTTTTTTAAATTATAATTTTTAATTTAAAAAATGCTTCTTCAACAAAATGTTTTTTTTTTTTTAATTTGCAATTTTCATGCATTTATGTAGTAATTTGGGGGGTCCGTGGGCAAGTTTTGACCCAAAAAAGGGTCCATTGGGTCCAAAAAGTTTGGGAACCACTGCATTAGACAATACGACATATTAGACAATACGAAATACTAAACTATATGGCATTCTAAACAATATGCCATACAAATACTTACTAATATGGCTAACTAAAACTTTGCTATATCTGACCAATCCCATTCAATAAATCATAAAATAAAAACAATACTTAGATTATTTCTAAGTCCTCACTGCAGAATTTTCCCATTCCTCCTCCTCCCTCATCTCCCTTTCCTCCACTTGGTCTGACTTTAAATTTACTCAAAATATCAACAAAAGCTGCAGACGTAATTCAGGTTACGGTATAAACAATATGTTTATACGGTCGGCCTTGAACTCTCCCAATGTCAGCGCGTGTCAGGTAGAGCGCGTGTGTATGTGTAAAATTAAAAAATGTGCAGTTATATAAGCGACGAAATAAAATGTATTAATGAGCGGTTCACATAAAGCGTTTGTATCGATTCAATTCCGTCAAGCAACGGCGGAACCCTTAAATGTTGGGGAGGGGGGATCTTTTCCATAGGCGTATAATCCATGAGCTCCAAACTTTATGAGGGAGCGGTTCCGCTTCCCCCCCCCCCCACACACACTCTTCTTCTTCAGCGCCCCTGAAACAAACACTGTGTAAACACATCGGTCACATAAATTCACAAAATAAAAACCGGAAAGGGGGGGGGGGGGGGGGGGGGTGAATGAACAGAGAGAAAGAAACTCAGGTGACTACAGGTGAAATATCTATGTCAGGGATGTCTGAGACAGGGCGACCAGTGGAGTAGTAAGTACATGTACATTAAAAACAACAACTTGGAGGCGTTAATTTTTTTTTTTAAAAGTCTCACGGCCGAGATTAAGGAAAAACGCAATTAAAATCCCGTCACTCTCAGTTATGTCTTTGTCTCTGAGATAAACATCAGAATCGTAAGTCATATCGTCGTAAGTCAGATCGTCGTAAGTCATACCGTCTTACGTCATGTCGTCGTAAGTCAAACCGTCGTAAGTCATACCGTCGTAAGTCATAGTCGTCATACGTCCGTATGTCGTCGTAAGCTCGTTCTTAAATTTAATTTATTTATTTCCCTCACTTTTTTTTTTATAAAATTTAAAAGCACAACCAAGTTCATATTTCCTTCGTCTGTCTATCCGTTATTTGACCCCCCCCTCTCTCTCTCTCTCTCACTCTCTCTCTCACTCTCTCTCTCTCCCAGTTTTATAACACCTTAACGTCTTGGCCGGTTTGGCCTGTCTGTCTGTATCTGTCTCTGTCTGTCTGCCTGCCTGCCTGTCTCTCTTTCTGTATGTCTGTCTGTCTGTTTATCTGTTTGACAGTTTGTCTTTCCGTCTCATCGAGCGCCCACATAATTTTCTCAACAGGGGGAGGGGGGGGGGAGAGGACTGTATACAGAGAATGTATTCTATTATCCATATGTTGAGATCCACTGACTGAACCGTTTCGTAGACATCTGGGTGGATACAGTGAAGGACAATAAATGTAGGACAGTTTAATAGATTTGTATCACCCCACCCCCCCTTCCGACCCCCCCCCCCCCCCCGCCAGGAGTGGTTTGGGAGTGTGTAGGAAATATTTTGACAGATAGATTGAAACTGTCACTGGTGATTTCCTGGTACCACAGTTACAGACAGTCGAAACAATCTAGATCAGAGACAGGGAAACAAGGTACTTATTCGGCAGAATATAACCGAACAATGTCACAATCTATCTATCTATCTATCTATCTATCTATCTATCTATCTATCTATCTATCTATCTATCTATCTCTGTCAGCCGGACTGTCTGTCTGTCTATCCATCTATCTATCTATCTACCTATCTATCTATCTATCTATCTATCTATCTATCTATCTATCTATCTATCTATCTATCTATCTATCTGTCTATCTGTCTGTCTGTCTGCCGGACTGTCTGTCTGTCTATCTATCTTTCTATCTACCTGTCTGTCTAACTATAAGTCTGTCTACGTATCCATTTCTTTGTCTGTTCGCCTATCTGTCAGACTGTCGTTTTTACTGTTAAGTCTGTTTTTAACCACTCTTTGTGTTTGTCAATTAGTGACTGTCTGTCGTTTGATATTTTTGTTTTTAAAAAACATCAGCATTTATTTGTATTTTCCATGTGTATTTGACATTTCTCAAAGAACTGTCAAAACTACTTTGGAAGTGAGCACTCAAGTGTTTTGAGGTCAACAGGTTTAAGGTTATCAAGGTTAAAGCGAAAACATAATAAAGACACATAAACAAACACACTTGTTATCCCGTACGTACATATGTGTCCCGTTTGTAAACTACATGGGACTAAATAACCGAAATATTTCCTAAATATTTCCAGTGTATACAGACGTGTACCGCTCATACAGCTGTTTACTCTCATTTATTAAAACATTACACTTTTGAGTAAATGCCCCTATTTACATGAAAAAGAAATAAATTGCCCCCCCCCTTAAGAACAGAGGCGTACCTAGGGTGGGGGAGAGGGGGTCCAAATTCGAAAGTCCCCCCGGGCCCCAGCTTGAAGAGGGGCCCCCAATTTTTTTTTACATTAAATATTAAGCACATTATCTCATGTCAGGGTGTCGAATGTCAAAACGCAGCCCCCCCCCCCAAAGAGGCCAAGCCCCCCTCCCCGGTCCCCCCAAATATATAGGTTCTGCACTGCTTAAGAATACATCTTGAATTTTTTTTTTAATTAATTGTTTAGTTGGCCTGGTAAGTCGCAGCCTTTGGGGGCAGTGAGGGTGGGGGTTGTGAGGGTTTCTGAGGTTATTCACCTTTTATTTGATTTCCTGGTCAGTTGATGAATCACACACTTTGGATATCAGAGTTATTTTGGGTCATGTTACTAAGTCTAAAAAAATATGCTGACCTCTGGGTCAACAGAAATCCCTGTCACAACTTAGCATTTTTTTCTTCAGAGTACATCGACCAAGCTGAATCCTACTTTTACACAAAGTTTACGGAAGCTTTTAATAAGTCAACATGTTTTAGCTACGACTTGAATTATTTTTAGTGAATGCTTGCTTACTTGTGCTTGACAGTCCAACCAGTTTTCACTGAGTCTTCCAGTTAGTTTTGTTTGATTCTTTTTTTTATCCCTGTCAACCTTGCAGGAATTCCTGAGAGGTCACGCCAGTGTCAGGGTTTATGTAAATAGAGGATCTCACTCTGGCTGAATTCTGATCTTCTTAGCAGCTCCAGTTTCTAAAACGGGAATAACCGATCTACTATTAATAGCTTGAAACTGTAAAGATTGTTTTTTTTTTCTTATTGATCTTAATTGTTCCTATTTTGAAATGAAGACAAATTGACGAACTTTCTCAAATTATTTTTTTTAAAGTTTGTTTTAAAATTAACCGTGACCTTCATGTATCAGAAGATAGTATGCTAATGTCGGTATCATCGGCGATTTCTATGTGTGTAATGTTACCATTATCTCCGCGCAGTTTGCGCAACTTTGTTGTTGCCCGTGTGACATTTGGCTTTATTATTGTTGTCAAACAATTATTTATCAGCGTCCGAGTCATAATAATGGTATTGCATGACGCGTGCGAAGAAGTAGCGTCGTTATCACAAACGACCATTTAAAGGGAGAGGAATCATCACCTTGGTGCCATCGATTAAAAAAAAAAAGGTCGTACCGGGTAAGGGAGGGTGGTGAGGGAGGGGGCTGGGCGGGGAGGGGAGCAACTGAAATGCAATTACAAACGTGTACAGAAAGTAATTTGAGAATCCCTGACGGGACGTTTTTTTTTTTGTTTTAAACCTTTCTTAATCTAATAAACGAACTAAGGGACGTATTGGGTACGATAATTGAACTTTGACCTCCTTCCTTCTCATTTCTTCCTTCACTCCCAGACAAACAAAGGTTGCTGTTTCAGAGCTTGTTTGTGAGTTTGTTTTTTTTTTTGGTTTAAGATTTTTTTCGAAATGAGGGTTACAAAAAACAACAAAACCAAGCCAACCCATGTAGGCACTACGAAGTTTTACCATTATCGTCATCGTTGATACGGCAGGATCCCCTCGAGATGTGACAGCGTTACTTGTGTGTGTGTGTGTCGTGCCGAGGACACATTTCTACCTTTCAAGATGTGCTTTATTAAAACGTATGCCCAGTGTATTTTTTAGCTGCGCACACACGTAGGAGCAGATTTACCTGGAACATTCTTCTCATGACTTAGGGATTTATTGTAAATTACAAAAAAAAATTTGAAGTTTATTTGACGGTACAGGGTTACGGCCGGATTGACGACTCACTTTGTAAGGTAACGTCTATTGGTGAAGTTCTAATTCTATTTATATAGATTATTATTATTATTATTATTGATATTATTAATTAAGTATTTTACTAGGTTGAAAGAGTTGGGGCGGTACCAGTTAAGTGTATCGCTCGACTTCCCAGTTCGAAAAACCCCCCCCCCCGCGGTCAAAGTCGGGACTTTTCTTGGGTCCTTTCGACCTCTCTCAGTCCATCCAGCTTAACAAATGGGGGCCCGAAGGTTTGCTGGTAAAAAATAAGGGCTGCTGGGCACCATAAACAACCACGCAATCCAGTAGAATGAGTCGGTAAGGGCTGAAGCAGATGAACATTACTTCATCTAACCCATTTAGTCTAGGTTGGCTTCAGTAGGGAAACAATAATTTCAATAATAGGTAAGTTTTCAAGACCGCGGCCAGAGGCATACCCTAAGAGATGGAGGGGTCCAATTCGAAAGCTCCCAAGTGATGAGACCCCTTTGAGGTATCCTGGCTTCTCGCTAAAGAGTATGAGGGACTGACTCAACGGTGACTCGTATTTGTATTTTGTAGTTTCTACCACACAGCGTCTCACCAACTCTAACAACGTATAACAAGTGACGAATAATCAATTCCACAAGCGTGTGTACAACACCAAGATATGATATGTTAGACAAAGGCACCAGTCCGTAACAGGAATCTGGTGACTTATCATAAGCAAAGATAATTCAAACTGCAGCCAAATAATCCAATAGAAAATGAATGAGGAAGAAACAAGAACGTTATCACTATTAATCTCTCTCTCTCTCTATCGCCCACCCATAATCACCACAAGTCGACTGGTCGCTACCAAGACCCTCCGTCGAACATGTCCACGAATCTATATTTCATTCTTCATACCTATACTCCCACGTGACCCGTAGCCAATCAAAATATAATATATGTTTCCTTTTTCAAACTTTCAAATTAGGGGTGGAGCCAGATGAGGAGGGGGGAGAAGTACGTCATATAGACAAAGACCGTAGTAACTCGACATCGAGCAAATGGCATGCCCTTGTGAAGAAGCCGACCGGAGAATAGTAGTCCGGTGGTCCGAGAGAATTTCCCCGTGAGGAATGTAACGTAAATTCTGTTACCTCCCGGCCTCGTACACCTTCCGCTGTCCACCTGGCTGATGACGCAATTACGGTGGGAGTAAAGTAAAGGGGAAACTGGTAGCTGGAACGTATATTTTTATACACGGTATAATACATTGATCTTAACGTGAGTAATATTACGTTTAAGTTAGGGGTTGGAGCCAGGGATGGTTACGACAGAATAATCACAACCTAGTGACATTCAAGTCCAACATTGAAGACAAAGATTTTTTTTTTAAATATTTAAATACTATATTGTCTCATAGTTCATGATGTCAAATGTTAAAAATGCAGGGGTTTCCAGAGGAAAAGCCCTCCGGGCCCCACCCAATCCCTAGGTTCACATTTGCCGTTGCCCACTAGATACACTATATCCGGGGGCAGGGGAGGGTAAAGCAGCATTACTGACAGTTTATATGTCTAACTGACAAAGCTTGTTGTTTTATATGATTTTTCTGAAAGGATGTCCAATAGTCTGGCTTACCTGTATAAGCTCATAAGGGGGGGCTATATGTGGTTGAAGCCCACGACCCCCACAGGCCCCCCTGCCCATACTTAAGAAGTTCTACATATTTGTGCTTCGTAAGTGTGACTCTCGATAAGAGTGTAGCTAGTACCACATCTGTTATGGGATACCGCTCCTCCTGATGTATGCGGCTTAGTGGTGTTAACAGTTTTACAGTGTTCACTACTGATAAGCTTTGAGTCGGTTTTTAAATGTTACAGTTTCTTAATGTGATTACGAAACTGTCCAGTCGACAAAAGGCCAACGTTTATTAACTTGGATTTTGAATCCACTTGCGTTTGACATACAATATAAAAACTAATTAATCGTGAATGGAATATTTGTTTTTAAATTTGCGTTTGTTTCTGTTTTTCTCACACACAAAAAAAAAAAACATAATTTTTTTAAGATGACAAATTTTTAGAGTAACACACCCCCTACGCCCGCCCTTTTTCTTTGTTTCTTGGTCTGTAATTAATTGTTTGTTATTGCTATTGATTTATTAGACATCTCAGATCTCGTAGTGAATTCTACTAACATTTGTTCCTCTCTCCCAGCCCTACCTGAGCAAGAAAAAAACAACTCTCCCCCTCCCCCCATCCTGACTAAACAAGATGAAACATCGCTTGTAACATGAATACCAATGAGGTCAAATAGTCAGACGCTGATGCAATACATATAAATAATTTAATTACAGACGATCTGCCAGCTGTAGAAAGCTACAATAGATTCATACATTTTACTGACCTACCGGATGTAAGAGGTAAATAGCCACCTGTTATTTTGTTAAAAAAAAACATAAATATTAGGGGGAGATATGAGCATCCAATGATCTACGATTAAATGACTTTTGGTACCGGTTTTTTTCGGGAACGTTAAACGGCTCTTAACCTAGATCCGAAAAGGCCCCCCTGATAATAAAGAAGTGAATGCAGCAAAGGGTTCATCACGACAACATTAATGAAAGATAACGAAGAACAACAGATACCACAAGGATCAACCTTGAAAGCAGCGAATTGTCTCGTTTCATCGTGTTGTTGATGTGTTGTTTTTTTAAATTTCCACTAATATTGCGTCATTACTTTTTGAGTTGTTTTGTTTCTGTCCGTTTCTCTGGTACATTTCCCACCCACACATTCCCGCCGATCTAGGTTTGTTACGTCTCTGTTCGTTGGCTGGCCACACGTGGCTGGCTCCTAATAGTTTGAAGGCAAGATCCCTGTTATACACTGACGTTTGCGTCGATATTGGGCTCACGAGACCCGTGGCACAGGTGGGGAGGGGGAGTATGGGGGGAGCGGAACATAAAAGGCCCCCCTCATCAGGAGCCGAACATTTTAGAAAGTGCCCTCGAGCCTCCTATATGGGATTTCATATTTTCCTGTTGACCAATGTAAATAAATGAACAGGGGGGAGGCCCCTGCGAGATGGGAGCAGGAGTGCGGGCTTTGGGAGGTCTATCCCATGCGTGGGTTAAGAGTTTAGATTTTTAAATTACAGCTAGGTGATAATAGAATATCCTAACGCTAGCCAACCCACCTTCCCCCCATTAGGCACGGGGTCTGAGTAGGTCGCCGTAGTGGCCTCCCCACTCCCTCTCCCCCCCAAACGGGCCTGAGTGAAATAAAGCAAAGCCGCGAGTGCACAGTAACGCGTGTCCCCGTCAAACGATTTCAAACTCCAATCATTTACAAAAAGACCTCACATGACACACATTACTTTATGGAACTTCCTGTTTAGAGAGTCTGCATATCTGTAACTGAATTCAAGATTTACCCAAGACGTGTTACACCGTCGGATGTTTCTTTTCAATCTATAAGCCAGATACAATAACTCCTTCTGCTACGGATCACTAATAAAAAACACCCTGTGTAGTGGTAGAAATTAAAAATACACAGTGATTTGTCGCCCCCTGGCTTCAGTCACGCAACGTTTGTTTTTAACGTGTCACTAACGTCCACTACAAGGTTTAAATATTTAGAGAAGTTTATAACATCGCCCCATACAAAGTCGCTTTTTTTACGTCCATATTTAAAAAAAAAAAATTACCCTAACAGGGCTCTCAGCAGTTTCTTGAACTTAGCCACTTTCATTCGCCAGAGAAGTTGGGAAAACAGAACATCTTACCATAATTTGGTCTACAACTGCGGAGGGAGCAAAGTTGTAACCAAACGAAAAATAAGATAAAACGATGTTGATTCGAGTCACGTGCGAGGGAAGTGGCCAATCAAAAAATTCAATACACGACGTATTCATCATTATTATTTTTTTTCATCCCCAGACTAAAATGTTCATAGCAGGGATTGGGGGGGGGGGGTCAATAATTCTTTTTTTTTTTTTTAAATGAATATAAAGTACAAGGGGAGTGTTTTGTCGATACTCTGAGATGATCATTGTGACCTACAGGTCAACAAAGAAAGGTCACTATACTGCCAACAATCATGGAATTCGTCAGTTTACTCAGCAATCATTTTTTGTTTCTTTTTCCAAACGCTTAATGTCAAGATGGATGGACGCCGAACTCCACGTATATTTTGAAGAAAAATATATATATATATATATATATATATATATATATATATATATATATTGGTTTGACCACTGGATTTGAATATTGGCCACTGTTTATATTATTTTTTAAAGGGTTATGGGTATATACTGAATCATATTAGTAACATAATTATAGAATCAAGTGCACTATAAACAAAACCCACCAGAAGTAAAAACAAAAAAATAAGTTTGCTGTTTACAACATTCTGACAAAATAATACACAAACGTAACACGAGTATATAAACATATATGGTTACGCGTGCTTTCGCTTTCACACACACACACACACACACATACACACACATTTACTTAGATGTCAAATATCTTCTCACAGAAGAATCATTGGAAACTGTATTTTTAGGTCTGACACCATGCGCCCTGTGGAACATTTAGCCGGTTTGTTAGTCACTTGACAATAACAGCTCCTTACCCCTGCGCCCTCCATTCAACGCCACAAGCACAATTTGATAGTTCTGATAAGGTTGTGTGTGTGTGTGTGTGTGTTACCATCATCTCGTGAACTACGAAAGTACGTTATCTTTTTTAAACTTTGGAGACTTTTCGGAAAAAAGCGAACAACGTAATGTTACGTTTTTTTTTTAGTTCCCTTTGGTTCCCTTTTTTGTTCCACGACCCTACGTGATTGTTTGTCTATGTGTGTGTACGTTTGTTTTAGATTCGATTCCTGTTATAGCTGTTAGCGACCTCTTCATTCGAGGTCTGTTACCTTTCCCCCCACTCCCAATCTCTATAGTTACCCTCCCCCCTCACCCCACCCCTTTTTTTTTTTTTTTTTTTTAATGACGTATACCCATAGCCATAAAATAGACGTTTGCCCCTTGCTGCCATCTCGTGGTATCGTCGCTTCCTAAACAAAGGCGTTCTTCATGGCCCGGGGTGAAAATGTCTGCAGGAATCGATCCTCTTTTTTTTAAATGGGCTCAAATCGATAAACCGCTACCTTCAGAAAAAGGCGACTCGTCTTGTTGACATTTTTTTAGATGTGAAGCGGGTCAGGGGTTCTTGAAATGATAAGCAACAGCAAAAACAACAATAACCGTACTGTTGTGTAATATGGGTTGGTGAAGTGTTTTCATTACGAGCCCGCCCCCTCCCCCCCCCCCTAGAAGACAGTTTTATTTTTCCCGATTAAGTTTTCCGCTAAATACCATTTTGGGGTTTATTATGGGTTTAAACGAACTCAGAATCGGACAAATGAACTTTTTCTAACTATCGCCGGGTCTCTCTTCCTGGTCGATCACGTGATTGGACTGTTGAAGATCACATGGCGTGTGAGTGACCGCGTGGACGTGGGGGGGGGGGGGGAGGAGGAGGGGAGGGTGACCTCATTGACCTTATGTCGCCATGAGGACGTCGAGTGGTGGGAAATATGGATTGTAGGACAGGCATGTGGATGTAGCAAGGCGGTGTCTTAACCCAGGGGAAACGTGGCAGCCCCGTAGAAAAGGTTCTCAAGTCAGGAGAAAACAAATGTCGCAATGGTGTTTTATGGGCTCGTCAAATGATTAAGGGGGCGCGCACTGGGCCTCCTCCCCCCATTTTCTTTTTACAAAAAAAAATTATTTTACACTTGCATCTGTATATTCCCTGTCTTTTTTTTTTCATCATAAACGGGCCCTTATATTACATGTTCTGCGCCCCGGGGCCCCCTTATTATAATACTCTGTGCCCATGGCCCAAACCTACATTAATCCGCTTATGATTGCCACCCCCACCCCCTCCATACGACTGTTTGGTGGTGGTGTTTCGGTAAACACACCCTCGCCCCCCCCCCGCCCCCCGTGTCGTGTCTGTCGCTGTTAGACTGAGATGATCAAACACAAAACGGGGGGGGGGGGGGTCCAACAGAACATTCATCGCGTCAGTTTACATCGTGCTTGATAAATGGCTGCGAGCATGACTCGCTTTAATAACTTGGGCCCCTACCTCCTTCTTCCCCACACAACACACACACACATATATATATATATAGAATCAAACAGGGAAGGTGTGGGCCATAACGCAGAACCGATCATGGGGGTGGGGGGGGGCTAATGCAGAATTAGCTGGGGGGGGGGTTTTGGGGGGGGGTGAAGGAGGAAAGGGGTGTCCAATTAAGTTATTCGCAAGATTGTTTTTTTTTTTTTTTTTTTTGTTAAATCAGGAAACATGAATTTAAAAGAAATTCCATAAAAGTTCGTTCCTCCCCCCCTTTCATCCAATACCACATTTCTTTTTGTTTTTGCATCCAGTGGTATGCATGCCCCATCACGTTAGCAGTGAGTAGACTCGCTAAAGAAACAATACAGCTCAAACAGTTCTTTATGTCAACCCAGTGCCGAACCTAGGGATTTTGGGGGCCTACCGGGGGGGGGGTTGGCCTCTTTGGGGGTCCTCTGCATTTCGACATTCGACCCCCCATGACATGAGATAATGTACTTATTATTTAATGTAAAAAAAATTTGGGGGCCTTCCTCAAGCTGGGGTCAGAGGGGGGGTACGCCTCTGTGTCAACCCAGCACAAATTGTTAACATTTTTTACCAATATGTTTCAGATTTTTTTTCTCTCTCTCTCTCTCAATGATTTGTATCTAATTCTGCATTTCTTCTGCCAAGTCTTAGAAACGTGTTTGTTTTCTTCCCTACAACTGGTGAAATTCTCAAGTTTTCTGCAAGTCTTGCGGCCTTCACCTTTTATGTCTTATGTCTGCGTTCTTAACGATCCCGGTGACAGCACACGTTTTATTTCTGCCAAATATGGCGGGAAATTCTACAATCAAGCCAGTTTTGTTATTGTTTTCTTTTTAAAAATTATAAATCAGTTCAAGACTAATTTTCTAACTCCCCTTTCCCCTTAATATAAAATGATTTGTTATCCGCACGGCGAGGAAAGGAAAATAATGCAAGTCATCGCAGTAAATAGATTAACTTTTCCTTCTTACCGGCGGAATAATCCCTGCGTAGACATATTATATAGTATGTCTATGAATCCTTGATTTTATATATAAAAAAATACCAGTGACGTAACTAGGAAGGGGCGAATACACGATTCGCCCTCTGTCGGCACTTACCCCGCCACCAGCTTCGCGGCGTTTTCAACAAGTGGGCATGGGGTGACATGGGATGGCATGGGGTGAAATGGGATGGCATGGGGTGAAATGGGATGGCATGGAGAGAAATGGGATGACATGGGGTCGTAGGCCCCAGGCACTTTCATAGTCGTAGGCCCTATGCACTTTCAAAGTCGTAGGTCCCAGGCACTTTCATAGTCGTAGGCCCCTGGCACTTTCATAGTCGTAGGCCCCAGGCACTTTCATAGTCGTAGGCCCTGTTTAAAACTGCCAACTTATCCGTACAGGTTGAAACATTTTTTTCCGGATGTTGTGACATGTTGATATTGTATGTTGTGACATGTTGATATTGGATGTTGTGACATGCTGATATTGGATGTTGTGACATGTTGATATTGGATGTTGTGACATGTTGATATTGGATGTTGTGACATGCTGATATTATATGTTGTGACATGCTATATTGTATGTTGTGACATGCTGAAATTGGATGTTGTGACATGCTGATATTGGATGTTGTGACATGCTGAAATTGGATGTTGTGACATGTTGATATTGGATGTTGTGACATGTTGATATTGTATGTTGTGACATGTTGATATTGTATGTTGTGACATGTTGATATTGTATGTTGTGACATGCTGATATTGGATGTTGTGACATGTTGATATTGGATGTTGTGACATGTTGATATTGTATGTTGTGACATGTTGATATTGGATGTTGTGACATGCTGATATTGGATGTTGTGACATGTTGATATTGGATGTTGTGACATGTTGATATTGGATGTTGTGACATGCTGATATTGTATGTTGTGACATGCTATATTGTATGTTGTGACATGCTGAAATTGTATGTTGTAACATGCTGATATTAGATGTTGTGACATGTTGATATTGGATGTTGTGACATGTTGATATTGTATGTTGTAACATGCTGATATTGGATGTTGTGACATGTTGATATTGTATGTTGTGACATGCTGAAATTGGATGTTGTGACATGTTGATATTGTATGTTGTGACATGCTGATATTGTATGTTGTGACATGTTGATATTGTATGTTGTGACATGCTGAAATTGGATGTTGTGACATGTTGATATTGTATGTTGTGACAAATGTTTCGGAACTTAAGTTGGCGATAAATAATAAAACTAAGGCGTTAGGTCAATCAAAAGAGTTCAAAGTATCACTACTCATTTATGTCGACATCCAGAACCATCTATAGTAGGCTGGGGCCCAGGGCGCAGAGAGCAATTTGGCCCTCCCCCCCCTCCCACCCCAGTTAGACAGAGATAAAGAAAATATTACTACAATAAAAAGTAAAGTGGGTGTTTCGTGAAAAACATTATTTACCTTTTACTATGTGCCAGTAATATGACCGCTTGAACGTGTCTGTCCTTTTGAATTCATTTTAACATATTTATAGCATTTGACTTACGTATAAATTATCTCGAGAAATGTTCAGTTATAATTTTTTTTTAATAATTATAAAATTAATCTTGAGAAAGATTTACAGCATGAATTAGAAAAATGTGTCTCTTGAATTAGAACAACGTGTCTCTTGAATTAGAACAATGTGTTTCTTGAATTAGAACAATGTGTCTCTTGAATTCAGTTAATTTTGTTTGAAAAAAAAATTACGCTGTCTTTATTATAACGTTTATATTTGACTGGTCTGTTTATTATTGGCTCAATGTTTGAGTCATGTTTCTGTTTCCTTGAATAAATCTCATCATTTCAATCTGGTATTTTTTTTTTAAATGTCAACTGACGTAGTTCATTTTAGCCTAGTCTTGTAATGAGGTGGATATAGTTGACTTATGTATTTCATTTATTAGCATAGTCTTGTAATGTGGTGGATATAGTTGACATGTGTAGCTAATTTTAGCCTAGTCTTGGCTGTGATGGGTATTCCACTGTGTCAGTCAGGAGCAGGAAGACTAAGTTGGCAACAACGTATGACACTCGTTTAACCTTTATGTACCTGTCACACACACACACACACGGTGAAAAAAAAAACACGATCAGTGACTCTGCCCTACTGACGGAAACATTGCAGATAATTTTCATCTGCGATAGGGGGGAGTGTTCTGTCGGAATTATTTTGTTTTTTTTCCGAAATAAATTATTAATTGTCGACAGGAGAATAATTTTTCACCCAAATTATCGGTCTTTCAGTCCAACCCATTTCCTGGTCTGTGTGTCCCTACACTAAATAAAAGACAGAGTGATACAGAAACTAACTTTTCACTCCACGAAACAGTCTTTCTGGCAAGTAGTGAACAGAAATATCTTATTTAAACAAGCAATTAAGCCTGTTCCATTCTGGACACATGACGTGTTAGCGCATTTTCGTGTTATGTATCAGTTCGTTTGTTAGCTTTCAGTAAATATTTGTAAATTTTGGAAATGTTTATAAATTCAATTGTGTAATGCATATATCTGTTAAAAAATATTACAAAGACGTTTCTTTATATTTGAAAAAAAATTATTTTCTCTTAAATCTAACTACAAGTGGTTTGTGGTTACTGAAATAGGACTCATAATTGAAAACATTCGAAATTGTAGTCATTTAATCGTCCGAAAACTCCGTCAATTGTTGCATAGCTCTGATACTTTCAATTAAACTCTTCAAAAATCTTGGTGAAACTACGTGCTGCAATATTCTCACCAAATGATGGGTTATTGAACATTCAAGGGGGGTAGAAAAGGACCATATATATATAATATATAAGCTCCTTAGGAGCCCTGAAGCCCGGCCCTCAGAGGTCCTATCGCGAAATGAACTTTTGATGTACACATGGCGGGTCAAGACCTACAAAATGATATATACATCATGGGTCTAGGACTTATGGTTGCTGAGATATAGGGCGCTCCATTATTAATATAGCTTATATAGTAAAAAACTGTACTTTATAAGGCCCCTTTTACGGCCCTCAGAGGTCAAATCGCGAAATGGAAAAAAGTCATTTCTTGGCAGGCCAAGACCTACAAAATGATATATACATCATGGGTCTAGGACTTATGGTTGTTGAGATCTAGGGTTATGACGGACAGACAGACAGACAGACAGACAAAACGGGGACAATAGAGCATTATTTTTCGAAAATGCTCTAAAAAAAAATATTTCATTGTGGCCAGATATGTTGGGTAATGGTAAGCAGATTTAGTTTTGTTGTAAAGAGATTTGGCATTTAGCACTTGAAAAATAAAACATGTGTCTAAATAACAAGTAAGCTATATATGGGGAATTAACGTTTTGAATCAAAAGGTATCCCAATTACTTTAGAGTTTTCACTAAATATTAATAATAGAAAAGATGCTCGAGAAGTTCAAGAAATGTGAACAGCAGAGGAGTTACCTCACTAGTAACAACCCACATTTGATTCTGTCTGTCTGTCTCTTTCTTTCTCTCTCACTCTCTCTCTCTCTCTCTGTCTCTCTCACTCTCTCTCTCTCTCACTCTCTCTCTCTCTCTCTCTCTCTCTCACACACTCTCTCTCTCTCACACTCTCTCTTTCTTTCTCTCTCTCTCTCTCTTTCTCTCTCTCTCTCTCTTTCTCACTCTATCACCCTCTCTCTCTCATTATCTCTCTCTCTCTTTCTCTCTCACTCTCTCTCTCTCTCACTCTCTCACACACTCTCTTTCTCTCTTTCTCTTTCTCTCTCACTCTCTCTCTCTCTCTTTCTCTCTCTCTCTTTCTCACTCTATCAATCTCTCTCTCTCACTATCTCTCTCTCTTTCTCTCACTCTCTCTCTCTCTCTCTCATTAAGATGATCTTCATGTACTCTATAGGCACCTGGTTTATCAGCATACACATAATAATGAGAGGAAGGGGTGGTGGGAGGTTGGATGGTTCCGGGTTCGATCTCCGGTGAGAACCTAGTGAATTGTTTTAGGTCATGTTGCCTCCATGGCTACTGCACTATCGGCCATGGTGGGTATGAAAGCTGGGCATTACAAAAAAAAAAAACAGTCCCCAAAGTGGATATACGAGATAATCATCTCATCTTTACAGGGACTTCGCAGATAATCATCTAATCCTTACAGGACCTTCATGGATGCATAATAATGTCAAAAGGACCACAATGATGAAAACATAATGTGTACACAAATATTCAATGTGTACGTAATCATTCGATGTGTACGCAATTATTCAATGTGTACAAAATTATTTAATGTGTACAAAAAACAATAACTTACATACATGCAGACAACTTTGATAATTTTAGAAAGTTACATTATTATTACCCAGAATAAGATAACTTCAAAATATATAAACTTTTGATTTAATTTATGACAGGACTTGAGTCTGATGATTTATTTAGCGATCGTTTATTGAAAATTTCTCACTGGACGTAGGTCACTGGAAATAGGTCACTGGAAATAGGTCAGGCTGTGGACAAACAAGTCCTCATATCTTTGATAACGCGCAATCCACGACAGTGTGTCATGTCATGTCATTTCATTCGTTTTGTTTCATTCTCAGAAACCGATGACATGTCGAGCAGCACAACTCAAGCCACCTGGACGAGATGGTACGATGATCGAAGTCCAAATGCTGACGGCGACTCCGAGCTGACTGAGGCGATACAAAAAGTAAGCAAAATGCTGAACGAAAATTACCTCAACCTTACTGCTTCCTTTGTGCAAGTACAAAAATAGTTCAGTTTTAACCTCATCATAGATTTTTTTTTTTTAATTTGTGGCCTTTACGTTCAAGCAATGTTATTTGTAATTTACAAATAAATAAAACGATTATATAAAAACTTGGATCGGTAAAAAATGATGAAATGAAATAAATTTTTGTGTTTGTAGAGATAACCATGGCTATATTAACGCCGGAGTGTCCGGGTGCCCTTTAAGTATAGGGCCTTCCATCCAAAAAAGTGACCATTTATGCTTCATGCTTTTGAGTGGCTGTTGTTAGAGCCCCCAACACGCTTAACGACCCTGGGGACCGGGGGGGGTACCTAAACACCACTAAACAGTCGTAGGGGGCAATCACAATCGCATTAATGTAGGTCTGGGCCATGGGCACAGTGCTGCCGTGAGTGGGGGCAGGGGGCAAATGCCCAGGGGCCAGGCGAGTTTTAGGGGCACGGACTGAGCTGGCCAATCAACTTTTGAAAATATTATTATCAGCAAGGGGGGGGCCGTGACAGGCCCTGCCCTAGGGCCCGAAATTTCTGTCGGTGGGCCTGGGCTCCATAGTGTATTCCTGCCTCTACCTCAGATATTTCTGAGTTTCTGTCTAGGGCCCCTCGTGTACGGCCTTAAGAATGTCTCTACACACATGGGTCATTTGTTCGCAACACACACACACATGCACAGACACAACTTAACATTTGAAATTGATTGTAATCAATCATTAGTTGTAATGATTGGTTGTAATGATTGGTTGTAATGATTGGTTGTAATGATTGGTTGTAATGATTGGTTGTAATCATTGGTTGTAATCATTGGTTTTGATAATTTATTGTGATCATTGGTTCTAATAATTGGTTCTAACCGTTGGTTCTAACCATTGGTTCTAATCGTTGGCTCTAATCATTGGTTCTAATAATTGGTTCTAATCATTGGTTCTTAACCTTGTCTGTGATAATTTCCCCACCCAGGAATACGGGAAAATCTGCGATAAAAACTATGACATCAGCGGCACCGAGTGTCAACTGAACGCCAACCTCGTGTTCAACGACAGCTCGCCAGCAAGTTCCGTCCCTAACAAATTGTTTTACTTCTGCACACGTGACGGTGTCTGGTGCAGGAACAAAGACCAGGTCAACTCAACCTGCGGGGACTACGCCATCAGATACAGATGTAAATGTATGTGGTATCTTTTATTTTTCTCTTTCAATATTTCCGTTTGACTTGACACAACCCCTATGGGCTTAATTAGTTTTGACACTAAGTCTTTGGGTTTAATTAGTTTTGACAACACGTTTTTGGGTTTAATTAGTTTTGACAAAACTTTTGTGGGTTTAATTTGTTGTGACACAAAGTCTTTGAGTTTAATTAGTTTTGACAAAACTTTTGTGGGTTTAATTAGTTTTGACACAAAGTCTTTGGGCTTAATTAGTTTAGACAAAACGTTTGTGGGTTTAATTAGTTTTCACAAAACGTTTGTGGGTTTAATTAGTTTTGACACAAAGTCTTTGGGTTTAATTAGTTTTGACAAAACTTTTGTGGGTTTAATTAGTTTTGACACAACGTCTTTGCGCTTAATTAGTTTTCGTTGTGCCAACATATTTTCTTAACCATACCATATATAACATACACATCTGTTGCATTTCTCCGTCCCACAGACTCAGGTTCCAGCTCCACCAATGATTCCGCCATGTTGCCTCAGTTCGACGTCCGCATTTACATCATCCTCGCCGTTGTTCCCATCCTCATTTTCATCGCTCGCGTGCTCTGGACCTACATCTTCAGGAACCGCAGGCAGCGGAGGAGGGAAGAGAGGCGGGCCAGACGCCGGCAGCAGGGTCGGTACGACGACGACGAGAGCTCGGCGGCCAAGCCCCCGCCTTCCTACCACGACATCTTCGGCGAGCCCGGGCACCTAAAGACGTCCGTGTTCGCCATATCGCGGAACAATCTGCCCATCTGCCAGACGTGCCGGGGACTCCCTTGCAGCGTGGCGAGAGTGATCGACAGCGCGAGAAGCAGAAGAAGTCAGAAGGGCAGCCCGCGTGTTGCCCCCGACGCCGACACGGCGCCCGGTGTTGACACCGCAACGAATTCTGGGGTTATTTCTCAACAAGAACTGCCGCAAAGCAACGTCGCCGACGGTAACGCAACTCAGGTCACGGCAGAAGAAGGGAGCTCAACACTGCAGGTTCGGAATTCAGTACAATTCACAGAGATAGATTTATCTTCTCCTTCCACGTCGGCGGCCGAACCCGCCTGGATTTCGGAGACCATGACGGAAGTCAACGAACTTTCGCCGCCGATCCCAGACGCCTCGGGTTCGCCGTCTTCGCCTCAGCACGTCTTGAAGCAGAACACTTCCGTCAGTATAACAATGAGTCCGTCAAAGCTGCACGCCGAGTCCATCTGCATTTCCCAGCCGTGCCCTTGCGCGTGCCACAGGACGATTCCATTTAGTCACTATAGAGATTTAGGCTATGACAATTCGGCGTTCACGTCTGAAGTGGACCTGGCACATCCTTTCCCGGGCATGCACGTGCCACCCATTTCAGGCCTGCAAAGGGCGTGGTCCAACATTTCCGTGATCACACTGTCGGAGCTGCCTTCATACGAAGCTGCGTTAGAACTTATGAACAAGGAAACGAAAGAGGCCAATGAGGTCAAAGTTGAAACAAACAAATAATGATATTCAATACGATAATTCTTTGCAGACAATGCAAAAATGATATATACTCTTAAATAGTTATTAAATTGTGAATGGCGTATTTTCCAATCGCTGTGGCTTATTTCAAAAGGGTTGTTGTTTCAAAAAACTATTGCTATTAGCAGTGCTTAATTATTATTATTTTTAGATTAATGTGAAAAAAATTCTGATGTTGGAATAATTCAACGTGAAGCGAGGCGGAAACATTTGAATCAACTTGCTAAATTGATTACAGATATTATCAGTGGTATAAAATACCCATCCTCACTCTCTATTCGGTACATGGTTTGTCTCAAGGTCTCTGTGTAAAGATTCAATACCATGGTTATCAGAAGTGAGGCTCTACAGAACCAAAAAATATATCTATGCAAGTGTGAAGTTCAAATGTGTAACAGCAGACGCTCTCATACAATGTCACTGACATATATTGATGTGTGAAAAAAAAAATGCATAGCCTTTGAATGAATCTGTGTTTTATTAAACTGATCTCTTAGAGTTATTATTGAAATTGAACAGAAAGTTGGATGCTTGTTTTTGTTTTAGAAGCAGTGCATTCTTTATCAACGATTTCAAACATGTACTCAGCGTCGATAGACTCAATGTTGATGGACTCAATGTTGATGTACTCAGTGTCGATGGACTCAATGTTGATGGATAAAACCGCTCAAAATGAATTGTAGTTTGTTTTTTTTTGCTCTTTTCTTTAAAGTAAAAGTAGGTCACCGTGTGTAAACATTTAGGTATATGTCCAGATCGGCATTGATCGATTTGTGATCAATTTAAATCAATATTTTTTTCCCCTTCATTTTTGTAGCAACGTTGTATGGTAAACTAAATTAATATTTTGTTCCCAGAGCTGTCAAAGCGATATTTTACGTCAATAATTCAAACACTCGGTGATACTACTTGGGGCATTACTAACTTCATGTAACACGACGACGATCGATTATAGATTGTTTTTTGGTCCAAATAACACTATTTACAATTATTGTTAGCTTTCCCAGGCAGCCTTTTGATATGACTTGAGATCCACATATGAAGTTCTCACACAGAGTTCACATGCTCTCAGTGAACTGGCTAGAGCAGCAGTTCTCACAGAGTTCACATGTTGTCAGTGAACTGGCTAGAGCAGCAGTTCTCACAGAGTTCACATGTTGTCAGTGAACTGGCTAGAGCAGCAGTTCTCACAGAGTTCACATGTTGTCAGTGAACTGGCTAGAGCAGCAGTTCTCACAGAGTTCACATGTTGTCAGTGAACTGGCTAGAGCAGCAGTTCTCACAGAGTTCACATGTTGTCAGTGAACTGGCTAGAGCAGCAGTTCTCACAGAGTTCACATGTTGTCAGTGAACTGGCTAGAGCAGCAGTTCTCAACTTTTTTCGCGACTGTACCCCCCGACCCCCTCCAAAGGGTGCGAAAAGTATGTCCGTGGGTACCCCCCTCACATGTTTGTTTGCGAATACATGAACTTCATTTCATCATGGAATGTACTTACATTTCTAATGCGGTACTTGATCACGTGGTTCGGTGATGAGTCACGCAAGCAAGCTGGCCGACATTTCTTCACACACTCTTTGTTTTTTTTTTTTAAACGAAAATTACGTGTCTCTGCGATCCGATCCCCCCCCCCCCCGCATAACATTTCCCGTACCACCCGTTGAGAATCGCTGGGCTACGGCCCATATGACGTCACACCCGTCTATTCAATAGTGCAAGACTTGAGATGTAGTCCGGTCTGATACCAAGTAACAGTGAGAGCTGCACTGACCCTCACAAAAGTCCTATGATTTAGAGTTTTGCAATTTTTTTTTTTCGCGTCATTGTTTCTGAACAATCAAATATCCCGACACCATTCTCCAGTCGGAGCCTCGGTTTCACCCAATGACAAACACCGTAGTGGACGATTGATTTAGAAACTCTGAACCGGATCATTTTTCAAATACCCCTCCCACCCCCCAACATTTAATAATCGATACCTCCCCCCCCCCACCCCGTGAGTTTCTCTTTCCTTGATTTGTTACCGAATAAAAAAATCGCGACTTTCGGCCTTTGTCAGTTGAGTTAATCAAAAGAACACGACTTTTAAGCTCTTATATCGTCTTGTGTAATTCAGTTGTAAAAATAAAGACGATTTTGACAGAAATGTTCATTTACTTTTAAGGTGAAATTGTCCAATTATTTGATTTCACGCTGGTATTTCATTTATTAAAATATAAACTTTGTGACTGTTTGATTTATAATTATTAAATAAACGTGTTAAAATAATCAACCCCAAGCAGATTTGTAAACCGGAATTTCGAATATTTTTGGTTTTATATGAAAAAGAGAAAAGAAAAACGAACGCAAGTTAAACTATTTCAAGTCTAATTGTGATTGAACTGTTTCCTCGAGACAATATCATGACTGTTACAACAATGTGTCACTTGTGTATTTGTTCCAGATAAGTTTTCCGTTTTGAACCAAATTATATTATTTTATATTCAAAATAACTCATTTTTGACCAGTTTTTTTCCCCCCTTGAGTGCACTGCTTATTGATAGGTTATCTCCCCTATTTCTCTATTGCACAGATTACATTTTTTTTTTATATTTGTTCTGTTCATGTTATTTTATTTTAAAAGTCGGCAATAAGCTAATCCTCCAATACGACTTGTGATCAAAGCAATTTTTTTGTATTATTAATATGAGAAACAGACGCACCTTCAATCATTTATAAGTTTGATATACATGTATTTCTAAGCCTAATTTGTTTTAGTTGATCCCATAGAATATATTTGACACTTACAGAAAGCACCTCACTGTGTATACAATCCTCACTGACCTATAAAAAAAAGATATCCTGCCATTTGTTATTTTTCTTTATATACATTACATTAACACGAACATTAGACGGGTTTCTGACAAAAAATCAATTTTAATGTGCATTCTGTATAATCTATATTCTGTGGTGGATCCTATGTGTATGTTAATAATCTAATGTATGGTTTTATTTTGTATTTATCTATTCAGCTATTGCTGAGTTGACTGTATTGTGCAATTATTTTTTTTCTCATCACTCATTTCAAAACTTTTTTGCATTTCTAAGGATCTTTTTGTAATATTGTATCAATGACAACAGCTAATAGCCCATGAAACACAAGTTTACTGGCACGTTATTTTTTTTTGTTTTTGTCTGTTATTATTCAGAGTTGTACAATTCACTTCTGATTCGGTAATTCAAATAATTCACTTATGCAATAAATCATCAAAGTGTTTATGTGAGGATTTAACTGTGTGCGCTTTAGCTGGTGGAGTATTTCTTAGAATGATAAGCCTATGGCAAGACATTTTCTTAAGAAAGCAACGGACCCTAATGCAATTTTATCTGTTTGACCACTTTATTTTTTCCCCCCTCCTATTAGATATTTGGTTTATGGACACTGCACCATCAAGTGTAATATTGTGATTGTTTTTTTAAAACATTTTTTTTATATGTATAAAATTTTTGTTATATGTATAGAAAACAACACCCATCTTTTAAATGCTTACTGTATATATGATATTACAATTAGTCTTGGTTTGAACAGCAGAGCAAGAAGTCTATCAGTAATTAAAAAAACCTATCTGTGATTACCACAAAATATATATATTTTTATACTAATACATTATTCCGTAATTTCCGTTGTTAATATTGTTTTTTTTTTTTTGTATTTGAATTGATTTCAAATTTCACATTATTTCTGCAAAAAAAAAAAAAAAAATTCTCAGATCCCTATATGGTTGTGTACTTTTTTTTTTCGTTTATACTGAAAACTTGTTTATCATATATTGCCAAATACAAAATTATCTTATTTCTCAAGTTGGTGATTTCTTGTTTTACAATTACCATGAGTTGTTTGATTGGAGGCTTTGGTAGCTTGAAAAAGATTTATAAATATTTATATTGCATAGTTTATATCCACAACCAATATGTGACGATTAAAAAAAAAAGAACTTGAAATCTAAGTCAAAATGAAAGCATGTTAAGAATGTGTTGTTTTTGTTTAAAATAAAACTCTAACATGTGGCTTTTAAATGACATTTTTTAATAATAATAATGATGATCATTCTTTCATATTCAAATAAAATGTTTATTAGGCAACTGAAATAAAGTCATGGTTTTACAAAGGAGCGGTTGGGGGGGGGGAATTATGCTTTCAATGATATGAAGTTTATGCGAAAGCAAATATATCTGATGTTAGATCAAACAGAAGAAATAAAGAATTCACTTGGTAAGGAAATGTCCATTGCTGCAGGCATAAAAATAAATAAAAAATCTCACGGAATCTCAGAATTATGCAAAGTAAATAAATACAGATGAATATAACAAGAGGTTTGATGACTTAAACATTCCAATCAAAGTTTTTACATGTAAAATGTGCCAAATGTGACATTTCTGTGTAAGACACAAATAATATTACAGCCTAACAAAAGTAAATAAACATTGAAAAAAAATACATAAATTATTACAATTTTTTTCTTATTTAAAGTAATTAATTTATTGCAGTGTTAAGACGCATGAAACGTTTAATAATGCCCATATATATATTTTCTACAAAATTTGAAAAAAATTGCAATATAATTTGAACTAGTTGAATGGTTATTTAAGACTTGACAGATACTTAATGAAGATGTGATTTGCATCTGCATTAGTCAAAAATAATTTATATCAGTATTTTTTAAGTAAAAGCTAAAAAACAACATTATAAAACAAACTCTGCTTCTGAGAAGAGATTAAAAAAAAATGAGAACAGAATCCAAGAAGAATCATGATAGAACATTTCTTTAACCCTAACCTACAAATTTCATTATAAATGCTTCTAGATCTGGGCAGAAAATTTTTCTGGCATGCCAAAAGATTTAAAAATCAACAAAAATAAATTATAAATCAAAACATAAGATAATAAAAAAAAAAATTTAGTTTTCTTCATAGAATATGATGGCATGCAAAGAAAAAAAAATTCATTTAAATGCTGTTTTGGGAACTATAATACCACTCTATCCACCATCACTGTTCTAAACAATGGCTTTGAAATGCAAAGGTTACGTATCCGCTTTTTTTCATATTTGGCCATTCATTGAGTTCTTGGATAATAAGGTAAGGTCACAGATTTTAACAAAATATTAAAAGTATAGATATTTTTTGTCAATTATTTTAATTTTTAAGAGAAGGAATAGATAATTTATAAGCAGTAATATCAGACAGTCCAATCAAAATTGCTTTTCTTTTTAGTCAAGACTTTAAATAATTAGCATATTGTCTTATCTGCTGAGAAGTCTGACTAGGATCTGAACAACAAATTTTGTATGGGTTTTTTTTCTTCTAATGTAAACAAAAGCATAATAAGCAGTCTTGATGAAAGGTCGGTAGAAGTGGCAAAATATTGAAATCTTGAGTTCAAACAAGGATCATAAGAACTGATATTGAATCCATGGGCTGAGTTGATACATTTGTAAGGTATTAATTACACGACAAAATCAATATATACATGTACAACTTCTACTTTGTGTTATTAAAGTTAGTGCATGCATAAATGTAATTTAAAGCTTATAGTTCAAATAGTAAAATGAAACTATTTACACACAGGAATTCAGATTTGAAATAATCCAGATTCAAAATGAAGTTTTTAAATTTTCATTACATTCTCATCTAATATATTTTGTTTTTGGACAAGTGACAGCCAATTTTCATATGAAAAAGAAGGAAAAAAAAAAAGAACTGTCTGAGAAACTTCAGGTAGAAGACCATAAATACATGTATATTACATAAACAAAAGAAAGTCCTAGAAAGTTCTACAAAAAGCTTGATTAATAACACAGATAGCTTTAACTTCATGATGTGAAGGAAACCTGACAACACATAAAGGTTGTAAGGTAATATTTATATCAGCTGTCTATCCCAAGACATATATATATATGTATATATATATATATATATATTTATATATATCTATGCATTATACTACATGAAAAAAAAAGTTGTTTTGTTTTATAAAGGAATATTTCCAGAGCAAAACTTTGGAAATAAAGTGTCAGTAGCAATGAGATAAAGCTGCAGGTTAAATTAGAGAAAATCAGTCAAGTTTTTTTTTTTTTTTTTTTAAATTTTTTCAAAAGGTAAATAAAGCAAAAAAAAACTAAAAAAAATTTTTTTTAATTGTGAGTTATCAAAATTAAACCTTTTTTATCAAGAAAACGACAATAAATACAAATTTCAAAAAACATAAAAAGCTGAATGATCAAAATTAAAAAAAAAAAATGAGCGCAACATTCCTGTTTTATGATGGTGGACATTTCAGATCAAGTATTTGTTCATGTTGCTCATTTGAAATACCCAGGTACTTATGATTGATTCGATTTTGTTCAAGTCTGCCACTATACGCACGCTGGCAGCCTTTTTTTTTTTAATTCATCTTTTCTTTAAGCTGTAGCGTGCATCTCAGAGATCAAACAAATCATGAATAAAAACTACACATTTTATAATGCCAAAAAATACATATTTTATCAAGAAGTGAAAGTTTTTTGTTTTTTGAAATTTCAACGGTCAAGATTTAAAAATTAAAAAAAAATTATTAAAAACCAAGTCCAATGTGAATGAAAAGGTTGAAATTGTTATATCACAGGCAAACTTAAAATGTGGGGTGAAAAAAAAATATAAATACATTTCACTGCAGATACAATTAAAAATAGAAAAATATTTTGTAAAAAAATTGTCATGTGAGAAATAAAGCCAAAAAAAAAAAAATACCCTTGGGGAAAGTATAAATAAATAAATACATTTAAGAAAAATGTGTATTATGATATATACAGCTGTTTGGAATTTATTACAGGACATTTCAGGTAGAATTTAACAAGCTGAAATTAAAAATAAAATGTGTTTCTATTATGACTAGCTTTTGAATAACTTTTCCATTACAGTCTAGTCCTGGGTCTCATTAAAAAAAAAAAAAGATTATAACTGACATGATCAGAAAAAGTTAACAGCGGTGGTTAAGTCATCATGACACATTTAAACTGATCCATCATTAATGCTGCATTCTTAATGATGTGTAATTTCTTTGTTCATTTAGTTATGAATTTGTTTTTTTCAGAAAATGAGTTTCTCCTGTTTAAAACAATTAAAACAGAGGGCAGCGCTCTGTGTAAATTAGAAGAGACAATCACGTGAAACACTGCTAAGTTAACTTAGTCAAGATTTTTTTTTTATCTGTGTATCATACTAAAAATGCTAATTTAATAAACACCAGACAAATATTTTAATTCATTAAAGGTTTCACTTATATTTCTTTAGAAACTTTTTTTATTTTATTTTGGAAAAGCTTTTCTAAAAATATCTGGTGCTGTAAAATTTCAAATAAAACATTTAACAGATTTTTTTAAATTGACAATATATTTATGTGAGCTGAAAAACTTGTGACCAGTTAAAAAAAAAATTTTCAGCTTAAGAAATATTCCAAATGAAAAGCAAACTAAATAAGAAACGAGCACCCTGACAATAAAGTATGTAAAATGCCAACCATTTAAAGTCACTATAATAACCAAAAAAAAAAAATATATAGATCTTCAATTGAGGGGGGTGAGTTCCAAAATCTGCTAAGTACAAAATTTTCAAAAATTGAGTTATCATACTCATTAGCTTATTTCCCTATATTGGCGTATATTTGCATAATAATTAATAGCCCTGATTTAAACGGTATTTAACAGTTTTTTGGAATTAACCACTCCCAGAATATACGCCAATATAGGGAAATAAGCTAATGAGTATGATAACTCAATTTTTTGAAAATTTTGTACTTAGCAGGTTTTGGAACTCACCCCCCTCAATTCTAAAAATCCCTTTTTACATGCCAGATTTTTTTTTTAAAAATGCAGCATTAATGAAACATGCTCAGTAACTTTAGAAAAAAAAAATTATTTGCTTTCTAAACTGGAATGTGGGCAATTAAAATAACAAAAAAAAAAATTTGACCTACTTTTTGATTTTGACAAGAAAAAAAAAAGTCAAGAAATTAAGAAATGAATGGAAAAAGTATTAGTCATTAACTTGTTGGTAAAGATACAAAATTTGATGATATTGAAATATTAATTTTTTTTTTCTAGAGTAATGCTAATAGTAAAAAGTTCCAAAGTAACCAGATAAAGATGAGATATTATATAAACTAATATGAGCTTATGCTTTTCATTACAATAATTCAAGAATATATATATATAAAAAAAAATTATCAATACTTATAAATACAAACGAGAAAAAAAAAATTGGGAAGATGTAAGAAAAATTAACAATTAATTATCAGAAATAAACATTTTTGCTTATTATTTTTTTACAAACCAGAGAAAATACTTCATGAGTTTTTGATGAAATGAACTGGAATTGAATTGCCGTTTATGCCACGCAATAACTTAAGTCGGCAATTTATGAGCTACAGTATACATCTAACAGGAAAGTGTTTATTCATTATTCAAATACATCACAACAAACTTTCAGAACAAACAACAAAAAACACGGACAAAGAATTATAACTCTTTTTTTTTTTGAGATATATATTATTTTGGAATGACGGGCCAGCATCAAATGTTAGGGAAACATTAATAATCAAGTCAACCTGAAAACACATACATGTATTTACTATTGTTGTTTAAACCTGAAAACACATACATGTATTTACTATTGTTGTTTAAACCTGAAAACACATACATATATTTACTATTGTTGTTTAAACCTGATATCAACTATTCTTCTAATTTTGAGCATAAAAAAAAAAAAAAAAAAGAAATAAAAATACGCTAGAGACTTGATATTTATGTCTTGTGTAAAGTTTGGAATTTTCGGTGCTAGTGTTAAGTATCCTGGTAGTTTATATAATTTTTTTTTTAAGACAAACAATACCACTAAATGATGAAGTGGAATTGATGAACTTTGAAAAGACAATTCAAGACCATCAGCAGTCAGTGAAATAATGTGACAGAAGTTGTCATTACAGATATAACCTGACAAGAATATTTAACAGCATCAATTGAACGCACAACTTCAATCATATCATTAATTACATATTTAAAAAAAAAGAGATTTAAGAGATCTTTTGATACTGAACTTAGAATTGATAAAAATACATGTACACCCTAAAAAAAATAATGAAAGCTCTTTCATAAACATGATTATGATGTTCCCAATGACTAAACAGGAAGAAACAAATGATTCTTCCATACAATCTTTAAGTGTAACATTTACAATGAACGACAGATATTCATCTGTATGCGTAGATGAAAATGATTCTTTAATAGAATTTCTAAGTGTAAAGTTTACAGTGAACAACAGATATTCAACTGTAGGTGTAGATGAAAATGTTCAGGAAAATGTTTAAGGTAACTTTGTGTCATGAAATATTTTCTGTGAATCCAGCAATGAAAGAGAAAAAGCCCTGCAAACCTTATAAGACAGAATCCAAACATCATCACAAAGCCTGTTAACAGACAATATAAAATCAAATCTTTCAATGCAATCACAAAACTTGCATGTTTTATCTCAGGAAAGAGACGTACTGTATTGCACTTGTCAGTTATATATAAGATCTCCAGATCTTCAGATGATGTTCAGGTAGGGTCACGTTGACTGACCTTTCATGTCCCTCACGCTGTTCAGTATTCGCATCCGATGTTCACCATCCCTTATTCCAATCTTCATGATAATGGCGGCAGTCAGTTGGGTCAAGGTCCCCATGGAGTCCCAGCCATGTTGTAGAAAAGCGGCTGTGTACTCGGACAGCCCAAGCCCTTTCAGCCACTCTTGTACTGTGGTGGGTTTCTTCAGCTCCTCGTAAGGTCGAATGGCGATTGAGGGGTAGATGTTCTGAAAAAAAACAAACAAGAAATCAATTCTTACTTCAACACAAAGTGAATTTAAGAATATTCTTTTCATTATTTTTTTAATGCGCTTTGAAAATCCTTTTTGAAGAATTCAATTGGTGTCTCTGAAAAATATTTTATTTTGAAAAAAATTGATGTGAGCGAAATAGATGCATTTTTAAAAATTCCAAAAACAAATGCCTAAATATGTATTAACAATATTTAAATGAAAGTGTCAAAGTTTTCTTGAATAGAAATGAATTTCTCACTGATTAAAACTTTTTACTGTAATGGAGAGAGTTGGCCTCCCAATGAAAATAACTAAATGGGCACAGGCAAGTACCAATTAGTATTAATGCAAACGTTTTATTCAAGTATCTGATGTTTTTAACTGATACTTTCAAAAGATTAATATACTTAAAATTAGAAAAATTACCTCAGTCTCGGGTAAAGGTGGAGCAGAAGGCGTCAGTTTTAATTTAGGCGATAGGTGAGAGAAGAAGTCTTCACCTTCCAATCGTGGCTGCCATGCCGAAGGCGAGTTGCGTAATGGTGGAGATTCTGAGTTCGGTTTTTTCAAGCCGTGTTTGAGTCCCTGAAGGGGGTACATGTTAGATTTTGCCTTTTGCCTAGAAGAGCTGGCAGTAGGTGAGGATGCCTCAGGTTTCCTAAGGTGAGCCTGAAGAAGCGGAGTGGCTCCACCAAGTTTACCCCGCAAGCTCTGATCAGTTCCAGACACTGCGTCTGTAAGGTACAACAAGCCGTCAGAGCTTCTTTCAGCCATTTTCCCCATGACGGGCATTTTCCCACGCTTGTTAGGCAAAGGTGGGGGATCCGGAGTGGATGCGACAGGTGTCTCAGGAACAGGGTCAGACGGCACTCTCCTGGTGATATTGTGGTTGACGTAGTGGGAAGGAATGTCAACCTGGAGCTCCTCTTCTGCAGGGTGGGGGGTGAAAGCGGAGGTTGGCGATGTCTGAGCAGCTGCACCAACAGTGTGTCCAAATTCACAAGGGGGAGACAAGGAGACGAATTCCTCAGGATCATGGTATTCAGTATCCAAGGCAACAATTTCTGGTGAAATAAAAAAAAAAAAAGAGGATAATTAAATAATAATATCAATATGTCATGTAATGTTTTAAACACCAATCGGAGCGTGTGCTGATACTATTCTTGGTGTGAACCAACTGAATTTCCCAGGTCATTAATGACAGTTGATTACTCCCTCAAGCCCACCCAGCTTGATCATGGGTACTTGACTTGAAGAAGTGACTGCCGGCTGCTGGGTGTTGCTCTGGCCACACACAATCCCTTGATGTGCTGCACTCGCTCTGACTCAATGGCCTTAAAGGGCCAAGGGAACATTAGTTGTTTTTTTATTTTCTTTTAATTTTTAGACAATTAATCTTTAGGACCAGGGTGTGTTAATAAAATAAAATATCTTCCTCATCATTATTTGTCACATCTAGGTTTAAAGTTATTTAAGGGTCAAATACTCTTAAAAAAAAGAAAAAGACGAGACGACCTAATAAATGTGCGTTCTGCAGCTTACCATAAGTTTTCTTGCTGGACCTGGAGACTAGGGATCCACTAGATCCGGTAGAAACATACCATTCTCCCCTGTTAGAAGAAAAAAAAAAAGGTCTGGTATTGATTAAAAAAAAAAAATGTTCATACTCTTTAGCAAATCCTTCTGTGTGCAAGAAGGAGTGCAACATTTATGTGATGTAAACATTGCACGTAATAACTAAAATTATTTGGGGGGGGGATACATAGGAAGGTAATTGGAGAATTAAATAAATGAAAAACATAATGAATCAATGGTCATGAACGACAACCACTACTAAAGTTGAACAGGGGAAGGATGGTCGTGTGGTAAAGCGTTCGGCCATCGACCTGATGGTCCCAGGTTTGATCTCTGGTGAGGATAAATGGATATTTCAGGTCATGGCTTAAGTCCCCGCTATATCTCCCGTGGTGCCTCCATGGCCATTGCACTATCGGCTATGGTGGAAGATGAAAGAAAGGGCACCATAAAAACCGTCCTTTTAGTGGTTTATAGGATCTAAGAGATTTCATCTAATCCTTACAGGGACTTCACACACTAAAGTTGAACATTATTAAATAAATTAATCATACATTGGTCGTTTAGGGCGGGGGTGTTATTTCCTGAGCACTCCCAGCAAATCAACTTTTGATTCATCCTAAATATTGATAAACAGGAGGGGGAAAAAATATCAGAAATCAAGGTCTCATTTCACAATGAAAATGAGAGATAATTAAAACTGTGCAGTACTCAGCATTTTAATGAATGTGATGCCCTACTACTACTCACTTTAATTTGCCTGTTTCTTCACCAAAGTGAGTCATAGTGGCCTCAAAATAGCAAGGTTCACCTGTGAACATGTCCTTCAGTGAGATGACACACTCACCTAAGAGGAAAAAGAAATGATCACCAGTAATCTAATATTTTAGATACAATTAATTTTACTATGTTACATTCTTAATTTATAAAAAAAAACAATTTTTTTTGCCAAAATTATTTCAATCCGACATAAAATTCAATAACAGACACTGAAATCACTGAGGTGCTTTTACCCATTTCATTGGCTGATACTGACCGTAAGATTCGTGATCTTCTCCAGCACCTTTCACAGCTATCAATATATGCTGGTCCTCCAAGAAGTCAACATCACTAAACAGTGGTCGCAACTAAAAGATTGTAAGGGAAGATTTTTCTTGTTATATATTTTTTTTGTTTCTAAATTAATGTACCTCTCAATTAATACATTGAACAGCACCTCAGAAAGCTTTAAAAATAGATTATCTCAAATAAAACAAAACAATTGAATAAAAACTATGTTGGAAATTTGTGTTAACATATAGATAATAATGCTGCCCGTTTAAATTTTCTCAAAAAAAAAAAGGAGGTGTCAAAAGATGTAGATTTTTATTTACATATGCTTAAACTTTGGTATGAGCTTAAAATACACCAGCAGTGAAAAAAAAAGTCTAGAATTTACCTGGGGCAATTGGTCAGCGGTCCAAATGGGATTGTTAGTGATGCCAGGCTTTTGGCTGTCACCAAACCTCTTGTTGGACTCACAGCATATAATGTCTGGTAACATATAAAAAAAAAGAGATATGTTTATAGATGTACACTTGTCTACTAAAACCATGGACATTCTTTTGAAACAGATTGCCAAAGCACACAAGTTTATGAATAAAAAAAAGCTCAATAAAATTGTGAAGATATTGTAGATGATTGTTAAAGCCAGTATATGTAGCTGGTAAGGTGGGAAATTTTTTTTTTTACAGTTAATTAGTCAGAATATCGGAAAAAAAGTGATGCACGTTTTCTTTTTTTTAGATGTTATATGTAGTAACAATATTAATTAGAAATTCAATGTTTAATGAAACTGGTAAGACAATAAGAGAATAAAAAAAGCAAATGATTGCATAAGAGAATTCAAATTATAGAGGTTGATTTTTTTTATTAAAGCATTTTTAATGTGGGTAAAAAATGATGATCCATACAATCTGGCGCCAACGTTGTTGAAATAAAAGTGTCATCTTTCAAATTCTCTAAAAATTAAAATGGTACCTAACATATATCCACTAATTTTATTTTTAACAACAGCTCCTAAAATGAACAAAAATTGTTGAAAATAATTACAACTAAATGAACTAATAGGTGCTACTAAAGTTTTACAGTCTGACGAGGATATCTGCTTAAAAAAAAGCTGGAACTCTGAAGGAATATTACTTATAAAATAAAGCCATTGATTTGACTGAGACCTAACGAAACAAAAGCTTAAGATTTTTATAGCACATTATCCTGAAAATAAAAAAATAAAAATCAATTTCCATGTCTTTTACTTAGCAAAAAATGCTGATAAAACGAAGGTCTTTTTCATAATGCCAAGACACCCGGTGAACAAAATATTTTCTGTGTTTATTTCTTTAGGAAATGGAAACTTAAATTCAAGAATAATAATTAACAATTATAAAAATTAATTGAAAAAAAAAAATTTCTAAATTGAATTCCTAAATTAGAAGATTTTATTAATGAATAACTTGAGACAAAATTAACTCTATAAAAAATTTTTTTTATGAAAGATGTTAGTCTTTATTTGGTGTTAACAAATTAGACAAAAATACTTAATTACTTTAATTTAAAAAGGTATTTATACATCTATTTAAAAAAATTTATACTGATGAATTCAATTTACAAAATGGCAAAAAAATGTATTAAATTCCTTTTCTTATATAAAATTCATATCAGCTTTTAAAATTGAGCCAACAATTTTATTTTATTTTATTTTAGTTTTACAAATTGATCATGGAGTTTTTTTTTAGGTCTGAGTGACTATAATGCTGAAAAAGTATGATTCTTTTAACGCCTTGTAAAGAGAAACAAAAGCAAAGCTAAAGTAGAAAACAGCAACATGCTTCTTCTGCCAAAAAACTTTTGATGGGGTGTAAATGAGCTTTCAAGCATGAGAAAAATTTTGATCTGGTGCTTCTTGCCCTTTAAAGTCTTCTGAAGCAAGATGAATTAATTTATGTTATCTCAAATTCAACATTCGGAATACAAATTTAGTTTTATATCTTAAGATGTCATTAATAGACTTGTTCTAAGACAACTGACATATTGCTGAATTTTAAAACTTAAAATAAAAAAAAAAATAAACGAATATCTGAATGAAAAGTTGTTGTTTGTTTAGCTTTTCTTTCCTGAAGCTCAAAGGCATTAATATGAGTATAACAGAGTTGACAAGCAGGAGAAAAAAAATCTTACCCTGACCACGATTGGCTAAAATATATGAATGAAAAAACAAAAGAACTACAGAGTAAAAAAAAAAGGGGCCATAACCAAAAAATATAAAAAAAAAACAAACAACAACAACACAAGACAAATTTTAGATGCTGTAAAAACATAATACACGTATACACCAAGCATGCTGGCGGTAAAATAAAGGACACAATGGCTGACAGGAATAAAAGTAAGAGGTTGTAGCGTTGGCTGACAGGAATTAAAGTACAAGTCAAAAATATTATGTTACTGCGCAGAGCTAAAAATTGTTTGTTATTGAGAGCAAAGTACAAAAGGTTTAAATGGAAATATTTTCATTATTTAAAGAGACAATCATGATACCGATCATGATAACGTCATATGTTTTGAATGAAAATTGACTTGTACTGTTTTCCTGAGAGCTATTCATATATCAGTAGATCTAGGGTTCACAAATATCACAGGATAACAGCTGTACTTAAAAACTTCCATTAGCCTTTTATTTATGTCATTTCCTTTTTTAACTTATCTCTAGCAAGGACTCATACATTATATTTTCAAATTCTTGTGTATAAAAAAAATGAGTTATGTCGTCAGAAATCAAGAGAATATCAAATTATAAAAAAGAATAACAGAATTAAAAAAAAAACTTAATAGCTTAAAGTTCAATTTATTAACTATCGAAATTTTAGCGGTATGAAATCTTGGTTCAAAGTATAGATAATTTTTTTTTTAAAAACTGCTTTCAATCTTATACCTTAGAATGAGTTGCATTTTTGAATGGATAAACCTGGTTCGTGAAAATTCTTTTCTTAATATTTTGGTCATAAAATGTAATCAAGCTGAATGCTGGCCAAATATTTATGAACAGGTAGATTGCCATCTATTTTAATCTAACAAGTAGGTCACTTACCTGGAAGACAAGAAGAAGAAAACTCAAGGATGTAATACTGTTTAGTACTTGTTTTAATCTGACAGACAGAAATGAATTAATAGATTAGGTGACGAAATGTCAACAGAAAACTTAGTTAGGTTAAAAAGTAATAATAGCCTATGTCAACTATATATATATATATAAACAGGGTTAGATAATATATAACGGGCCCTTTAAAAACGCTTGTTAAATTAAGTGGTGCTTATAAATATGACTTAGATGAAAAAAAATATTTCATTTGACTAATCGAGGTAATTCTATTTTAACAAGTAAACGTATATTTTCACAACAATATATCACAATGCTTTACTATTGACCTCAGCTTCAATCATTTTGAACACAAATTTCACATTAGCATTGTCCTGCAGTGACGCTCTGTTCTGGATGAAAGGTGAAGCAATACCCACAGTGAACGAACCAAAGACTGGACGATGGTCACTATTTAACAGATTGTCCACACTGCCTAAGGATAAGACATACATTAATGCATGTTTAAAAACATTTTTTAAAAAACCCATAAAAGTGGTGTTTTGCACACACAAAAAAAAAAAAAGAGATGGAAAGTAATTTACCATATGCTGTGTTTTCAATAAATGTTCCTGGGAATGAATGCCAGAGTATTCTATCACACCAAGATGGCGTATTTATCCTTTCCTGTTAAAAAAATATTATGAGTATTTTTCAATTAAAATTTACCATTCATCATTAGCCAATCTCTCAAGTTATTGAGATAATTAAATTTATGCAGCATGAACATAACCTGATAATATTTATTTGTTTTTGTTCACTATAAATATCTTTTTTTATAAGCTTTTAATTAAGCTTTCTGTGTGTGTTTGTCCTTAAAATCTTGTAACTCACTTAAGAACCAGTTCTAATTTAGGAAGAAGGCTCAAAGTTGGCGCCCTTGTAACACATGACAATACTAGGCTTCAATAATTTTGAATCCATGAATTGACATTTGGTATGAAGAGAAGTACTTTTTAGTATTTGTCATATTGGGGAAAAATTTGTCATGTAAAAAAACAAATTTGGTACACATGCTTTTTTTAGTCTAATAAAGTTTACTTTTTCCCCCAAAACAAAAAGTATAAAATACAAAGAAAAAAAACATTTAAAAAATAAGCTTTTATAAAAATGCATTAAAAAGTAAAAAAAATAGATTATTATATCATACAAGTATTAAGATAAATTATCATTACTTAAATTACACTATAGTTAACTAAATATGCTTTCACATTACTTGATAAGGAGCAATAAATTATCTAGACACATAGATCGGCATCCATGCTTGTTTTCAGAAATGATACTTTATATAAATATCTGTATAATACATGTATAATGTATTTAATTCATTATATTTATTTAAAAAATATCTTGAGCTTCAAAAGACTTTTTACAGACAAATCAATTCAATGTCATATTTTCTTTGAATTAATTCAATGTTATATTTTACTTACATTAAAACATGATTTTTTTAAAAATTTATATCCCTTGCTAAATTAAAAATGAAATTTTTCATCTCTAAAACCTTAATTGTCATACCGAGGTGGTTTTGATTTTTCTCCAGTCGTACTTGTATCCTGGAGTATGACGTTCAAGTCTGTAGGTTGGCAGGAATGTAATCTCAGGTTCACCTATGAAATATATTATTTTTAATTCAGTAATGCCTGTATAGCACTTTAAATATATATATATACAGGTATGCATTTATAAAGTTGCAGTAAATTTTGTTGATTATATAACATATCACATATAAATTATTTTATTCTTTTACAAAAGTATGAAAAATATTTCTGATAAATTAGCCAAAAAAATAGTTTACTGAATCCGAAAAAAGCTTTCTTCTCGAATTGGCATCTTCTCAGCTGATCTTGATCTAGAATAGGGAGAAATTCTTTCTTGTCCAGCCTTGCTAATACTTGCTGTAAATACAAAACAAATTTCAGATTCAGAAAATATACCATTAAGTTCAGAAAAAGACAACAGAATTTCTAACATTGCTTCCTATGAGAAAAAAAAATGAGTTACTTTGGAAGTCTGACTTTACCTCAACTTGACCAGTTACTCTGTAGTTGAGGTCTCCAAAGAAGAAGACATGATGAAATTTATGAGTGATGTCATAGTTTTCCAAATTTTTAGGCCCCATGTTTAAGCTCTTGAGGATATCTCTAAAATTGGCATTTCTCCTGAAAAAAAAAAAAAATAGAAGTTTGCACAGTAAGATAACGAGGCTAAAATGAAATGGTTCATTTGATAAAGATTTCACAGTACAATTATAATAATAATTATGAGATAGGTAATTTAACCTTTCAAGCCGTTCTTCTCCAGAGGTCAGGTGAGCATTGATAAAACAGAAGGATGTCCCGCTTAAGAGGAATGATATAGCCACGGCTCCTTTGTTACCTAAAAAAATTGGATTGCATTGTGAAAAATGTACTTGATTCAACTTAAGTTTTGTTTATATATATTAACAAAACCATGTAGTGTTAGATTTTTATGCATTACCTAAGGCTTGGCTATATTCCAGTTCTAATTATGTATTTTTGTTATATCTTCATAAATGTGCCCACCGCTTTAGTTACTCCAGTTCTAATTCATGTATTTTTCTGACTATAAGACGCACCTGACCATATGATACAGTTTTTAAAGCAGAAAACAAGAAAAAATAAGCAATTAAGCCTGTTCCATTCTGGACACAGGACGTGTTAGCGCATTTTCATGTTATCTTTCAGTAAATATTTGGAAATTTTGGAAATGTTTATAAATTCAATTGTGTAATACATATATCTGAAAAAAGATATTAAAAGGACAAGTAAGTCATGTTGAATAACTGTTACAAAAATAAATAATGATTACGCCCCTTTGATTAGCTTTTATTATTTATATTTAAAATATAAGCAAAACGGTACATAACAAACTCTTATATTTTGGCCCTGAGAGGTCAAATCGCGAAATGGAATTTTGATGTACACTTGGCAGGCCAAGACCTACACAATGATATATACATCATGGGTCTAGGACTTATGGTTGCTGAGATATAGGGCGGTCCATTATTAATATAGCTTATATAGTAAAAAACGGTACTTTATAAGGCCCCTTTTACGGCCCTGAGAGGTCAGATCGTGAAATGGAAAAAAGTCTTTTCTTGGCAGGCCAAGACCTACAAAATGATATATACATCATGGGTCTAGGACTAATGGTTGTTGAGATCTAGGGTGATGACAGACAGACAGACAAAACGGGGACAATAGAGCATTTTTTTTAGAAAATGCTCTAAAAATATTATGGAGCCATTGCTGTACAGCATTTGGACTATAAGATGCAACTTCATTCCCCCAAAAGTTTTGGGAAAAGGAATTTGCGTCCGAAAAATCTGTCAATTATTAGTGTTAAACCTCCTTTAAACATTTACCTAAAGCATTAGCTATTCCAGTTCTCACTGAGGATTTCTGAATGTGACTAATTTTGTTTCGATGTTTTTGATTGATGAAGATGACAGTCCGTAGCCCCCAGAGAGAGCAGGACTCAAGCTAATGGAAAAAAAAATGTGCGTACATTTATAGATAATTTTAAAAAATGTACTTACATGGAAATAATAAATACTAAAAAATAATTTTAAAAATAGAAAACATACACACACCAAAAAAAAAACACAAAATTCTAAAAAAAAAAATAAATAAAAAGGGAACTTAAGTAGTAATTAATACATTTTTTTGAAAACTTTTAAGATATTACTCTTTAAGACAGACTTTCACAAACACAAATATGGGGCACTTTAACATAAAAACTTTTACTAGCAAAGTTTACATTCCCTTTAATGATATGATTGTTAAAGACTCACCAAATCTGCATCAAGATTCAGAACAGCTTTAAGTTGCACCTTCAGAGAGTTGATCCAGTCTTTCTCTGTCATGCCACTCTCCTGTGTCCCTATGACATAAATGTCATGAGGCAGGCGACTCAATGTGCGATCTTTACTTTTGCCTTCACCGTTACATTTCAGCCAAAATTTTAAAGATTCAACAGGGGCGGACTTGCCTGGAATGAATTTTCGAAAGAAAAATATTTTTTTTTCAACTTTTTCAAATTCAAACATAACTTCTCAGACAAAATAATTATGAAGGCCTTAATGGTACATGTGAATGTAGTGGCATATGAAACTGCAAGAAGAAGTGTTTTTAAATTGTGATCCAATCATGAATTAAGAGAGCAGTATGGATATAGATAATTCATTTGTCTTCTATGAGTCCACAGTGATTTTAAGACACGCAGTATAGGCAAATATAGTGGCTTCAATTGGTTAGCTGCAGTTCTCTACAGATCATGAAAATGTTAACGAAGAGAACAATACAAACTTGTAAACGATTCTGCCATCAGATCATGGGTTTGCAATAAAAAAAAAGAAACAAAAATGGCATATTGATTAATACTGAAATTAGTTACCTAACCGATGATTTCAAAATTCAGAGCAGTGTGATTAAATTAAAAAATGTATAAATCAAAGAAAAAAATACACTTTAGTTCCTTATAATATATTTTAGTACTGTTTCATGCAATTTCATAATACGGTCAGGCGTAATCAACTTTTTTCAAGTCTGTGACAAGAGGATTAAAAAAAAAAAACTTTCCTGTAATAAATAATGAGATGACAAATTTCTTAAAATAAACAAGTTACCCATGTTCCATGTTCCGATGAAAATGGACACATTGTCCACATCCTGCTCCTGGGAGTGAATGGATTTCATCTGTCTAATCTGAAGGCAGAAGCTCTCCCTCTCCAAGACACTCTGGAACTGGTAGGAGTACTTTTTTTTGTTACTAAATATAACATGAAGTCTGCTGTTGTCTGTGGTGTTCTTCACCAGCTGAAGAACTGAAAACAACACTCAAATTATCCAATCACAATACAAATGATTTCCCACATAGTGGGAAAACAAAAACATCATCATAAAAAGAAATAAACATAATTGATATGAGCTTTTATAATTTTGTCACTAATTATTCAAAAGTGCATTTTTTAATATGTGTAATGTACATAGTGGTGTGCATGTAATGTGTGGGTATTCCCTCTCATTGGGAGAACCTGTTATGCCTATGATATAGCATAGTCCTTGATACTAGACATACTATCATCTGATTGGTCTTCTGATGAGAGGATTGAATCGTGATGGCTTGGATACATGTGTATCTTCATAAGTTTTAGTAGATAGTCTTAAATCTGTCCACACGAGGAGGATCCTCTAATCAGTATTTAATATTAGTGTTAGTTGGAGTTTGTCAATAACTAAACAATGCACATTCTACGCTACAAGAATGAAAGCAATATCGTAGACACTTATTGGACTTTATTACGATTTATGTTTGTACGTGTTTCATTGAGTCTGTTATAGTTATAGCTCGGCCACATTATGCTGCCACATTGCCACGTCACAGAACAATGACCGTTACAATATGAATTAAACGCTTTATAATTGTCATTCTCATTGCTACATTAGTTTTATTAAACAAGCTAGAATAAAAATAATTTCAGGTAATTGTATGCCATGTTGCTTTGCCAAATATTTAACCAATGCAAAGTGTTTTTATTAGTCTACTGAGCTAAAAATCATCAAAGTCCAAGATTAAGCTAAAGTTCTAAACAATACAGACGATTCACACGTTAAACCAACTTACTTGTGTCATGGGGGAAAGTGTTGCTGTGGTCCAGGTTTTCCTTGGAAGGTTTCACAGCATAAAATCTGCCCTGATGGATATCTACAGTCAGCTTCAGCTTATAGTTGGCTTTACCGTGCTTCAATACTTTCACCTGAGCAAATCATTTTGTTTCAATAAATTTCTTTGTTTACATGATTCAAACATATTATACCTGTTTCATGAATTTTAAACAAACTCTGGATTAGAAATAGTATCTATATAAATAATAGCGATTTGGGTTCTGTGTTAATCGAAAGTAAAGAATTAATACAACAGTATTCCAGTTTAAAATACTAAAAAAAAATTGGATCTGCCAGAAACCAAAAATAACCTAGTCTAAGGGGATATAACTCTATGCAAAGGTTTTGCAGGGTGCAGCTAGTTTTAGTATCAATAATATACTAATGATTGATCAAGATTAAAATGTTAATGATTGGGGAGCCTTGCTGAAGAGTGCAAGAGTAATTACCTGAAGATCCTGGGTTAGGCTTGGATTTTTTAAAGTCTAGACAATGTCCACCCAACTTAAAGTATGTGCTTTGACCACGTTGGTGACAATTTCAGTGTTTGGGATTGTCCTAATCACCAAGGTACTGTACAAGCTTTAACTATCCGGAAAATGTACTATATTCAATCATGTAGACACTGTACTAGCCTCAATCATCCAGACAGTGTACTAGCCTCAATCATCCAGACACTGTACTAAACTGAATCATCTAGACACTGTACTAGACCCAATCACCCGGACACTGTATTAGACTGAATCATCCAGACACTGTATTAGACTGAATCATCCAGACACTGTACTAGACCCAATCATCCGTACACTGTATTAGACCCAATCATCCGGACACTGTATAAGACCCAATCATCCAGACACTGTACTAGACTTAATCATCCGGACACTGTACTAGACTCAATCATCCGGACACTGTATAAGACTCAATCATCCGAACACTGTATAAGACCCAATCATCCAGACACTGTATAAGACCCAATCATCCAGACACTGTATAAGACCCAATCATCCAGACACTGTATAAGACCCAATCATCCAGACACTGTATTAGACCCAATCATCCAGACACTGTATTAGACTCAATCATCCAGACACTGTACTAGCCTCAATCATCCGGACACTGTACTAGACCCAATCACCCGGACACTGTACTAGACCCAATCACCCAGACACTGTATAAGACCCAATCACCAGGACACTGTATAAGACCCAATCACCAGGACACTGTATTAGACTCAATCATCCAGACACTGTATTAGACTCAATCATCCAGACACTGTATAAGACCCAATCATCCAGACACTATTAGACCCAATCATCCAGAAACTGTATAAGACCCAATCATCCAGACACTGTACTAGACCCAATCATCCAGACAATGTATTAGACTCAATCATCCAGACACTGTATAAGACCCAATCATCCAGACACTGTACTAGACCCAAACACCCCGACACTGTATTAGACCCAAACATCCGGACACTGTATTAGACTCAATCATCCGGACACTGTACTAGACTCAATCGTCCAGATACTGTACTAGACTCAATCGTCCAGACACTGTACTAGACTCAATCGTCCAGACACTGTACTACCCTCAATCGTCCAGACACTGTACTACCCTCACTCGTCCAGACACTGTACTACCCTCACTCGTCCAGACACTGTACTACCCTCACTCGTCCAGACACTGTACTACCCTCAATCATCCAGACACTGTACTAGACTCAATCGTCCAGACACTGTACTAGACTCAATCATCCAGACACTGTACTACCCTCAATCATCCAGACACTGTACAACCCTCAATCATCCAGACACTGTACTACCCTCAATCGTCCAGACACTGTACTACCCTCAATTGTCCAGACACTGTACTAGACTCAATCATCCAGACACTGTACTACCCTCAATCATCCAGACACTGTACAACCCTCAATCATCCAGACACTGTACTACCCTCAATCATCCAGACACAGACACTGTACTAGACTCAATCGTCCAGACACTGTACTAGACTCAATCATCCAGACACTGTACTAGACTCAATCGTCCAGACACTGTACTACCCTCAATCATCCAGACACTGTACTACCCTCAATCGTCCAGACACTGTACTACCCTCAATCGTCCAGACACTGTACTAGACTCAATCATCTAGACGCTGTACTAGACTCAATCATCCAGACACTGTACTAGACTCAATCATCCAGACGCTGTACTAGAGTCAATCATCTGGACAATATACTAATCATAATTAACTATTAAAAGTAAAGTAAAGTTCTCTTAGCCCTAAAAGGCCATCGGGGCAGATGAAGTGAAAAATTCATCTCTTTCTCTAACTTCAGCATATGAAGGGATTGTGTGGTTAGCACAATGCCCAGCCGCCTTTACTCCCCCAACTTAAAGTCAGGTACCCATTTTAAGCTGGGTGGACTTGGGGACTTTCACCAGGACCTGAAAAAATCCCAAGGTTCTCACTGAGGTTCGAACCCGGGTCCCTCCGTTCGACGGCTGAGTGGTATACACCGCACGACCAACCGTCCTCCTTTAAAGTAAAACTATACTTCAAATACCCCTAAAGGCTTTTCATCACTTTAATTTTAACAAAAGTTGTGTACAGCTTACGTGTGATTTTTTTATTCCGGGCAATAAATAAAAGCCTAACAGTAATTTAGAGGGGGAAAAAAAAGCATCTAGTTTTCAAATGGGTCACACATATACCTAATATAAACAACATATACATGTATTTTGATATAAATCTGAATTTTAACAAACAACATAACATCCCACCTCAAATGTTGACAATGGAATACTAATACTGCTGTGGCGCCTGAAGGCCATGGGAAGGAAGAGCTGCGGTGGAGTCAGGGTGCCGACATCAGAAACATTGGGGTAGTAGTACTCCTCCACCTGTGAACTGTCATTGACCACTTCTTGAGCCTGGGAAGACAAGGTGGTTGACATCTTTTTTAAAAAAAATTATGCCAGTAAAAAAAATATTATTGGACTAAACAGAAATATAATAAGTTCAAATCATTTACATGATGCACATGTTTTGTTTTTTTTTTGATATTCTTGATTAAAAAAAAAAGGAACAACAGGTGCAAGCAGGAAATGATTTCAACACAAGTTTAATATAATCTCCAACACAATTTTAATATAATCTCCAACACAAGTTTAATATAATCTCCAACACAAGTTTAATATAATCTCCAACACGGGTTTAAATATAACTGCGATGGTAAAAGTAACAACAGCAAACTGACTTTTATGACCATAAAAAAATTACCTGCTATTGTACCTTTTTTTTTTTGGCATGTAAATTGGTCTAAACTTAAAATAATTTGGAATGACTGCACTATATAACAACTTAAAAGACAAACTGAACTGAAATGAAAGTTTTTGTCCTTTTTTTTTTAAATATGTAAATTAGTAGAATGTATTCAATATAATCAATTAACATAACATGCCCATAGCTTAAAATATCGCCGTACGGTTTGAAGGGAGGGATGATGAATTGCTTTTATTATTTCACAACATGTGATGAGCTTGAAAGACATTTTACGCTTGAAGCACTTATATGTAAATATAAATGAGCTGTATGAAGCACACACAATCACCTTTTTCTCCAAGGCCAAAACTTGTGCTCTGCAATTTTCAAGTTTGGCTGCCAAGAAGTCAATGTATGTGCCCAGCTGTTATAAACAAAAGGAAAACTTTTAGTCTATTTGTCAAAAGTAAAAATAAATTGGTCTAGAAACATTCATGTTAACGTCTGAAAAAATAAAATTCATTAAACTGAAGAAAAAAATTAATCAAACAATGGTGTAACAGCATTAATAAGATAAAATAAAAATAATAATAAATTTTTCTTTTTAAAATAGTACACTTGAATGCTTTGGGTGGAAAAATACAGTTCTATTTATGTGGGTCTTTTTATTTCTGTGGTTTACTTGAGTGATTCCAAAACCCATGGATTACAGATGCTCCATAAAGCCATAGCATGTGTTCCCCAAATAAAAAAAGCTTACCAGATTTGTCGGATGCCAAATACAGACACACGGTGGGTGTGGGGGGGGGGGGGGGTGAAAAAAAAATGTGTCGTCCTTCTGCACATAATTTCGTTAAAAAAATTTTAGTTCACTAATGACTTGGGGACCTTTGCAAAAAAAAAAAATTGTTTCAGGGAAGCCACCCTGAAACCAGATGCCAATCATCACATACTGGGGACCCACATTCCTGTAATGGTTTTCAAAAGACAATTGCCAAGGTGGGGCAGAAGTAATTCTAAGATTAATAAGAGGTATTCTGCACATTGTCGATGAGACCCATTTGGCTGCGCTAGTCTTTGTGGCAAAACAAAACAAGAATTATGGAGAATATACAAACAAGTCATTGCTGTCAATGAACTTGTGGGAAACATATAATAATTAAAAACTGTGGCTAAAGAACAAGGTGCTCATGGGTGCAATTTTGCAAACAATTATACTTTTGCCATATTGCGCTCTTGATTTTTTTAAAAAAACATCTAGTGTTGAAAAAGAAAAGATTTTTTGAACACTTATTCATTTAAGTCATAAAGCTGCTTGAAGAACCAAGTCACTCACTCTGTCTAATGGATTTGATGTAAAAACTCTTCGTTTGTCATCATCTTCATGACTGAACATATCATAGCACATGGACAGCTTCAACAGGAATACATCCAATTCCCTGTTAACAATGTACAAATATTTCAAGCAAAATTATTGACATTCAAAATTAACCGTCAACTTTGACGACAACTTTTTATTATCTTTAGGTTATTATGAGAAAAAAAAGTAAAAGTTCTTTACCAAAAAAATAAGAGTCAAAACATTTTTTAATTTAGGAATAATAGAAATAAATAGTCTGTGATACAAAATGTTTTAAGATATAACTTAATTTACATTGTTTCAATACCAAACCATGTTCTATTTCTAAGAATAAACTTATTACGAAGAACAGTTTACAATTTAATAACAGCTGATCTCAACCCAACCCTTCTTAGTGACCTTTTTTAAAATGTATCAAAGTGGTGGGACAAACGGCTTTTAAGAAAATGGGGCATTAACTCAAAATAGGTTGGAACCACTGCACTATAAATTATTAAAGATAAATTGAATTCAAAGTTTTTTTTTTATTATTAGACATTTAGGGTGAATAAATAAATGTCTACATTTATATTGCTAAAACTTTTTGAAATACTTTATTGGGCATTCCCCCCCCCCCCCATTCATGAAATGACTTAATCACAATTAGTATGTATTATTCCTCTCACCTTTGCAAGCCTTTACCAGCTATAGCCACCAGTTTCTGAAACTCCAGCATTGGATATCTTCCGCCGCCGTCAGCTCCAAAGTTTTTGGCATCTTTTTCCAGTCCTTCATCAACGTAAGCTTTCATGGCATCAACAAACTCACCATCGCAGCTGTAAGAAAACTTAATAGCATGTGACTAGATGTAAGACGGCACAAGTGAACATCTTATTACTCTACATCTGAACGGTGTATCTGCAATATGTATAATGTTTATGGCAACACTTAAATAACTACCTGGACAGGTCAAGTCTGGAGAAATTGGTCAGCACTCCGAACTTGAAAGTTTTGGATGCTCCACTTTTGTCATCTGTTTCTGGTGTCTGTTTGGCATCTTCAAAATCATCATCCTCTGAATTATGAGAAATTGTATAAAGGTTTTTTTTTGTAATCAGTGAAAAGAAGATAAACTGTTTACACGTTTAGATGGATGCATAGGAAACAATGCAGACATTTCGTTCATACTACAACTGAAATGACCGGGGGGGGGGGGGAGACTACTCCTATTCAGGACATAAATTGCATGATGTATATATTTTTTTAATGCATCAAAAATATAGAAAGTTATTTATACTTTAAAATAAAAAAAAGAGTTTAAAAAAAAAAATGAAATACAACTATTTCCTTCCTTGTATATATTCCATATGAAAACATGATATCCTGGTTGTAATGTATCTGAGTTTGAAGAGTTGGCAAGCATGACTTTGTATTCCATGGATACACAGGCTCTTAACTTATTTACATGCATTTCTGAACGCCACTTCTGCGGACTTGGTTATCTCATAAACCACTTGCAGCCTTGATCATAGTGTGTGTGTGTGTGTGGAATGTGGGGAGGGACAAGTCAAAAAAAAAAAGGCATGGAAAAAATGTTTCAATGGGGGTGGGGGAGGGGGGGGGCCATTCATTTATTACTAAAGCCTTTGGTGGTGGCAACAAACAAACAAACAAAGTGTTATTTACTGAAGTGAAGGATTCCCGATGGTAGTTGTAAGCTGCCACTTATCAAAACATGTTGGACTAATAAACCTGGTAAAGGCGAATGCTGTATTCAATTCACTTGTTGCCCGGTCTATTTTTTTTTAAATATGCATTTACTTATTATTACTCTTGATACTGATGAGGCATTTGCAACAACAGAATTTGAATAAAAAAAAAAACAAAAGACAAAGTTTGATAATTTTTTGTACTGATGCAGAGCCAGAGATTAACCAACATAAAGAGTTTTATCACTTTGTCAATAAACTTCCTGATGTGTTTCAATCAGCTGACTACAAGTGACATCAGGCTTTTTTAAAGACTTAACAATGTGTGGCAGTGTGGAGGAAGGTGGTGGTGGGGGGGGGGGCTCAGAGAGACTGAACTAAAGTCCAGATTTATCAAACTGGGTCACATGAGGAAATAAAGTTAAAAGTTTCCCTTAGCCTTAAAGGGCCATCGAGGCAGATGAAGTGTAGAATTCATCTGTTTCTGCAACCACAGCATATAGAGGGGTTGTGTGGTTAGCTCAACGCCCAGCCTCCCCGATCTAAGTCAGGTGCCCATTTAAAGCCTGGGTGGACTTGTGGGAACTTTTAATCAACTTTCACCACGACCTGGAAAAATTCACTGGGTTTTCATCGAGGATCAACCCCAAGTCTGCCATAATTTGCAATATCACATATAAACAATCTTTTAACAGATATAACTGGCGGTGGGAAAAAAAAATCATTTTCAAAACTTGGCATCAAACCAAAGTGTATTATGCAGTGTAAACCATATTATGTTCAAAGTCTATATAAAAAAAATTTCCTACCATTTCTTACCAAGTAAAATTTTTTTTACAAGTTTCAGGTAAATTTTCTGAAAGATTTGAGTTTAATACAGACTTATACAGATTCAGACTTTAAAAAAATCTCTTTGATGTGATTTTTGTTTAAATAATTATCCTTACTTTGAATGAGGATACATTAGGATACATTTTCCAATTCAAATTATAAGTACTAATAAATGTACTCATACATAGTCTCATAAAGTCACTGCATCCTAAAAGTCATTATGCATCCTTAAATTTTTACAGCTATTATTACTTTCATAGGGGAGATATATATATATATCAATGTATGAATGTACAGTAAATGGTTGCATTTCAAAAACATAGCCTTCATCTGTATACAAAGATGACCGGAGTTCAAGTGGGACCCACGAGAAACCCCATTGAGTTCCTTGCTTGTGTACCTTAGAAGGAGATTTACAATATTATCGTAGTACAAGTTTCTAGCTTGTGTACCTTCTAAGGAGATTTACAATATTATCCTAGTACAGGTTCCTAGCTTGTCTACCTTAGAAGGAGATCTACAATATTATCCTGTGTACAAGTTCCTAGCTTGTGTACCTTAGAAGGAGATCTACAATATTATCCTAGGACAAGTTCCTAGCTTGTGACCTTCTAAGGAGATTTACAATATTATCGTGACATTTTAGCCAAAGAACTGCACAATGGTAGTCAGACCCAACCTCTTCTGTGGTCAGGAAAGTATGTAAACAAAACTTACAACAGCAAGGAGGAAACATGTGGTTGCATGAGTAGTTGATTATAACATATGGATGTCCTGAATTTGCAAATAGTTTCACAGACACCAGCTGCATCCCGGAGACAAATTTCAAAGACACAAGGCATCTAGGCTCACCTGAGTCTCCCTCAGGCACTTCTGCCCCTTCAGGGGAGATAGGCTTCTTTAAGGCACAGACCAAACCATTTTTCTCTCCCTTGCCCACGTAGGAAGTTATTAAGCTGGGTAGATCAGTGTAAGAAGGGGGCTGCATGTCGCCTTCAGACTATAAAAATATAAAGAGAGGAAAATGCAGACATTAATTTAGATAAAACAAATATGTAGTTTTAATATAAGTATTCATAATTGATGTACAAAGAACTATTCGATTATAACTTAAAAAAAAAAAAAACCTCAAAGATCACAGTAATAATGTTATGTACCTGTGTGCAGTGAGAGACTTAAGTTGTCCTCCCCCACTAGTTCAATCAATAATGGAATATTCTATACACCCCCTTTTAGTAATGAGATCCTCTCTGACATTGCTTTTTATTTTAAAAGATTAATTCTAAAGCATGTTGCTTTATATCAGTAAAGAAAAACAAAATCCCAGAAAACTAGAGAGTGCATAATTAAATTAGAGCTAAAAAAAAAATTGCAGCTAAAACACATGAGAGGTCAACAGGGGGGGGGGGATTCCAATGGAAGGAGAAATGGATGGGAGGAAATATTGAAGAGCTCTCTACTCTAAATCATCTGAGAAGCGAAGGGGGTGTAATTAAATGATGAATCTGGTACCATGGCACTTAATGAAACGAGACACGGAGAAAACAGGGGATGGTAGCATTAATAAAACAACAAACGTTTCTTATTTTATTTTACTCATCAACAATACCGTGGCACAGACACGATATTTTGGGTCGAAACCCATTAAAAAAAAAAAGGAACCGAATTAACGATAGAGCCGAGCAGCTGACAAAAAAGTCTATAGGAAGGTTAGTTAATTTGCCTCAACCATTTATCATTTCATCAGATAAGCACTTATAGCAACCGACTACAGCAGTTCAAAAAGATGTACTCTGCAGAACAGTCAGGTGACTTATTGCACTGAATGTACCTAAACACCATGGTGCATAATTCAAACAATAGCATCAGACTTAGGGTGCTCCCATTTTAAAAAAAAATCTAACTCCTACTTAAGTGATCAGTGAGTTACAAAGTTTGGCAAGCCCCCACTGAAAACAATCTGGCACAATAGTGTACCAGCAGCATAACCAGTGTCAGAAAATTGTGATTTTTTTTTTTTTCGGTCACAAGCTGGCAGAAAACTATTTACTCAATGATGTGCAGCATATGAAAGAAAGAAAAGATGGTAAACATAAAATTCGTTTCTCTGAATCAAAGCTATTCACTGATTGAGTAGGTTGGGTTTAATAGCAAACAAACTTTTGAAGAAGTGCGCCAATTAAGAAAAAAGAATTTTGAATAAACTTTAACAGGGATGCCCACAACTGTAGACAAGATGCAGATATTTTTACCTGAACTGAGAGCCTTCCATCCTTGTCAGGTAATATCCTGTACTGGTGCACACGATTCTGAAATCTGAAGAAATGAAAAAAAAAAGCTTATCATGCAGAAAAATCTTTGGATAAATATTGATCATGTCAAAGGTTTTTTTTTTACCTGATAAATGCTACTGAATCTCAATATGTATCTTTTAAAGGTCAGCTTGACCTGATACTATTTAAAAAAAAAAAAAAAAAGTCTATTTCTAAAATATTCAATTCACCAACATGATGTGGGAGTAGGGCCATTCTTATTGGTAGGCAAACTTTAAGGTATCCCATGATCCTAATGGTCAAAGAGCATGTCTGAGTACACATTTCAATCAAATCTGATGCTATAGAGCAGTGCTTCTCAAAGTGGTGGGCCGCGGCCCCCTAGGGGGCCGTGGACTGTCCGGAGGGGGGGCCGTGGAACTTCGAAAAATGTGACACATAAAATATAATTAACCTAATGTATTGTATGTAAATAGTATTAATATATGTTTAAAATAAAATCTAGTTTATTTTATATGTTGCATCCTTTCACTCTTTCATTGTTAACATTAGAAAAAGCATGTATTGACTAGTAAAAGTTTGCATATAGAAGTTTAAAATTATAAATTTAAGCAATCTAAACCCAAAAAAAAAAAAATAGGGGGGCAGCGACATATTGAATGGCGTTCCAAGGGGGGCAGTGACTTCAAAAAGTTTGAGAAGCACTGCTATAGAGATGAAATAAGTTATTTTATCTACCCCCTCCCTTCCGAAAGATCTCTGTCTGTGCCTAGGGCCTCCTAATATCTTGAAGTCTCTGGCTAGGGCCCCCAAATATCTCAAAGTCTCTGACATAGTGACTGCACTCCCATAAAAAAGTTTGGCAAGGGAATTTTCTAACCTTATATACCTCAAAATATTTTCTGTTTAGTGTCATCATTACCTTCACATTTGCTTTTATTTGCCTGCATTTAAGTTTATATGTGCTTTGAGCACAGGCATTCATTTTTTTTTACCTCATGTAGGCTGAACAGCCAACACAGTCAGTATTAATGAAAATAAAATATCTTACAGCTACAGTTCTGAAAGTGTTGGTCAGGTCACCCAAAGAAATTTTATAAAAATTTAAATGGAGAATATTTATAAAAAAAAAACATAAATTTACAAACAACAAATAATTATGTTTAGCTTTTCTTTCATTCTGATCACCTTTTTTTTTCTATACTGGTGTGTCATAAAAAAACAATTAAGTTCTTTCAGTGTGTAGATAATTATGTCTAACAGTCATTATAAAAATAATAACAACAAAAAAAAAGTCCCAATTATGTTCCAAACCAGGGGTGGGCAAACTTTTTCTACGGAGGGCCACATTGAAAACTTGATTGTTATTGGCGGGCCGCATAAATATATTTTGTCTACTTCAATTACAATTTACAACGTATGAAAATATGAATTAAAGATTATAACCTTTTATTTGTCATTTTATTTCACATTCACGCTTTATTACACATGCGCAATACATTTTAAAATACAAACATGTACATGCATCCAGGCCGCACAATATACGTAGCCGGGCCGCAGTTTGCCCACCCCTGTTCCAAACCAATAAACTAGTAAATGCAATGAAAAAAAAAGTTCCCTTTAGCTGAGCTGATGAAGTAAAGAACACACTTCTGTAACCACAATATATATATATATATATATAGGGATTGTGTGGTGAGCTCCACGCCCAGTCACCTTTTCTTCCCCAACTCAGGTCTAGTGCCCATTTAAAGCTGGGTGGAACTTGAGGGACTTTTAACCAGCTTTCATCAGGACATGAAAAAAAAAAAATCCTCCTAGCTCAGCGGTTGGGGAACCGGGGTAAATTACCCCAAATGGGGTAAAAATGAAATTTTGGGGGGTAAAAATGAAACTTTTGTGAGTAAAAAGTATATATTTTTAATTTGCTGTGGGGTAATATCAACTTACACAAAAATATTTTGGGGTAATGATTAAAAAAGTTCCCCGACAGCTGCCCTAGCTTCTCACAGAGGATTGAACCCATGACTCTCAGGTGGACAATCTACATCGCTCGGCCACCCCCGGTCCCTCAGTGAGTCATGCATTATGCCAGTCAAGATGCTGATTCATCTTATTCTCCCTTTCTTTTTTTCCTGCATTTCTTTCTCCTTTGTTTACTTTTTTTAAATCTGATATGCAAACTAGATAAACCAGGTCATCTGATATGCAGAACAAAGAAATGTGATCTAAGTAAATACAAGGGCATATGAAGCCCCCCCTCCATTTTATTCTGTCAGCTGAGTCAGAATACACAGAGATATCACAATGCAATGAGCTTAGATACTGTAATTTTTAAAAAAAGTGAATGCACAAAAACAGTGCACACAATACGGTTATAATTTATGATTTATTTGTAATGAATATGTGTATCTGTATGTTTGTTTTTTTTTTTTTGCGTGGCCTCCAGCATTAAAGGGACCGGCTGTAATATTAAGGCACTGGAAAGGGGGGGGGGAGAATTTTTGTTATTATCTGTTATATACACATATCTGTTGTATAAAGCAAACTTTATCTACTTTAAGGCAAAAGCTTCAGTTACTTGGTAAATAAATATCTACTATCATAAGGATGAGAGGTTCTTAGAGTGGGGCAGGGTCACAACTGCCACTTTGGGTCATGAGCTGATATGCAATGGGTCGCCAAAAGATTACAATTATATAGTCAGATATATAAAAATACTTAATTTTAGCTTATCTTTCCTTAATCCTTCCTTTTTTTTTTCTTTCTTTCTTTACAGACGGGTAGCGAATGGGTCACGAACAGCAAAAGTTTGAGAACCACTTATATGGACAGTACTAAACATTAGGGTGGTGTGAATGTAGAGGTAAAAAAAAATTTTTTTGAATTTAAATATGTAATAGTTTGGAAAAGTTGTCACTATAGAAGATGATTTTGTAGCCAAAGTTTCACCTCTAAATTATTATTTTTTCAACTGCCCCAATGACATGAAATATTGATGAAATCCCTTAAATCTCGAATAATTTACTGAAAATCGGCTAACAACAAACTGTAATGTCCAAACATCCATTTTGTCCAATTAATAACTTAATCAAAACAATAATCAGTCTTCTGGTTGAATGCTGTCATTTGCTGCCTGGACAAAATCCTGTTCTTTATGAAGCCATTTCGGGCCCTTTCTCCGCATACCGACTGTGATGTTTCTGTAACGAGTTTCACATGTCTTTCTACGGCTTGAGTGTGACAGGGTACCTGGATAATTGGCAACATAATATTGTGTTGATCATGTATTCTGCTAGTTATTTCAGACATTGGAATATTGGCCAACAATGGTGGTGCAGTTACTTCAGCTTCCTGCCAATTTATCAGGTCAACATAGTCTGTTGAATCAAAGTTCAGTCTTGGAATACAAAATTTTCTGATGCCAGTTTTCTGTTCCTGACGAGCCTTTAGAATTCTGCGCAGTCCAAGTTGTTTAATGTGATCTCGATCATCAGTGTTGCAAATGTGTTCCTGGAAACTGTGGTTGTGCAAAGCAAAACAAAGTGCCACCTCAGGAACAACACTTTTTGCAGGACCAGAGAACATTGAGGATCATGTTTATTGGTAGTGTTGATCGAGTTTCCTCAGCTAAACTAAAAAAGACCTATGATCGCAAGTTGAAGGAGGACTCAAGAGCCAAAAAAGCACCCAAACTCGATTTGAATGACCAATGCCCTGGAGTTATAGATTTGAACAATGATGATTCATCAGATGCCGAAATTGGCCTCAATGAAGATATATTTCAGACTGAAGCCAAAAGCAATACCATGATTACAGATACTGAGACACCTACTTCATCCAAACCGAGCTCTAGCCAGATGAGAAAAAAACTACCAAAGTTAGCAAAAATATGTGATCGATTTGCAGTATCAGACAGGGTTGGTGCAGCAGTTGCGACAGCAGTACTAGAAGACTTTGGTATAGTTTTACAAACTGAGGCTGCCAATGTAATTGATCGCTATAAACTGAGACAAGAGCGAAAGATGGCCAGAGATCAATTAGTAGACTCTACTGATGCAATTCAAACTCTCTATTTTGACGGCCGCAAGGATAAAACAATTAAACTAGAGAAGAAAGGAAGCCGTTGGTATCGAAATGTAGTAAATGAGGAACACATCACAATACTGAATGAACCTGGAGGAAAATTCATCACACATTTAGCACCTAAATCATCATCAGCTCGAGATATTGCTGACTGCATATATACATATTTTGACAGCAATGGGCACAACATAACCAACATTTTAGGGATTGGATGTGATGGTACTGCAACAAATACAGGACCTGCTGGAGGTATCATAAGACTTTTGGCGATCAAACTGGGTAGACCATTACAGTGGTTGCCATGCTTGTTGCATGCAAATGAGCTGCCTTTGCGCCATTTAATCAAACATCTTGATGGTAAAACAACTGGGCCACAAGGATTTTCGGGTCCAATAGGTTCTGCCCTGCTAAATTGCGAGCTCCAGCCAGTGTGCAACTTTGTTGCAATTAGCAGTAGCATTCCTGATGTGTCACTTTCAGAACTAAGTACAGAGCAGAGGTATTTACATGAAATGTGCTTAAGTGTGATGACCGGTTGCTGTTCAGAAGAACTTGCTAGAAGAAACCCTGGCAAAATGGCTCATTCACGGTGGTTGACAATGGCCAATCGCATTCTTCGTTTGTATATTTCACAACAAAATCCAACTCAAAGCTTACAGATGTTGGCAACTTACATTATGCAGGTGTATGCTCCTGTGTGGTTTGCAATCAAAAGCAAACCCAGCTGTGTAGATGGTACTAAACACATTTGGTTGACAATTCACTTGTCTCGTTCACTGCCAACAGAAGTTAAGAACATCATTGATCCTGTCTGTTTACTTTTGTCAGCATATTCTTGCAACTTCAGCAAATACTTGTTATCTGCTTTCCTTCCTTTAAATGGCTTCATGAGTTTTCTGAGTTCATCATGTGAATTTCTGATCAGTTTGAGAATTCTAGTGTGTGAAACAACCGGAATGGAAGCTTTATGCCATACAGCTTCAATGTCTGTTGCAACGATTTCAGCTATTTCACTCACTGTGGGCTCTTTGGCTTGATCAGAACTTAATTTTTGTCTGATGTGACTGTAATACTTCATCATGTCCATATAGGTTGGCAAAACATTTGTAACCAATTCACAGGAATGACCAAAAACAGGGCATTTATTGGCAGCTCTGGTGTCAACATTAGATGACATTTTTATCCCTGTGATTATCTGAGAAAGCATTAAGGAAGGATTTTATGTAACCATATAAAATGAGTGAGCCATAAAAAAATGTTTAACATATTTGGTATATTATTCAATTATGTATACTCATAAAGCGATATTTCCAGTGCCAGTATAATGTACAACAACTGCGCCATAATATCTGGACTAGATTAAATGCGAACGGCAGATAATGAACTCCACCGGGAGCTAAGTTACTAAAATATGCTGATTTAAGCAGTAGATACTAAAAAATAAATAGATACTTACTCTGTGTAGAAAATACAAAGTACGTTTATTCGTACAAAGTAATTAAAACACTTGAAAATAGAGGGTAAACGAATATTGTAAATACTGTTTTGCTTATAACGGAAGTCCAAATTTTCAACATGATTGGGGCACCACTCCAAATAAGCAAAAAATTCTGAAATTTTGCAGAGTTGTTAACTAACACTTAAGACAACTTTTTAGCACTATTACATTCAGAAATTCTAAACTTTATTTTTTCACACCACCCTACTAAACATGTCACACTGATCTATATGCATATACACTCACAGAAAAGAAATATAGCTCCAGCCACTGGCCCTCTGGCTGGATAAACTTTCACCGTCACATAAGATGGTCGTAAAGTAGCAGCGCTGATATTTATACTCAGAGAAAACAAATATAGCTCCAGTCACTGGCCCTGTGGCTGGATAAACTTACACCGTCACATAAGATGGTCGTAAAGAAGCAGCACTGATCTATATATACTCACAGTAAACAAAGGACGTAGGCTCCTGTCACAGACTCGCTGTCTCTCACGAGGAAGCTGCCGTCGATGCCTTCCTGCAGCAGAACCTCCTCGGCGTGGAGACGGGAAATGCCCTTGTGGAAGAACACTCCTGACATCCTGGTGTGGAGGCTGCGCCCTTGGGTTCTTCCGTTAGAACTTTTTTTTTTATAAAAAAAAAAAGAGAGGAATGGGAGGAGAGGGAATGTTAGAAAATTTCACAAAACTGTTGAAACAAATAAATATACAACAGATGTTTTACTAGCTGATGTATAGTATCTAAGCAGATGAAAATATGAAGAGATAAAAAAATATGAACGTTTACAGTTTAAGCTTGATATACTAAAAGTCAGATTAGTGGAGGATTAACTCTTAAAAAATTGGCAATGTCTTGAAATTATTTTACAAAGTTTTTTTTGGACTACTTCTTTCTCATACAAGCATTAAATAAAATTAAAACATATTTTAACATTGATAAGTTATGTCATCCAATTTAAAAAAGCTGAACAATATTCAAGAAAAAACACAAAGGAGATTTTTTTTAAAAAAAAGTAACCATTACTTATATACTTTTTTTTAAATATATATACACTTATACACTTTTTAATTTAAATATAAATACAATTACTAACTTTCTGAGAAAATAATTAATAGTACAGAAATACAGATACAAATAAGAAAAATTTTTTTTGGTAGCAGCCATTAATGTTTTGTTTAGCGACATAAATATTTTCACTGCACACAACAAAACATTGAAACTTTAAAAATTTGGCAAATAGAAAAATGAATAAAAAAAAATTCCGTAAAAAAAAATCAAAATAAACAAGACCATATTGAGATGAAGGTGAAAGTACAGATAACGCCATGCGTGCATAAGTGGTTTCCATAATGCAACTAATTAAAAAAAAAAAATTCGGGTAACTTGTACACGGTAGTATTGCTTAACTTTGGGAGGTACAGCATGCGGCTAAATATTGCGAGGTACAACATGTGGCTAAATATTGCGATGTACAACATGTGGCTAAATTTTGCGATGTACAACATGTGGCTAAATATTGCGATGTACAACATGTGGCTCAATATTGCGAGGTACAACATGTGGCTCAATACTGCGAGGTACAACATGTGGCTAAAATAATTGGACACTGCATAATAGGTGACGTAATTAACGAAATCGGCACGCGGGGGGGACTGAAACTGCCACCCCCGTCCCCGTGCCAATAAGTATTAAAGTACCAATCACACCACGCGCACCCTATTTGAGAAGCTCTTATGGAAATGCAAACTATGCGGCTGTCTAGTGCCCCCAGCACTAAGTCACTATGGGAGGGGGGGCCTCTTTTTCTGTCCTAACATAAATTATGCAACATGACATAGCTTGAAGAGAATAAAAAAAGGAGAAAGAGGGAGGGGGTCATAAAAGGCACCTGTTGACTAAAGTTATCAAGGGGGTTAGACTCACAAGCGCCAACACTATAATGCCCCCCCACCCCACCCCTTACCAAAGAACGAATCTGACCCTACTTACACCAGAGAGAGAGAGAGAGAGAGAGAGAGAGAGAGAGAGAGAGAGAAAACGAGCCGAGATATGCCCATGTTTTTTTTTCTTTCTTTTTCCTCTTCTTCTAGTCAACTTCAATCAGATGGAAGTTTTAAAAAGAAATCTTTAGCAGGTTGCATCTGTCACCCTTGACCTTTATACTTCATACTGTGGCCTCAACCCCCGAGGAAATTGAATCCTACGTGCGCAAGAACTTTTTTTTTTGTTGTAGTAGTTCACGACAACCAGTCTAGCATTCGCAAAACTTTTGAATACACACCCTGGTCGTAACAATGAATGGTGAGCGTGTATGTGTGTACCACGAGCACGCGCTGACACATCTTGGTAACAAAAGGCAGAGAGCCATATCGTATCACCACTACAAACTTTTAATGATATGAGTGTTATGGCTTACTACAGTGGTCCCCCCCCCCAACCTTTTTCTCGACACGGACCCGGTACGCTTTTGATAATTTCACCGCTGCCCACTGGAAGGAGGAGTGGGTGGGGGTGGACGTTGATTATCTTTCGTCCATTGAAAGTTCAAGAGTCCCGAGAGAAATACGCCACAGTAAATAAAAAGGAAATGCATGTGATATAATGTTTCGTAGGCGGCCCAGTACCATTCGATCCACGGACAGACTGGTACCGGTCCGCGGAAAGAGGGTTGCGGGAACAACTGTCTTACGACACTCTAAATTATAATGTGATATGTGGGGAAAAAATGACGGCATCCCCATTGTAAAGTGATGACCAGCTCCAATCCCCCAGCTGTCCCATCATTGGTACTCAAATGAGAATGAAAACTTCCCTATGTAACGCGACGGGGTGGGGTTAAGACAAAGCAAGTCTATGTGCTGATGGAATGTGTCATTGTGTGTTTACTATCGTGGATCTAGTCCTTGTGTTCAAAATAACCTTGACTGTACCGGTGACTATAACGGGGGCCTGCGGAGCTGGAGTTCTCTGAACTCTCCCAGTATTCTGCGGGCTGAGACTTTAGTCTCTCAGAGCCCGTGAGATCAGACTCGCTGTGTCTCTCAACATCTGGAGACTGCCATAGAGCCCATTGGCCAGCAGGCTTCCGGACACTGGTCCACCCTGTGGTCCGCCAGTCCGGGACACTCAAAAAGCAAATGATCCACGGAGCTGGAGTGTTATCACATACCATTTATCCATATAGTATTGCAACAACGTCATCATAATCAGATGAAATCGGCAGTGTCCCCTCGCTGTCGCGTGGACTTCCATTTCACCCCCCCCCCCAGTCGCCTTTACTCCCCAAACCAAATTCAGGCCGCGTTAAAAGCTGGGTCGGACTTGGGGGGGGGGGGGGGACATAAAAATATCCCCGTGGATCGGCAGTCGGGCGCTCTACACTGCTCGGACATTTGTCCTCATCACAGAAAGAGAAAAAAAAATCTCATAGCCCCCACCTACCTCCCCCCGGGCCTGTTACCTGGGGTAGTCGCCAAAGGCCGACACTGCTTAACATTGAAATATAGCCTGTGGTAAGTACTGGCTTTGGATGAGTGAGAGCTGCTAAAATACAAGAAATATCTGTCACTCATCTATATATCATGTCACCTCGTCATCAAGAGAGCAGCTTCACAGATATAGTTAGTGCAAGGCACAAAGACGGAAGGTGCATTAAATTCCAAAAAAAAAATACAAAAAAAAAAAATGGGCATGTGATATACTCACTGAATTTGACGCTCCTATTGAGCAGGTCCCACGAAATTCACAATATTCCAATGATCGGTGAATTCTACACACATTAATCAAACAATTGTTAAATTGAAAACAAAACAAAAACAAAACCACAGCTTGAATTGTCTTACACTTCTTGAACACTCTTTAATACTTCTCAAAAGATGGAAAATTCTCATAAGATAACTCGATCTAAAGACGTTGCATAAATAAAAAAAACACACACAATATCTACACTTCCTTCTTCCAAGATACCGTGTAACATTTTTTTTTCTTATTTATCTTCTCGTGATCCCCTCCGCCAATGATGTAAGATACACATGACACACCATATGACACACACACACACACATTCACGAGGAGGACACACACACACACACAGATTCAATCGAAACACATTGAAAATGTAGCGTATCCTTCCCACATCTAAGATATCCTGCTTGACTGACGCCGCGGTTTCTTAGTAAAACAAGGTCTAGTTAGACTTCCTCCCCCCCCTCCCCCAAACCTGTGTTTATTCTCTTCCTCCTTTCTTCAACCCCCCCGCTTCCTCAAATATGTGAACAATTGTTTCAATCAGATTGAAAAAAAAATCCAAAGTACGTTGCAAAACCGTGAGTTTAAAAATAGACCAGATTGCGTACTGTAAGATGTACGTGAATACTAATAAACGCATAATAAAGTGAAAGGGGCTGGGGAGGAGGGTTTAGACCATTATTTGTATGTTTAAGGGGGAGGGTTTAGACCATTATTTGTATGTTTAAGGGGGGGGAGGGTTTAGACCATTATTTGTATGTTTAAGGGGGGGGTTTAGACCATTATTTGTATGTGTAAGGGGGGGGAGGGTTTAGACCATTATTTGTATGTTTAAGGGGGAGGGTTTAGACCATTATTTGTATGTTTAAGGGGGGAGGGTTTAGACCATTATTTGTATGTTTAAGGGGGGGGAGGGTTTAGACCATTATTTGTATGTTTAAGGGGGGGAGGGTTTAGACCATTATTTGTATGTTTAAGGGGGGAGGAGGTTTAGACCATTATTTGTATGTTTAAGGGGGGGAGGAGGCAGGGTTAAGACACGCCCTGAGTTTGGGGCGCAGGACGGAGGTCAGGTGGTCTCCACCCGGCGTAGCCAGCAACTCATGACAAATGTTTGTTTTTTTTACATTTTATTTCTTCTATGAACTAATTCAAATTCAGAGGGGAAACAAAGCAACACGTGCCTACCAAAAGAAGCTACAAGCGAGAATGACCTCCAATGACCGTACACGAAGAGTCTGATGTTACTCTAACAGCACACACACACACACACACACATTTCTTTTTTTTTAATTATTTAACTTAATCATCAACTTGCGTAATCATAAGACTTTTGAGATTTCAGCACCAGTACGGGCTGCTCTTACGGCATGTAAATAAAAACATGGGTGAATCATGATAAAGGGGGGGGGTCTCATTGTTAAGGAACCTTATTGTCACTCTGTTTACATTGCTGCTGGTGTGACTATTAATTCAATGCAGTGAGTTTTTTTTTTAATTATAAAGGCCATGTGCGTATAAGATACATATGCTGCTTTTACTGTGCACTTCTTTCATCACCACCGTATTCTAGCCCAGCCATGGGCTAACTATTGCTGCCTTTATTGTGCACTTCTTTCATCACCGCCGTATTCTAGCCCAGCCATGGGCTAACTAGGGCCCGCGGGCCAAATCCGGCCCTTCCGAAAAAAAAGGTTCAATCGGGCCGGTAGTGTTGTTTTCGTTGACGAAAACTAAAACTAAAACCTTCGTTGACGAAAATGTTGACTTTTCGTCAACGAGAACTAAAACTAAAACTAAAATTAGAAGCAAGACTAAAACTAGACGAAAACTGAAATTATTACAGAAAAAACGAAATAAAAACTGAAACTAAAATATAGTGTTGCTTTCGTTCACGGAAACTAAAACTAAAACCTTCGTTAACGAAAATGTTGACTTTTCGTCAACGAGAACTAAAACTAAAACTAAAATTAGAAGCAAGACTAAAACTAGACTAAAACTAAAATTATTACTGAAAAAACGAAATAAAAACTGAAACTAAAATATGACCTGGGACTAAAACAACACTACGGGCCGGCTACTCGTTTCAGAGTGAAATGCAGCACCACCCCTTTTACGTCATGACGCTTACCTTAAATTTATATTTGTTCAGCACTACATCAGTCTGCTGTTTGGTGCGGCCCGCCGGTCAAATTGACGAACCCAATGTGGGCCGCGACTCTACAAGTTTGCCCCCCCCCCGTTCTAGCCGATAGCGCAATCGCAATGGCGGCACCACAATGCCCACGCAACCGCCAATAAATGCAAGGCATCCCGTTTAAGTTGTGTGGACTTTGGAACTTTCACCAGGATCTGAACTTCTCGACCGTCGGTCGACATTTATGTAGTAGTAGCTAGTACCACAATCTGAAAGAGAGGTTTTCTCTCTTATTTTTTTTTAAAACTGATTACACAGCCCAACAAAAAAAAATTTTTTGCGAGTTGCCAAGAATGTTTGAATGAATTTATAGCAATTCATGAGTGCTGATTTCAAAACTGCCATTGCTTTTGCTGAATTGGCTATAGTTTCTGAGATATTGGACATCCTTCAAAATATGATTATACCCTTTGTGTAAAACAAATGCAATAGGTATGGTGTCTGTTGTTTAATTAAACTATACCAAGTTATAACTTGTTTTTTTTTCTCTTTTATTGCTGCTTTCTAAAGACATCACGAGTTCATCACGAAGATGCTGCAAAAATAATCCGAATGTATTCTGTTACATCTGTGGAGAATACTTGATTGAAAAGCAAAGAAGAAATATAACCGACTTTGTGCAGCAGGCATATTTGGCTTATTTCGGTGTGAAGCTGGGAAACCAAGTCAAGTCTTGGGCTCCCCATAATGTCTGAAAAAACTGTGTGGAGAGACTACAGCAGTGGACAAATGGTGAGAAGAAAAGTCTAAGTTTGGGTGTACCAATGGTATGGCGAGAGCCGAAAGACCATTTTGGTGATTTTTATTTTTGTATTGTGAATGTTAAAGGCTTCAATCGCCACAAGAAATCTAAGTGGGATTATCCTGATCTTGAATCTGCAAGGAGACCAATTCCACGTAGCAGTGAAGTTCCTATACCAGTGTTTACTGGATTATTAGAGCTTTTACCATCAGACTCCGACGAAGGGCAAGATCTGGAGTTTTTGGCAGGTGAAAACAGTGGAAGCGATTATGAAGGAAGTTCTTCAACACCTCAACCATTCAGCCAAGAAGAACCCAATGACCTAATACGAGACCTAAATCTGTCCAAGCAAGCATCTGAGTTTTTAGCGTCCAGGCTCAATGAAAGAAATTTTCTCAAACCAGAAGTTAAAATAACATTTTATCGGAAAAGAGAAGAGTTTCTTCTTCCATATTTCAGCCAAGAGGAAGATCTTGTTAACTGTAATGACATCCCTGGACTTCTGCTCCAAATGGGACAGTTCCATCAGAAGCTTGAAATGTGTTCTGTTACACAATGGTAACCGTTATGCATCTCTTCCCATTGCTCATTCAACAACACTTAAAGAAGAGTATGAGAATATCAAAACAGTATTGCAGAAAGTCCGTTATTATGAGCATCAGTGGTCAATTTTTGTTGATCTAAAAATAGTAAACTTCTTGCTTGGACAGCAGTCAGGATACACAAAATACCCATGCTTCATGTGCCTTTGGGATAGCAGGGCGAGGCAAGATCATTGGACAAGAGTGACATGGCCTGCAAGGGAAACCATGAATGTAGGTAAAGAAAATAAGATCTTTCTCCCACCGCTTCATATCAAATGAGTTTTAATGAAACAATTTGTTAAGGTTTTGGACAAATCTGGCAATTGCTTCAGGTATATTTGCAGATCATTCCCCGGACTGAGCATGGAGAAGCTAAAACCTGGGATTTTTGACGGTCCTCAGATTCGAAAACTCATCAATGATCAAAATTTTACTAATTTCATGGATCACATTGAAGCTTCTTCATGGAACAATTTTGTTTCAGTTGTCAGGAACTTCTTAGGTAATAACAGAACAGAGAATTACGAAGAACTGGTGCAAGATATGCTCGCTAACTTCAGAAACATTGGAACAAATATGAGCATCAAGGTACATTACCTGCACAGTCATTTAGACAAATTTCCAGGTAACCTTGGGGACTTCAGTGAGGAACAAGGCGAGAGGTTCCATCAGGATATGAGGGTGATGGAGGAGAGATATCAAGGAAGATGGGACATACATATGATGGCTGACTACTGTTGGAGCCTCCAACGCAATTGCACCAACGACACATACAAAAGGAAGTCGAGCAAACAGCGATTTGCTAATGCATTACCATAGACAATTAACAAATTAATTAATTAATTAATTAGACATAATTAGTTTTTCAAATGAAAATGTTTTCTTCTATAACATTATTACACATATTTTTGAACAAATTTCTGAGTGACTATTAACAGTTTCACTACTATTTGTTAGTATACTATTATACTTCATGCAATTCTTGACAAATTCCAAATACGGTGCATACATTTTTTAATTAATTTTAATTATCTCGTAAAATAGAGCCAATCTAGCAAAAGCACTTACATATTCTAAATCAGCAACGTTGACTTTGTATAAAATGATTCAAATATCACTGGTAACGAATTCACTGTTTACCAGTGTTATTATTATGCAGTGTGTCTGTCAAATGACGCCTGGTAGGCTGGCGGGCAACGCAAACCTATACACAACAGTAGCGAACGGTGATGGAACCAGAGTTTAAACACAAAAAAATAATAATAAACCCATTGGTATCGCTAATGTATTGGGTCAACTTTATTTGCACTCTGATAACGAGGCAGCAGGCCGGGCCGTTTATTGATTCCTTTTAACGCCTCGTGCGAGATGTCTTAAGAGAAGATAATGTCGGATTACTGAAGGATTAAAAAAAAAAAAAGAATCAGACCATTTTGGGATCATACTTTCATCCTTAAAAAGTGTTTTCATTTTTTTTTTTTTTGTAAATACAATTTGTTAACACATGAAGATTGTAACATAGGCGACTGAAACCCGAATTCGCTCGTTTAGGAAATAATTGCTGACAACAACGTGAATCCGCTGTTCTCAATTTTTTTCCCCCGCGACAGTACACCAAAAGGATGCGAAAGTGTATCCGGGGTTGTTTACAAACGAAAATTATATGTCGCTGCTACGTACCCCAGCATAAGCTTTACCGAATCCCTTGGAGTACGCGTACCATCGGTTGAGGACCGCGGTCAAAGAGAGAAGAAAACCGACACACGCACAGACTTTAGAAATGTGTCATACACGTGTCAGGTCTAGTATATAAGGCGGTCCACACTGTCAATTCTGTTATCCTTTCCCCACGTGATAGGTGGATACGTGGGCAGTTATTTATTTACTGCTTTTGTTCTGCTTACATTTCTGTACGTCACTCAAATCTTGTGCCTCAATGTCCGCGACATGTCCCCCTCGCTGAGCTAGAACCGGAAATGTTCGCACGCGAGTGTGAGTGTGTGTGCGTCTGATGTGAAGCCAAAAAAATACTAATACCATTTTTGTAGGCTTCCGAGTCTAATTAGCGATCGTGACTTTATTTTTGAAACGTTAATCATTTTTTCTGTTTAATTCAGTCAGCTTCGCCTATTTTTTTTTAACCTCCTTTGTGTGTGTGTGTGTGTGTGTGTGCAGTTAGCCGTGATGAGCTTCCTTGTAACCAAGCTAAGAGTTCAACTTTAGAAGACAAAGCAGGCGAATATCAACCCAGGAACTTAATTTCACAGCCAACTAGGATTGGAAAACTTCCAAAGTAATTTATATATAGACATGATGGTGTCCAGTCTTAGTTATCACCCCTAGATTTTTGTTAATGTATGATTCCCCTTTGGTTGTACGTTTTTTGTGATTGTGTGATGTCACCTGTCGTGTAATAAGGTCAAGCATGCTTGGGTGACGGGTCTGACCGGTAGAGCGTGTTAGTGGCCGGTCAAGAATCACATGGCAATGTGGAGAGGATACGTGGACGAGCGATCCGAGGAGTCTTGGGGACAGTCTCACGGTGGATCAGTGATGTGGGTAAAATTCATTGATGTTGTGTTGAGATGGGAGTTTATCGCATTGCATCTTGATGACTATTCTACTTGTAATACGATATGTATTGAAGTTACGTTCATAAGACTAAGTCGTGTTATTATTCTGGAATTGAAATGGGATACGACAGATAAGGGTTAGATGTTTCAGGACGTATCGGAGATCCCGGCTGGATCGAACAGCCCGATGGACCGTAGTTTAATAATGTCTGATGTTGACTGAAGTGAATTCGACTGGATTCGCTTTAAAATGGTGATAGAGGATAGTTGTACCAATTAGTACAAATTGAAAATGATACCCTAGCCCACCACAAATGACACTCGCCCTACCTCCCCCCCCCCCAAATGACACTCGCCCCAGGCCCGGCGACGTACTGCTACAATACTTATCTGTAAGGGCGATGATGAAATTTTTTGTAAAGTATGGGAAAATCTCATGACTTAAATGAAATAAAAGACATTGAAAGTCAAATTGCAACATGAATATAAATAAATAAATGAAAAGAAAAAAGCCGAACATATTTAATTACAAACAAAGCAAATCAAAGAAAGTATTATAAACCACACATTCCAAAATAGTATTACGCAAACGAAATTGACTTTTTTTTTTTAAAAATCTGAAAAGCGCATCACAAAATGTGGCAAAAACATGACAAATTAAAGGGGGGAAATAGAATAATAAAGCAGGTATAAAGAGCAACAATCATGTCACAACAATAATGGACTTTAAACGTTATACGGGCCACTGTATACAGACATGAGCAATACATTCAAGTCAACACAAAATGCAACAATAATAATACACGTTCAAAATATACAATTCTACACATATCAATATACTGACCCCATTCCTTGATGGACAAGCTGCAGGAAAATAAGACATTTCTCATTATAAATGTATATATATATATATAGTGACTGGCAGCGAATCTCAAACTATGATTCAAAACTACGCGATCATTTTGAATTCAACCTGCCTCGACAGAGCCAGAACCGTTCTTATGGATCAGGCAAAATGGGGCACAACATTTAGGGGCTCCCACTGCCCGATGCTCGGCTTGATGTGCGAATTCATGTCAAATATCAGGCCACAATGACCCAGGCGGTTACTTTTTGCCTGAGCTGACTAGTTCGTAATTTGAGAAACGTGTGTCTTCACCATGCACGTTCCCTTCTCTCTTATCTTTCCTGTCACCTTTCTTCCTACATGAATATTTGCGACGTAAGTGAATGTCATACACGTGTTGTGATGCAAGTGAATGTCGTATTGAGATGCCAATGAATGTCGTGTTGTGAATCAAGTGAATGCCGTATTGTGATGCTGGAATATAAGGTGGGAAATAACGGTCACTGCAGGAATGCTTCGTTTGGAAAACAAACATTGGGAAGAGGTGAGATTACCATGTAAATATTTCATCCATTTTTTTTTTTAAACTTCTTATGAGACACCTAATAAGTATATAATTAAACAGCCAGGGGTCAGAACAAACCAAGATAGCTATAGTCGTTTACAGTGTAATGATAAAATATTGTATTCATACCAGACAGCAACAAAGGGCTAAAACATCGCACACACAGGTGTGATCGAGTGAGGTGACTTTTGTCATTAGTACCAGTTTAATATATAAACATGTACTGAGTAGCAGCTTGTCCCATTAGTTAAGAGATGGTTTTAATTTCATCAAATTCATCCACACCTGACTTCATTGTTAATCGGCATTGATAAAAGTTATACTGGTGGTCATGGGCGTATTCATTGGAGGGGGGGGGGGCAAGGGGATTTTGAAAAAAAAGTCAGATAAGAGGGGGGGGGGCATTTGCTCCCCCCCTTTACATTAAAAAAAAATGTCACAAAGTTGTTATTTGCCCCCCCCCCCCCTGGAAATTTTTTTCCGACTGATGAGGCTCTGCGTGCCGACCGTTTGCAGGCGTGCCGTAGGTTCGCCACCACTGATCTAGTTTGCCGCGGACGAATTTCAGTTGAGTTGCGAGAGAATTGTAACTTACGATCAAAGGATCGAGAATACATCAATGCACAAATAAAAATCTTTTTCTCTACATGTTACAAAACTAAAAAAAAAAATTGTAATTGTGCAAAGTAATAGGGGAAATCTATAAATAGAATGAATTGAGTTTATACTTTGATGCTCTTTTTTTTTGTATAAACATTTCTTTGCCGATGGATTGCTGGAAAAACTAAACAGTTTACATGGTGGGTCGCAAAACGGAAACTGTTATCATGGAGGGTCGCGAAGAGTAAAAAGTTTCAGAACCACTGCCCTATGAAAGTTTTGTTTCGCGTATTTCGGTTTGGCGGAGAAATCGCCCATGTCACGTGCCCTGGATGATTCGCCCAAGTTAACGAAATCAACAAGGGGAAGAACTAACGTAACGGCAGGAAGGAAATAAAAACTCTTAATGGATCAAGCTGAGAGTTTTATCACCGGACAAGCAGACGATAAACTCAGGGGGGAAGGCGGGCTAATTATTGTCCGTGGGCCGCGTTTATGACGAATGTAAAAAAAAAAAACACAACATTATAGGGTGAATTAAACATTACCTTAAGAAATACATTAATTATATATATATATATATATATATATATATATATATATATATATATATATATATATATATATATATTTGGTCAGGTAGTTAGGTGCCGTCCATTAATTACGTCAACAAAATAGGAGGAGAGTGGGGGGGGGGGGTCAGAAAATTTTTGACAATTGTTGACAAGGGGGAGGGGAGGGAGGTCAAGAAAAGTTGATGTCAACAATGTTACTTTTTTTAATTTAATATAATTACTTAATAAATAGGAAAAATTAAGCAGCGTTTGTAGTCCTGTGTTACACAATCGCTTAACATTCAGTATTTTAATTAAACTAACTATATTCCTACTAATTTTGCCACATAAACATTTTGGAAGCCACCTTTTTTAGGGGGGGGGGGTTATCAGATGTTGACGTAATTTTATAGGGGGCGGTCTCTGGAAGTTTGACAAGTTGTTGACAAGGGGGGGGGGAGGTAAAAATCGCCAAAAATTTGTTGACGTAAATAATGGACAGCCCCTTATTACAATTTTGGCGCACCACTTCAAATTATGTCACTACCCATACTTTGAGAACCACCACATGTACGAGAGAGGAGATACGAAGAGAAGAGTTGGTCGATGTAGGTCGTAGGAGGATGTTGATAGATACAATCAATGAGCGAACGCAAAATTGTTTTAGCGTAAGCTGGATTGTCCCAGGCTATGACATAGAATTTCATTCTGTCATTGGCCCTTTAAAAAAACTAACAGCAACATACTAATCAAGACATGGCAGCTTAACAGTGCCGAACGTAGGGCTTTGGGGGCCCGGGGGGAGGGCTTGGCCTCTTAGGGGGCCCCTGCATTTTGACATTCGACATCATGACATCAGATAATGCACTTAATATTTAATGTAAATTTAATGTTTGGGGCCCCCCTCAAGCTGGGGCCCGGGGGGGGCTAATGAATTTGGACCCCCCTCTCCCCTAGTTACGCCTCTGCAGTTTAACCTTTCACAAGACAAAACAACGGTCGCAACTTACGTCTGATGAGCTCACAACGTCGCTATCCCTAGTGGTACGTGTGGATTTTTTTTCCTCTTGCGAATAGACATCCGTACACCGAGACTGTTAGGCAGTGTCTAGAGGATAGATAGAAAAAGTGATATGTTTTTAAAAAACAACAACATAAAAACAACCTAAATTATTAAATGGAATAGAATAGGAAGGTTGTGTGTGTGTTGAGGGGGAGGAGGGGGTACCTTTATGCTTATGGAGTCATAAGAATCTTGATGAAACAGCAAAATCTAGTTTAAATAATGTGTTGTTTTTTTTTTCTCTAAAGTTAACAATGTGTACATGTTGCATGGGAAACAGGGTTAAAAAAAAACAAAAAGCAAACATAAATGTCAAAAGATGTTGTGTTTAGAAACGGCCGCTAATTTGAAAGATGAATGTTTTTTTTTTGTTTTAACGCTATCAAGACGATGTTATTCTCGATGTTGTGTGTGTGTGTGTGGGGGGGGGTTATGCGTAATTAGTGTATCTAAACCTGTATTGTGTTTGTGTGAGTGCCCGTGCGTGTAGTGTGTGTGTGTGTGTGTGTGTGTGCTTTTGATTGAGGGTGATTGTTTGAGAAGTGTGTGTGTGTTAGTGGTTTTGTGTGTGTGTGTGTTGTGCCATCAAATAAAAAAAACCGAGCTCGTGGTCTCGTGGTAATATGCGAATGAAAAGTCAGTAGGCCTGCGGTGGCGTATCCGGCGTGCATCAAACCCACATCAAGAGTGTCACACCGACTGCAGCATGCAGCAGTGGCGTTAATAAACGACAGTGGCGCCCGGGGCAGGACTCTTTACAACAATATATATATATATATATTAGGGCTGTACCGGATTCTAATTTTTAGATCCTGCAGGATCGGAACCGGAATCGGGTTTAATATTTGAATTTTGCCGGAATCGGAACAGGAACCGGATTTTACCGAATTAAATAGTAATTTTTCGAACGAAGTAGTACTTTCTCGCCTAACATCAAAAAGATATAAGAATAAAAAATATAATAAAAATTTAGTTTTTAAGTTCTAGATAGCAAAAAACAGTATTAACCATTTAGATCTTGAAGACTGTGACTAAAACCCCTTCCCCAATCTTGAGTTAAGAAAGATAACTCTGTCAAAATAACAGGTTCGTTTTAAAAATTTATTTAATAAAGCTGTACCTAATTTAACTTGATTTATTTTACAATCAAACAAAGAAATGAGTAACAGATCTTAGAAAGTATAATAAACATGTTTATTAATAAATGAATTCCAATATATATATATATATATATATATATATATATATATACTGTGGCAGCCCCCGATAGTTCATTTTCTTTAGTTTTCCATAGTGACGTCACCGAACCGTGTTATTTCATTCATACTTTCATTTAAACCATTATCTGACTATTTCCCATAAAAACGCAAATCAAAATGCATTTCAAATCTAAATCAATATTACTTTAATGTTCAATGAAAAATGTATCTTCAAGTTATTTATCTAAATTTGTGAGGAGTTTTATTCAAATCGTTACAAAATCCACTAAATTAAAAAAAATGTGCAGAAAAATTAATTATTGAGCTTTTTTAAAACAGTAAACACCCAAAAATAGATCGTTGTCTGCTCTTTAAAAAAAGTTAAACTTTGATAGCTAAATATAGTTTATAGAAAACACGGAATCAAAAGTAGCGGAAGATAAGGTGTCGTATTACTAGACTAGGGGTCGGCAACCTTTTGAGATGAAAGAGCCTAAGTTATAATTTACAATTTTCTCAATTTTTAAAGAGCCACTAAATTTGTTGTTTTATTATTACGGTATTTGGTCAAGCCGCAATTTGACATCGAAAGAGCTACAACTTGACATCGAAATAGCCGCAAGTAGCTCGCGAGCCTCAGGTTGCCGACCCCTGTACTAGACTAAATACGATTCAAATCTTTCTTTTTAATATATTTGTACTTACATATAGAACTAAAAGCGATCGACGTTTTTGTAGTTTTAAAATCAAAGGAATTTATTGTTTTTTATTTAATTTTATAGCGTTAAATATTTCAAAATTATGTTGCGCTAAAAAAATTTCGTACAAATTTCAAACAACAAAAAAATCCGGCTTAAATCCGGCATATTTTAACCGGAACCGGAATCGGAACCGGATTTGTTAAAACTGCCGGAATCCGGCTTAACAGGAACCGGAATCGGATTCCGGTACAGCCCTAATATATATATATATATATATATATATATATATATATATATATCCCCTCTTTCCAGTGCAAAAAAAAAAAGTGGTAAAAAAAAAAACCACCTTAAAATGCTGCCCCTTGCTGGTGGCAAAGTAAGTGCCGCCCAGGGCCTGTCCGCCCCTCGCCTAGTTACGCCACTCTGGTGTTTCACGTGTTGAAGTATTCAATCTCCAGACAATACAGATCTATATTTCCTGTTAGCTTATAATCAAGCTAGCTATTAAAGCCAATAAATAATGTTATCCTAGGGTTCAATAGGTTCAATAGCAATAATTTGAAAAAAATGCGTACAAGATCTAAAAAGTTCAAACGGAAAATTTAGCAGTTGACATGATGCTTATAATAATAATAATAATAATATAATGCACGTTTAAAGAAAATAATAAGCAGGCAGAACCGAAGCTAGCTGCTGCACATGCATACAAGATTAAACTGTTTAAAAAAAATATTAAAAGAAAAACAATAAGTCCAAAAAAATCTATAGCAACGATTATCATGGTACGGGAGAGTTACTATTGCGGCTCTGTGTATTCGCCAGTTGACCGTATTATGTCCTGAAAACTGAAAGATATAGACATGATATAGCATACCCTCCCTTGCCATAAAGTCACATTACAATATTTCTATTGTTTTTATAAAGCGGGGATTATAACTTAAAAAAATGATGAGAACCATACAGCAATATATATATATATACATCAATGAAAGTTCAGGAGCTGCAGCCTGTAGGTAAGGCAGTACTTTACAAAGGACAATACCAAGATAACAAGCGTATCCAATTTTCTTTCCTTTATCGCATGGGTCTGTATCAGGATTGCATCTGGGAAATCCCCCCACCCCCCTACCCGTTTTTCTATGTCTCAAAGATGCCTCACACTGACTTGTACAACAAAGGCTGAAATGGGGTAGGAGTCCAGATGACCGGTAAATTCAATTTTTAGAGCATTTTCGAAAAAAAAAATGCTTTATTGTCCCCGTTTTGTCTGTCTGTCTGTCCGTCATCACCCTAGATCTCAACAACCATAACTCCTAGACCCATGATGTATATATCATTTTGTAGGTCTTCATGTGTACATCAAAAGTTCATTTCGCGATAGGACCTCTCAGGGCCGGGCTTCAGGGCTCCTAGGGGCCTATATATATAGATTATATGCTAAACAAAGGGGCGTAATCATTATTTTTGTAACAGTTATTAAACATGACTTACTTCCCTCTCTATACATGAAAATGCTCTAAAACGTCCTGTTTTTACAGGCCTAATTTTTGCTTGTTTTTTCTACATTGGTGGGGGGGTCGATTATTAGTACGCCCCCCCCCCGAAAGTCCTCATTGTACACTTTAAAAAATGACCCTTCCCGTTATCAGCCTTTTTAATGGCGGGCACACTATTTTCGTTTGCTCGTAAGGCTCCATACGGATTTTGATCCGCTTTAAGACCCATTATGAAAAGAGGTTCTACCCGACCAATAGCAGCTCAAAAAAAAAATAAGAAGAAAGGAGAACAAACATTATGCAAGCTAAATACAGTAATTTTACATGAAGCACACAATAATTGCTGGAATTATATTGCAGTTAGTCTTACGATGGCATTATGAAACTAACAAATAAAAGGTTCATTACGAGCAGAGGCGTACTTAGGAGGTGGGGAGGGGGGTTCCAAATTTGAAAGTTCTCCCCGGGCCCCAGCACTGCCATCGTCATAGACGGGCCAACCCCACTGTGCTGTGACGTGAAAATAGCTACCCATAGCCGCCAGCTGAATAGTACAGGCTGGCGAGTGTGTTACTATGCTACTAAGGCTAGCCTTGCGTGTTACTGTTTTGATTTGAGACAGCACACTGGTGCTTAATTTTTTTTCTATATATGCAAACTCTAAGTAAATATTGGACATATAACAGTCAAAACTGTATTTAGACAAACAATTATACTAGTAAACAACAACATTTTACATTACAACTAATAAGTTATCAGTAAAAGTACGACAACACATTGTAAAATTTTAATAAGTTTATTCCTTTAAAATATGCTCAGTTAAGTCCAACAACATCCTCCGTATTTTATATGAAAGAGAAAATATTGATACAGCTTTTATTTTAGTCATACATTTAAATAAATAAATAAAACAACATTTTTTGTATCACACAAAGACATTAAAATGTAGAAAAAAAAACATCTTGAATATTAAGTTTATACAAACAGACCTTTTCATCTGTCTGTTTGAAATAACGTATGCATGTCTAATTTGTTTAACAGATATTTTCAAGTAATGATATTATAATAATATCCAACAATTTAAATATCTTAAGTAGGTCTAATTTAAGAACAGATTATTACCTAGGCCTTCGCCTAGTGGTAACAGTTACCTGAAATGAATACTTGAAACAATGTTAATTATTTTGCCAAAAATATTAGTTAAAAATTTTAAAAAAAAACATGTTTAGACTGACAATGTTTAGACTGACATTAAAAAGAATACTTGTGCTCCCCCTGCACCTGCAAAAACCAATAACAATAGACTTAAAAATTCCTTTACATTAAAACCCTATTAACAAAACTATTTAGTGTAAGTTTGTAATTTTCTTTTCTTAGCTTTTTTTACTTGTGAACATTTATCTATTTCAGATTTACTGTAATTATTTAGAAGTATGTTAGCCAGATAGCTGGATGTTAATAAAAAAACATTTACTAAAGTTTGCCCACAGATACAATCACCTAGATGTGAAAAATGTGTTTGAAGACATGTATGGAATAATATTAATAAAACCTGTTTCTGGTTACTTTGTGCCAGGAAAAAATCTTCATACCCTTTGCTGATAAGTTTTTTAAACAATGAAAACTGAACAGTCAGTACATCAACTAAAACCTGACTAGGCCATTTTAATCCACCCCTATCTAAATCATGTAAATATGAGTGAAATTGAGTTGAAAATGAAATATCTAGAGTTTTATCTATGGCTAGTTCTTTTGTACAAAAACCACACTTAATCCTATTTGAACTGCGCAACTTAAAAGCTATATAACCAGCAATAAAAATTAATACTTTCTTCTCTGACTCAGTTAAATCTGTTTCTGTACATTTATCAATGAGATCAACAAAATGATTGATACTATCATCTGAAATACTGCTTTCTAAATTATTATCTTGAAAATTAATCAAAACATCAGTAATAGAAATTTTACCATGTGAAGCAGAGGTCACATTAAGCAAACTAACCAATCTAAGTTTTTTTTCAGACTCTAAGAGCTCCTGAACAGAAACATGATAATTAGTGCCACACAATCTGCGATATTTACCGAACCTACTCTCTAGACAGTCTGTCTGAAATTTACCAGTTAGCACATACCGAAATTTTAAGACATCTAATAAATAAGGAATAAGCTCTATAAATGTTGAAACTGTATGCTTTAAAGCTATGAATGTCTCATTACTAAGACCACCAGATCTAGGTCTTAAGTTATAGCTCTCCCACTTAGTTAACCAGTTTAATGTTTTCCTCAGGAAATCTAATCTATCATCTGTTGAGGACTTAAAAGGCTTACTATCTGGGTCTCTTTTAAAGTAACCCTTGTCATAAGATTTAATGTTAAACATTCTCCATAATTTCAAAAGCCGGCTAAGAAAATCAACAGTACCACTAACATCAATTTTTTTCTTTATCATCCAGATGTTTTAAAGAGACAATAACTCTTTTCATCAAATACTTTTAATGCCAAACTAACATTTTGCCTTTCTATGCTTGATGGGTAAATTGATTTATAAGTCAAACCTGGGGCCAATTTAAGTGAATTGTCTTTTTCTGTGCTATACAACAGTCGAATAAGGGAAAACTTGGCACATGTTTCTACAGAACTGTCTTCTTCATTAAAAGGAGGAAACCTAAATGTTTGACAGTCATCACTCTGTCCTATCCAATTGTTCCGTATAGATTTAATTAAATGGACACTGTCAAATAAGAAAAATAATTTCCTCTGTTCATTACAAGGATGACAAATAGAAGACACCAATTTACCACTTCCAAAGGACATAAACATTTTTCTATTGACAAGATTATTGTCAGATAAGATAGCCAGTACTTGAAAACCAGACTGTTCTACCATGTTCAACACTTTCACAGAACATTCTTTCAAAAAATCAGTTGTTAATTTACTGACAGGTACCATAGAAACAACATCCTTATTTTTAGATAACAGTGAGCAAATCATAAAAGTTAATACAGTGCCTGCTGCAACTGAGGAATCATTAGCAGCTTTTCCTACAATAGAACCACCTTTATAAGTTACCTCGCTATTGACATAAATTTCATCTACTAAAAGAATAACAACCTTTTCAATTGGCTGTAAGACTGTTGCCTTTTGTTTAAGGTAAGCAGCATTAGAATTCTCAGTTAATTTAACTTTTAATGGAACTGACAATTTATTTAAAAAAGAAATATGAGGAAGAGTCAATACTTTATCCCTGGTACACTGATAAGCTGCTCTAGATATAGTCATCAACTGATAGGCAAATACTAATGTTTGAGGACTGTATTTATTTTTGGAAGCAAACAAAAGAAAGAACTGTTCAGTAATAAAGGACAATCTAAATTTGACATCATCATCATAGTACCACCTAGACTAGACAGCCTGTCACACAAACCCTGCAAGGAACTACCAACAATATCAATTTGCTCTTCTACTTTTCTGTCTATTAAAATGACTCAAGATACTGGACAACACTGACCAACAGGTTAAATGGCTATTTTTACCTAAAATCCAAGCTAAATTTGCCTTAGATACCTTAAATTTACCTTTGAAAACAGTGGTTTTTAAATTCAAACTAATACATACAGATACCACAACAGTCGGCACATCTTGAATATCAAGTTTGTACAAACAAACCTTTTCATCTGACTGTTTGAAATTCCACTGTGGATAGTCTTTCATAAAAATGCTTAGTTTATCCATCAGGTCAGAGTACTCATTAATTTTATCATTTTCCAAAAACGTATTCAAAATCTCATCCTCTTGACGTGCAGCCTCTGCCCTCCTAGTGTCTGGATTTTTACGTGGCTGTGGTGGGTCCTGGGATAAATATGATGGAGTATTGGGAAAAATGGTTGGATAGGCACCAGAAGCCAATTTAGGTCGATCTCGTGGAACACTAATAATGGTACCATCAGGACGTGTGGCCGAGTTTATCCGAATTATAAATTGTGGTGCAAAATGCTTTTCACAAACCACTGTAGTTTTAGAAACTTCTAAATCACGGGGAATATATTTCAGCCATTTCTTCTTCATTGTTTCCTCAGATGGAAATTGAAAGATGCTGACCTTCTCATATGGTGTAGTTAATGTAGCTGCATAATTTCCACGACAACCAGGTACACAACACTTAGGCATTGTACACTGAAATAAAAAAGAAAGACATTTATAAGAGCAATATGAAAATGTAATGTTTGATGATTTAAGAAATCCAATCTACGAGATATTCTTTCACTAGAGATAGAATACATTTACTATTGAGATGTACTAGGTTCTGAATAAAAAATGAATAAATATTAATTAAATAGACACATTACGTTTTCAAAATGTTTTTATGGTGTGTAATAAAAAATTGGATGCTATATGGTTGTAGCTAATAAATTGTAAGTAACATTTTCTTTTTCATTTCAAATCAACTTCGTTTACAATAGAATACAGTTAACTTTTAACATGTCATGAAAAGACTGACAACAAAATGCAATGTTTGTTTTAAAACGATAAAGTAAGAGTAAAGAAAAATACTTACAGTAAATTGTTGACGTAGAGGTTTGGTGTAGTAGTGTCAAAACTTTTTAAATAAATAACAAAATTAATATCCACGACAAAATGAAATGAACCACTGATCAGCAACACTCAGAGTGAAATTCAAAATGGCTGGGTAAGTGTCGTGACGTCATCAATCTCGTTCTTTCTCATCTCCACGGCCTAGTGTGATTCAGATGGCAGTGGCCCCAGCTTGAAAGGGGGCACCATTTTTTTTACATTAAATATTAAGTACATTATTTCATGTCATGATGTCGAATGTCAAAATGCAGGGGCCCTCAAACAGGCCAAGCCCCCCCAGGGCCCCCAAATCCCTAGGTTCGACATTGATTACGAGACTTACTAGTGTCACTGAAGTAATTCTTATAATTTTTTTTTTAAACAACCCAATTCACGTTAACTGGTGGTCGTGGCAACTACGGGAACTCACGTGATTAAGAGATACATCTTCCTTACCCTTCGCACAGACACACACAATCAAACACACACACATGCACACAGACAAAAACGACACACCCGCGGACTCATAAAAGCAGACATACTTGACACACTGACACACACACACAGCACAATACAAACAGAACAGTTTTTTTAGAGTTGTTTTTTTGTCGCCCTGGTCACTGCCGTCAGAGACCTAAATAATTGGGGGGGGGGCATGCAAAGGTATCCGTCAGGGGGCTCCAGATGCATCAAATTGGACTTTGTACTGGATAGGGCTCGTGGGCAGTGCGGTGCCATGTGGCGGTCGCCTTGTTTGCATATAAAAATAAAAACGGCACAGTACTTTAATGCACACACACACACACAGGTAGAGACCCACACAACAACCTCGCATGTAAACTTGTGCCTGCGAGACACTAAATCAATGACAAGTAACACATGAGACAGCTGAGAGTTGACATCCTTGCTACAATTATATTGGCGTGATTGTTAGGGGCGGGGGGGGGGGGTTAAGGGGTGTTAACGACAGACAACTAATATCTCAACGAGTGGACTGTTCCCGTCCCTCGTCTATCTGCACTGGTCTACGACATCAGCAGCGTAGCTCAGTCCATGGTGAGGATGAGATGTTTATCTTTTAGATCCTGGTCAAAATATAAACCACTATGGGACTTCTTTTTTTTTTGTAGTGCCCCTTCATTCATCCGCATCATTGCCGTTAGTAATAATGGCCATGGAGGCACCACGGAAGACATTGAAGGAACTTTCACCATGACGGTAAAAAAAAAAAAAAATTCCCTCGGTTTTCACTGGAGTTCGAACGGAAATCTTGAGGTCGACGATCTAGCGCTCCACCTCTAGACCATACGTCCTGTTATCCGTCGTGATGAACTGTTCCCATCATTACTAATTACTATAGATATTTGCATCTATTAATGTTCATAATGACAGACAAACTAATGATTAGCAGGAGGGACAGACAAACTAAACATCCTTAAATCAAATGGAAAAAAAAAATTACAATTTTCGCTTCTGAAACAAAATGTTTGATACTTCCCCCCTCCCCATTTATCAAAATCTTCGATTTACCCTTTACCCTCAACCCTTTTCTCTCTCCCCACACACTTCAGACGGAAGCATACGACGACAGATATGGGTCAATTGGTAATTATTTTCCCACTGATGTGTGTTCAGCTAAGGGAAAGATAACTGGTATTCAACACATAAACACATCAATATGAATCGTCTCCCCATCCCGTGGTTTATGTCCCACAAGGTCTCCCACTGGAAAATAACTGGCGATAGAAGTATAAGATGATGTGATGAACAAATCAGGGCAAATCTCTCACCTTCAGCCACTACTCCAGTACTTCTCACACGAGTCAACAGAATGCAGTCAACGGCTACTCTCATATTGTTTCGTTTTTTTTTTCTTTAGCTTTGGTATACTCCCAGGCACGTGCGAATGGAAGGCTGGAGGACTGAGGGAGGGGAGGGATCCGATTAATCCCACGGCTACTGTAGCAGCAGTCCGAGACAAACAATGCGCATCTGGTCCAGGGGAAACAAATTAAAAACTCTGCGGGTCATTTTTGAATTCTTCCCCCTCCACCATAGCGTTTAGTTCGTCCCTCTCACCAATTGGTGTGTGTGTTTGCCTGAAAGAGAAAGAGAGAGAGAGAGAGAGAGAGAGAGAGACAGAGAAAGAGAGAGAGAGAGAGACAGAGAAAGAGAGAGAGAGAGAAAGAGAGAGAGAAAGAGAGAAAGAGAAAGAGAGACAGAGAGAGACTGAGAAAGAGAGAGAGAGAGAGAGAGAGAGAGAGAATGACCTTTTACTCCAGTGGAATAACGCAAAGTGGGAAGTGAAAAAAAAACTGAGGTGAAGAGGAGTTAAATAAATAAAAAAAACCTAACTCAGGAGTGTGTCACACTTGGAAAAAAAATGGGGGTGGGGTGGGGCGGTGCCTTTCTTAAATCGACGTTCCATATTTCGCACGAACCGATGAGTTGACAAAAAAAAAACTCATGTAAAGCCCCCCCCCCCCCCCCAACAAAATCCACCACCTGAAACCACTCTCTAAACGTACACAATAATCGCTGTCTTTTTTTTTATATAGAACATTGCTTTAGACAACGGGCCATCAATGGTAGACTCCCTGACGATGGCCCTGATACTGCTAGTGCTATAATGACGCTAGTTTTACCCTATATGTAAGTAAATAACAAATTCCAAGTTCCGTGTTAACCGTTCAAACGGATGGTGGATTCAATTGGACTCCGCCTGGGTTTTTTTCCAAACTATAAAAGGAAACAATATTTAAGAAGACAAGCCGACCTTTAAAAACCGTTCTAATTCGGGGACCAAACCAAATCAAATAAGAGGTTATTTAATAAGTAAAGCAACTGAGTTTTCCCCCACAGAATATTATCAGAAGAGTTACCTTCATTGTTTTTTTTTTCAACCGACGTCACGACTTGTTCGGCTGCTTTTTTGTCTAGTTCAGAGGTTCTCTAAATGTTGGTCTAGAGTAGTCTAGACACAGATGTGGGTTTTAGACTTATTTGTAGTCGCCATATTCCCCCCCCCCCCAAGAAATAAATTTATGAAAAAATAAATAATAATTTAAGATTTTATTTTCATTGTTATTCAAAAAAAAATTAACAACCAAAAAGTTATTAAAATAGGTCTATAGCAGGGCTTCTTAAACTTTTGTAATTCACGACCCCATTTATGATTGCGAGTTTCTTGACGACCCCATACAAATATAAAAGAAAAATAAATTAATATTTTTTGATGATATATTTATTAGGTTAAATTGTATTTTTATCTCTCGCGACCCCAGAATTTAGCTACGCGACCCCGCGACCCATAGTTTAAGAAGCCCTGGTCTATTGTAATATAACTTGAGTACCTCTGGTCTAGTTAGTAATACTGAAAGTACTCGATTTTTTTTTTCTTTTTCTTGATGGAGGTGGGGGGGGGGTGGATTCTGGCTTGACAGCCAGACACGTAAAGGGAGGAAAGAATGAGTGGTTAGGGTGGGAGGAAGGGGCGCCTTTCGACTGGCATCAGAATCAAGGCAAACAACTCGGCTACGTGAGGAGTTAGCACTGAATAAAGGGGAGAGGGGGGTAACAAAGACCTGATCTGGTGAATACTTCCAAACGTCACAACAGCAGTCAGTTCTGTGAAACTTCAGAACTGATCAAGTTACAAGAGAAGGAATAATAAAAAAAAAAAAAAGGAAAGAATTTTACAGAGAACCATCTGTTGAACACTCTGTAGATCTGTGGTCTAGTGTAGACAGACTAAGTGGTCGGGCATCGGGATCTGCCCGTGAGAAGCTCAAGTGCTCAAAATTTTTCAGAAGCCAAGTACCCAGGTATTGAGTTAGGGGAAACAAGTGTCTGATGATCTGATACCAATGAATAAATAAATAAAGATTCCCTGAATGAGGACCACCGGGACCGCTGATTAAATAAATAAAGATTCCCTGAAATAGGAGCACCGGGACCGCTGAATAAATAAATAAAGATTCCCTGAATGAGGACCACCGGGACCGCTGAATAAATAAATAAAGATTCCCTGAATGAGGACCATCGGGACCGCTGAATAAATAAATAAAGATTCCCTGAATGAGGACCACCGGGACCGCTGAATAAATAAATAAAGATTCCCTGAATGAGGACCACCGGGACCGCTGAATAAATAAATAAAGATTCCCTGAATGAGGACCACCGGGACCGCTGAATAAATAAATAAAGATTCCCTGAATGAGGACCACCGGGACCGCTGAATAAATAAATAAAAATTCCCTGAATGAGGACCATCGGGACCGCTGAATAAATAAATAAAGATTCCCTGAATGAGGACCATCGGGACCGCTGAATAAATAAATAAAGATTCCCTGAATGAGGACCATCGGGACCGCTGAATAAATAAATAAAGATTCCCTGAATGAGGACCATCGGGACCGCTGAATAAATAAATAAAGATTCCCTGAATGAGGACCATCGGGACCGCTGAATAAATAAATAAAGATTCCCTGAATGAGGACCATCGGGACCGCTGAATAAATAAATAAAGATTCCCTGAATGAGGACCATCGGGACCGCTGAATAAATAAATAAAGATTCCCTGAATGAGGACCATCGGGACCGCTGAATAAATAAATAAAGATTCCCTGAATGAGGACCATCGGGACCGCTGAATAAATAAATAAAGATTCCCTGAATGAGGACCATCGGGACCGCTGAATAAATAAATAAAGATTCCCTGAATGAGGACCATCGGGACCGCTGAATAAATAAATAAAGATTCCCTGAATGAGGACCATCGGGACCGCTGAATAAATAAATAAAGATTCCCTGAATGAGGACCATCGGGACCGCTGAATAAATAAATAAAGATTCCCTGAATGAGGACCATCGGGACCGCTGAATAAATAAATAAAGATTCCCTGAATGAGGACCCTCCCCCCCCCCCCACCCGAGACCGCTGAAATTCGAGTTGATCCGCCGATCTGCCCGTGCCAGGTGCACGGAGAGAATTGGGAACGAACCCGTGACGATAAAATAAAACAGATAATAGAAGCCATTTATTATATATTACATGTATAAATAAAACTTTCAGTGAAGTCACGCCCACCTGACCTCTACTTCAGGAATCTTAGTTCTGAGAAATACACAGTGTCAAGAAACTGTGCCAACCACGGGTTTAAGCTGCAAAAGTCATTTGTAATATATCACACACATTTATAATAATAATAATAAAAAAAAATTGAATAAACCGTCACGCCGTGTGAAAAAAGAAACATGTTTTAATCAGGCATGACGGGGTGGTCGGGTGGGGGGGGGGGGGTAACAAGACGTGAAGTCATGCATGCACGGAAGTCGCTACTACATGCAGTACAAATTACCACATAAAACCTGTACACTTCTCTCCATCCATCTATAAATGTTGTGAATAATTGTTAAAACGAGTTGTTGGCAATAGTTGTCGAGCGTTATAAAAATTTCTCCTATGACAAACATTCAAAAAGACGGACAATGTAATGGACCGGTCACACATAATTTAACGCATGAAGGTGGGTGGATGGTGGATTCGTGGCTGTATCTGTCACCTGGTTATTTAGATAGGGCGTTGGTCGTTCTCATCTGTTGTATAACGCTAAAGAATAAAACCGAGAAAGTTCTTCTCAGTTGGGGGGGGGGGGGGGAGGGGGGGGTCTAAGATAATTAGATGAGGGAGCGCCCCGGAATGTCTTCATTATTGTATACTAGCTGAACCTGCAAAATATTTGAATAAACGTTGACTATTTGTTCAGCTTTGAGGTCATTTTTTTTTCTTTTTGTCTTGAAGAATGCATAGACTTATTTTGTCCTTTTATGATAGCTGAGAACTTTATGTGTACAGAAAATGTGCAGAATTTCTTTTTTTTTTTCGACCTTGAATGGTAATATGTTATTATCACTTTTTAAACATCAAAGAATGTTACGACCACGGAAACTATTTAAAACTGTAGATTTAAAAAAAAAAACTGAAACAAATCGAGACGTGGGCAGGAAGATTTATATTTGAAAACAGGAAACAGTATTCTTGATTCTTATTCTTACTTTCGATCTCACGCAGACAAAGAGTTGAGACCGCTAGTATTATATTAGGAGAGAAGAGAAGAGGCAGTGAAGGAGAGAAGGAAAGAGACAGCGAAGGAGAGGAGGAAAGAGGCAGTGAAGGAGAGAAGGGAAGAGGCAGTGAAGGAGAGAAGGAAAGAGGCAGTGAAGGAGAGAAGGAAAGAGACAGTGAAGGAGAGAAGAGAAGAGGCAGTGAAGGAGAGAAGAGAAGAGGCAGTGAAGGAGAGAAGGAAAGAGACAGTGAAGGAGAGGAGGAAAGAGCCAGTGAAGGAGAGAAGGAAAGAGGCAGTGAAGGAGAGAAGGAAAGAGACAGTGAAGGAGAGAAGGAAAGAGGCAGTGGAGGAGAGAAGGAAAGAGACAGTGAAGGAGAGAAGGAAAGAGGCAGTGAAGGAGAGAAGGAAAGAGGCAGTGAAGGAGAGAAGGAAAGAGACAGTGAAGGAGAGAAGGAAAGAGGCAGTGAAGGAGAGAAGGAAAGAGACAGTGAAGGAGAGAAGGCAAGAGGCAGTGAAGGAGAGAAGGAAAGAGACAGTGAAGGAAAGAAGGAAAGAGGCAGTGAAGGAGAGAAGGAAAGAGGCAGTGAAGGAGAGAAGGAAAGAGACAGTGAAGGAAAGAAGGAAAGAGGCAGTGAAGGAGAGAAGGAAAGAGGCAGTGAAGGAGAGAAGGAAAGAGGCAGTGAAGGAGAGAAGTAAAGAAGAGAGAGGACGAGAGTGCAACAAGATAAAATAAGAAGAATCAATAAGATTAATCTGACACGTGACAAAAAAAAAGTTTCAATATCGCGAAAAAAAAAAACTATAATATGTGTTCTGTAAAATACAATGCATGCTATACAAGATTTTCAAAAACAAAAAAAAATGCATTTCCCTTGTGTACTCACGTTCTAGTAGAACGATAAGATGGAACAACAAACAAAACGAAGCGGGGAGGGGGGGGGGGACAAAAAATCTCACAAGAGTAGGTCATCGATCCAAGGCAATTGCACTCAGCACATTGAATAACACACAGAAATAGCACTCTGCAAGTAGAGTGACACACGTGAATAACACGCAAAAAACATTGCACTGCAGCAGAGTGACACGCGTGAGAACAGCACGTGTAGCACGAAGTACACACCGTGGGCACTTACAGCGGGGTACAGCGTACCCTCAGATTTAATAATATTGATTACAATGTGACTACAGGTACTTTGCAGCGGTGAATAAATCCAATCTGTGGTATGACACACGTGACAACAGCAGCACGTGTTGCGTTGAAAAACAAAACAGCATGCACGTTCAAATGGGCTCACATCATCATGGCATGCCAGTGAGTACGATGTAAACAACTTGGAAGTATAGAATAATCACACGTCCAGTGGGTATCACGCGCGCGTGAGAACAAGACGTGTAGCGCGAGACACACACCGAGTAGAACGTTCCCACTGTGTGTGCATTATGATTACAGTGGTAACAGCCACTTGGGCAGGCACTGTCGACTAGAGACTGAACGATGCGAGCAATGACTATAGGGCATATTGTCACACAAACGGGCAGTGGCGTAGCCGAGCTTAACTCGCGCCGGGGGGCACAATACCTTTTTAGCGCCGCCCCCCCCCCTCTTTTCGAAAACCATATAACATTATATTATATGTAAAATATACCATTTGGCGCCTCTTTGTGAGTAGCGCCCGGGGCATGATGCCCGCCTTGCTACGCCACTGGAAACAGCTGGGACAGATGAATGGCTAGAAGGGGTGGGGTGGGGGGCACTGGCGAACACTGTTATACTTACCACCAGGGCCGGCTTTAAGAATTGCGGGGTCCAATTTAACGGATGATTGAGAGACCCCTCTTCTATTTTTTTTTAAACAATAACAGCTATTACTATCAATGCTAAATGTAAATTGCGGGGCCCCAGCAATCGGTCAAATCCTCCTAAGGCCTACCCTGCTTACCACATACCGGATGATAAACAAGAAATATTACGTCATTGTAATTTTGTAATAGTGACTCCGCGGAGCCTTAAAAGGAAAAAAAAAACGGGGGGGGGGGGAATCATAAAGACGATCCGTTTTGATAATTTTTATTCAGAGTCAGAAATAGTTATATTTATATGCAGTGTCTTTTTTTTTTGGGGGGGGGGGCTGCCCTCTCCCTTCTCCCCCCCCCCCGTCAAAGGTGTCTTCCGGAACGAATAATATATAATCTAATGATATCAGCTACATCTAGCTCAGGGCCCCTAGAAACACCTAAATGTCTCTGCCTAAGGCTCACTAAATAGCTAAGAACGGCCCTGCGTGCGTGTGTAACAATTTACACCACAACAATGTGTATAGAAAAGAATATTTTTGTCCTGGTGTTCGTAAAGCTAATCAAAGGCAATGCTGCAGCCAACTGCGAAACAAAATCTACACGCAAATACAATAATTACCAGCTCATGGAAGAATTCACTGCTTTAAAATACAACACTAATCAACGGTTTTCGGAAAATACTACATTGTGGGTGGCATACATACGAATACATATTACAGTATAGGTGTAATACTTACACATACACAATAACCCACGATTTCGGAGTAAAGCACACAGCACACTTCCGCGAATACACAACACAATAAAACAGTACCTGTTTAAATTATCAGCTGTCATAATCAAAACATAAGTCCGATAATTCACACCGACCGTGACCTTTGAACTACACGTTACAATCCGTTCAATGATGTCTGTAAACAAAAACAAAAAATCAAGCTATGCTGAAGTACACTTGCCCAATGGATATAAAAAGAACGAGCCTAGCTTCGTTGGCGTATGATTTCAACGTCTGACTGTGCACTGATGGCATCTCATCGAGACTGGGAGGGGGGGGGAGAGAGGTTGGAACCGCAATAACGTTTATGTTTTACACGACCCAATGCCGAGTTGCCAAGATTAAAGCTTACGGCGACGTATTTTGAACATGAATGGTGGACGCATGCGACTCTATCTGTAAGGAGGGCAATACGGAAAAATCAACAGACAAGATCTGACGTAAAATGTAAACTTCGTTAGGTTACAGCTGACCCCCATTGCATCTCGTTTGTGTGTGTGTGTGTATTTGTATGTATTCAAATAGAAATCACCTGCGAAAATATGTTTGCTTCAAGAAGCGGCAATGACTTCTTGCCGTTTACTTGTAAGAGGTTAGTGGGGATACACGTGGTGTTTGACAAACGAGTGCCCCAGTGTTATAGCCTTATTAGCCAAGTGATTAATCAGTCATGCAATTGGCCCTGATCAGACCATGGTCACGGATGAACACACACACACACAAGTTTGTTGATGTCACTGGCGTTAGGACACGTGACCTTAATTCCCCCCCCCCCACCAGTGTCAATTCCTGACAGCTGTAAGGTCATCCGATGCCAACAGCATCATCTGCCACGCTATTTATTTATCTGTCTGTATAACAACTATCTGTCTATCTGTTTACGGGCAATGTCTGCAAGCCGGCTAAAAAATGTTTAATATTTGTTAAATAAAGACAGTCGACCACGCCCGCCCACTGGTCAATCTGTCAGCAAAACAAATTTATCTCGCCTTTAATCATTTTTTTTTTCGGCCACTCGACAAATTGGCAATTGATGTTCTTTCTTGTTCATTCGATACAGTTCACATCGTCAACTCGAGCTTTGGCAGATCGCACCAAATTAAAAGTGCGCATCGGCCGTTGTAAGACATTGTCCGGTTTTGCGCCGTACATGTCACATTAGGGTATTATAACGTAATAATATATATATATGACAAATATATATATATATATATATATGGTGATATATATCCTTCGTAAGAGTTGTTAGTTTTTTTTTTAATTGGGAAAACCCAAATAGTACCCGTAGCTGAAGGCCATTCTCACACCCATTCCTATTAATTCACACGACCGCCCGCCCATATGGTAAACAGCAGCCCTTTATGTAAAGATCTCACAGCGGTCTGACGGACACAAACCAGATAAACCAAGAAGACTAGCGGCGATTCCCTTGAGAGAGAACGGGTGGGACCATCTGATTGATAAGGCAACCTGTTAATTAAAAAGACCAATAAACAAAAAAGTCACAATTCGTGGGGGGGGGGGGGGGGGGTAGGGGCGCGCGGTCTCTACCACTGGGAAGCGTTCAAACAAGGCGCCAGTACCGATAACCCACGGGGTCAAAATAAAATGAGACCAGCCGAGCCCTCCATAATTACTCAGAAGTAAATCTTACTCACTAACACACGCGCGAGAGAGGGCATGCACTATATTCTTCCACCACACCAATACCAGCCCCCTCCACCCCGACCCCCACCCCCGATCATTTATGGCATTCGACATGTGACAGTGGAGATCCGGCTGGAATCCGACATGCCTGACATATTAACGATTGCAACACGCTGCCCGACTTCGTCTTTTTTTTTCCTCTCTCTGTCTCTCTCTCTCTCAAACCGACGGGGTCCCCCCCCCCCAATCCCTCCCTGCGCACAGGCACGCTAGCCAAAAAGAGAATGGTAGATACGCCATGCATGTTAGAACAAATGGGTCCATCTACCCACTCACTCATTCGCACCCACCTACAAATTAACGAGTTGATTCACTGTAATTCAGAAACGTAACGAGAATAATGAAAATAAAAAAAAAATTATAAATATATCGTGTTGTTTCTTGATCCAGCACCTCCGGTGAATCAAGGCTAAATCTAAAAGCTAGTTACTTTAAGGTCGACAGTACATGATGTAAATCATTATTTTTTTTTTTTTACGGATGTAATTCCTAATATAAAGAAACTATAATATAAACAATAAATAAGAGTCATTTTGGCAAGCGCATGGCATGGCGGGGAAACGCAATACATAAACGATTCAAGAAACATTTTTTTTTTTGACAAATCAGACTCAAGAAAGTTTCACCAGTCTACATGTAACTTGAGCATCAACAAGGAAGAGGGGGTGGGAGGTGGGAAGGAATTTTCTATGGTTATGTGAGAACCTTCATAAGTCAAACACACACAAGTGAATATTACCAACTATGTGCTACCAAAACGTTTCAAATGTCAGTACAGACGCATATTAACACACATATATAACACACCAGTTATTTGTCAAAATTCAATACAGACATATACAAAAAAAGGTAAAGCTCCCTTAGCCCTAGCGTGCCATGGGGGGCAGATAAAGTGTGGTTAGCACAACGCCCAGTCGCCTTTACTTCCCCATTTTAAGCTGGGTGATCTTGTGGGACGTGTTTAAAACAAATTTCACCTTAAAAAATTCCCTTGGTTTTCACAGAGGATCGAACCCAGGACTCTCAGGTCGACAGTCGAGTTTCTATACCACTCGGCCATCCGTCCCACTGATACACACTTATAAACTACACATATACATATATCGACACAAAGCAAACCTCATATTATGAGCAACAAAGCAAAGACTTTAAATATATATATGTATATATATGCAACAGCTCCCGCCACTATTTCCCTTTCTGGCTACTGTAAACACATTTAAATTTAAACGACACACATACATATAGCGACACACAGCAAACCTCAAATAATAAGTAACAAATCAAAGACTTAAAATGAAACTTAAATGGAACAGCCCCGTCCACTATTTCTCTCTCTCTGGTTCCGAGAAACCCGTTTCGTGCTTAATACAAATTTCTTGTCATTCCTCGGCCATCCACACCACCGTCTGTCTCCCCAACCCCCCCCCCCCCACTGCCTCGTGTCGTGATTCACCGGGAGGGGGGGGGAGGTTCTGAGCTCATCAAGTATCGATATGTATATTTTGAACATCCGCCGGTGGCCGACCCAAAAAAAGTGAGTATTTTGGTCGGGAAGTGAGGAGGAGGGCGGGGTGACGACAGTTCATGGACATACATTGTGCCGGGTCCTTCCATCAAGTCGTTATTACAGTCCGTGTGATTCACTAACTATTTGTACTCAATAGAGTGAATTTAGAATTGCTGCACTCAATCACCTCATGTTTGTAAGTAAACCCTGATATGTAACAACATTTGTCTATTTCTAAAAAAAAAACAAACACAACCACAACAGAAAAGCATACTCGACACACACACACACACACACACACAAATAGTTCACAGTCAAATGAAGTTGCAGGTCATCAGGGGGGGGGGTAAAAAAAAAGGGGATCAAGAGTTAATAAAAAAAAAAGAATCTGAGTTGTTGTTTTTTTTTTCCCCCTTACACGGCCACACAACAAACTTCAATGATGGTTTGGTGCAGTTTCACCATACAAGTGGCTCCAGTGTCGCTGATTGATATCAAAGCGGATCAGTCCAAGACAATACATGCATAGAACAAATCCAATCTACCGATTTGAAAAACGCAAGGTATTTAGATATTATTGTTGTTTGGGGTGGGGGTGTAACTTATTATTTTAGGGGGGGGGTGTAACAGCTGGCTAAGTGTTTACACTGAAGCAAAAAGTATTCCCAGCAGCAAATACATACATTTACTTTATATATATACGCACGCACGCACGCACGCACGCACACGCACACACACACACACACACTCTCGCATCAACTTACATACATCGAGCTATATGAAAAGTAAATGAAAACATACACATTTTACACCTTGTGGTATATGTCTCTAGCATCATGGTGGCAGTGGCTGTAGTCGTGCTGGGTGCGGAGTCTGAAAATTCCGCTTCCCCCCCCCCCTCTCCCCTTAGCATGCAAAAAAAAAATTTATAATAATAAGGTACTAAAGTACGACAGATGCCGTGCATACCTAGTGACAAAGTAAGTGACGCCGCTGATCGATTACACGTTAGACGTGATGATTGGCATAACGTTAGACAATGGTACACATGTGGAAGACTATATTTATAAACCGATATACAGTAGCTAAAGTGAATCAGAAAGGGGAGATTCTGATCATTCTGGTGAATGTTTCATTGTGCCAATGGAGCAAGCAAGAAAGTGACCTGGGAGTAGGAGGAAGGCGGTGTGGCGGGGCGGAAAGAAAGAAGAATGATGAGAAATAGATGTCGATTGAAGAAACCAGGAGTTACAGTGTCGGGGATGGGGGGGGGGGGGGGGGAGTTAATAACAAAGAGAGCCACAGCTGAAAGAACAGCGGTCTAAAGAAGAGTGATTAGCATGACTCGAGAGTGTGTGTCTCTCAGTTTGGTGCCACTACTGACAACTCCACACTATAGCCGTGGTTAAACGCATTATTGACAGTGGGTGGATGAATACAACAGAGGGAATGGTCAAATCTATATTCAGAAGATACAAAAAAAAAACATTTCTGACAGTGGGTGGATGAATACAACAGAGGGAATGGTCAAATCTATATTCAGAAGATACAAAAAGAAAAATATTACTGACAGTGGGTGGATGAATACAACAGAGGGAATGGTCAAATCTATATTCAGAAGATACAAAAAAAAAAAAAATTACTGACAGTGGGTGGATGAATACAACAGAGGGAATGGTCAAATCTATATTCAGAAGATACAAAAAAAAACATTACTGACAGTGGGTGGATGAATACAACAGAGGGAATGGTCAAATCTATATTCAGAAGATACAAAAAGAAAAATATTACTGACAGTGGGTGGATGAATACAACAGAGGGAATGGTCAAATCTATATTCAGAAGATACAAAAAAAAAAAAAAATTACTGACAGTGGGTGGATGAATACAACAGAGGGAATGGTCAAATCTATATTCAGAAGATACAAAAAAAAAAACATTACTGACAGTGGGTGGATGAATACAACAGAGGGAATGGTCAAATCTATATTCAGAAGATACAAAAAGAAAAATATTACTGACAGTGGGTGGATGAATACAACAGAGGGAATGGTCAAATCTATATTCAGAAGATACAAAAAAAAAACATTACTGACAGTGGGTGGGTGGATACAACAGAGGGAATGGTCAAATCTATATTCAGAAGATACAAAAAAAAAACATTATTGACAGTGGGTGGGTGGATACAATAGACGGAATGATTAAATCTATATTCAGAAGATACAAAAAAAAAACATTACTGACAGTGGGTGGATGAATACAACAGAGGGAATGGTCAAATCTATATTCAGAAGATACAAAAAAAAACATTACTGACAGTGGGTGGATGAATACAACAGAGGGAATGGTCAAATCTATATTCAGAAGATACAAAAAGAAAAATATTACTGACAGTGGGTGGATGAATACAACAGAGGGAATGGTCAAATCTATATTCAGAAGATACAAAAAAAAAAAAAAAATTACTGACAGTGGGTGGATGAATACAACAGAGGGAATGGTCAAATCTATATTCAGAAGATACAAAAAAAAAAACATTACTGACAGTGGGTGGATGAATACAACAGAGGGAATGGTCAAATCTATATTCAGAAGATACAAAAAGAAAAATATTACTGACAGTGGGTGGATGAATACAACAGAGGGAATGGTCAAATCTATATTCAGAAGATACAAAAAAAAAACATTACTGACAGTGGGTGGGTGGATACAACAGAGGGAATGGTCAAATCTATATTCAGAAGATACAAAAAAAAAACATTATTGACAGTGGGTGGGTGGATACAATAGACGGAATGATTAAATCTATATTCAGAAGATACAAAAAAAAAACATTATTGACAGTGGGTGGGTGGATACAATAGACGGAATGATTAAATCTATATTCAGAAGATACAAAAAAACATTATTGACAGTGGGTGGGTGGATACAATAGACGGAATGATTAAATCTATATTCAGAAGATACAAAAAAAAAACATTATTGACAGTGGGTGGGTGGATACAATAGACGGAATGATTAAATCTATATTCAGAAGATACAAAAAAAAAACATTATTGACAGTGGGTGGGTGGATACAATAGACGGAATGATTAAATCTATATTCAGAAGATACAAAAAAAAACATTATTGACAGTGGGTGGGTGGATACAATAGACGGAATGATTAAATCTATATTCAGAAGATACAAAAAAAAAACATTATTGACAGTGGGTGGGTGGATACAATAGAGCGGAATGATTAAATCTATATTCAGAAGATACAAAAAAAAAAACATTATTGACAGTGGGTGGGTGGATACAATAGACGGAATGATTAAATCTATATTCAGAAGATACAAAAAAAAAACATTATTGACAGTGGGTGGGTGGATACAATAGACGGAATGATTAAATCTATATTCAGAAGATAAAAAAAAAAACATTATTGACAGTGGGTGGGTGGATACAATAGACGGAATGATTAAATCTATATTCAGAAGATACAAAAAAAAAACATTATTGACAGTGGGTGGGTGGATACAATAGACGGAATGATTAAATCTATATTCAGAAGATACAAAAAAAAAAAACATTATTGACAGTGGGTGGGTGGATACAATAGACGGAATGATTAAATCTATATTCAGAAGATACAAAAAAAAAACATTATTGACAGTGGGTGGGTGGATACAATAGACGGAATGATTAAATCTATATTCAGAAGATACAAAAAAAAAACATTATTGACAGTGGGTGGGTGGATACAATAGACGGAATGATTAAATCTATATTCAGAAGATACAAAAAAAAAACATTATTGACAGTGGGTGGGTGGATACAATAGACGGAATGATTAAATCTATATTCAGAAGATACAAATTTTAAGTGGATGTGGGTGGGTGGGTGGGGGGACCGGAATGGTTACATTATGTTAAATAGTAGTAAAAGTAAATGCTCTCTGGTAGAGCCTAAAAAGATTGTTGTGGTCATAGGAAGTAAATATGACACTGGTCACTTGTTTTTCTTTTCCCCTACTAATTGTCAGGAAACTCTGTTTTTCAAGTTGGATAATCTTGGAGTCATTGATCGGGCACAAGTGATGTCTGGGCACCCGCTGAGGCCCGAGGCGGGGACCGTCGAGTTCACTACATCAACCTCCCCTCTCTATCTCTATCTCTCTCTCTCTCTCTCCCCCCCCCCACCCCCACACTTAGTAGTCGTCAAAGTAAAAATATATCCCCGCCTATATAGCACAACCTTATATTGAAACCGATTGTGTGTCAGACAATAGCTAACAGCCCCCCCCCCAATCGATACACAAGACCAACACACGAGCCCGACCCACCCACTCATTGCGCCTCCTTCAGTTAAAACGTGTAGGCCGTCTCTCTCCTGCCACCGGTATCTCAAGAAAAAAAAAAAAGGGGGGGGGGGTACGACATATCGACTTTCAATTGAACATAAACAAAACAAGAAAATAGTTTCACTTGTAATCCAGGCAATGCCGACAGTTTATGTCTGTCTTAGAAAAAAAAGAAAATTAGCCTTGAGGTTCCGGGTTGAAAGTTTGGCTCAGTGGGCGCTAAGAACAATTTAGCGCAATTTGTATCGAGCGATAGAGTTGAATTGTTTGGCAAAAAAAAATGCATTTAGAAAGAACCAGGCGAAACATATGACAATTCAGCCTAGCCAGAAATCACCCCCCCCCCTATTTTTGATACTCACTTGTAAAGAAAAACTACGATGAAAGACAATGAATAAAAAAAAAACATTAATTGTGGGGGCCCCCTTTAGTTTGCATATTTACAAAATTTTAGTTTTATAACATACAGAGAAAAAAAAGAGGGGGGGCGGGTATCATTATGCATACATATGTTCTCGATCCTTTAATGATAAATTTAAATTTCGTGCGCGACAAACCAAATTCGTGCGCGCCGCACGCTCTGAGGACCACTGTTTTGTACAGCATGACACAGAAGTCGTCTTGTGAAAACAGTCCAGAAGCTTTATGTTTTCAAAATACATCGAGATACATGTACATAAATAACAATTGGGTGTTTGAACCAATGGTGCATATATATATATATATATATATATATATATATATATATATATATATATATATATATATATATATATATATATATATCGCAAAAAAAATCATCTTATTGCAACAAATAATGACAACGGAAGATGATTTATCATTTTGAATAATTTTATTCGGTAACACAGAAGAGTAAACAAAGTACGCTTGATCTAAATGTGTTTATGATAATTTTTCATTTCGTTTAACCACGGATGGCTGAGGAATATGATTAACAGTTTGAATTATTTCAATCCGTATGAAAAGAACAACAAATCTGTTTGCAATTAATCTATCTTGATTTTATGTTTTCCCCGCACTCAAAAAGTTCGCAATTTATGTCATCTCATTCATAAGATGCTGTTCACAGTGTCATTTCCACACAGGCCGGCCGCCTCCAGCCAATGCTGACACTGACCACCGGCAAGCATGAGTAAATGAAATGAATGATTGTATCCCATATTGTATCATATATTGTATCACATATCCAGGGGAAACAAAGAGATGGTCGAGCACATCTTCAAGAAAATGTGCAATAAACAGTGTTAAGAAAGAAAGAAAGAAAGATAGACGAGACTTTGTTTGAAAGTAGTAAAGGGAAACCACTGAACATTTACAGGACTTAGCTTGGTGTCAGCCTATTAGGTCATTTTTTTTGTGTACACAGGCAGGTACACTAGGTGTGCATAGGTAAGTGATACATTGAGATATTGTGCGTACTGCGAGAAAAATTGTAGTGTACAGACTGTGTGCTACTTGCAGGAAGGTGGTGGACAGAGCCTTTAAATCATTGATTTAAAAAAATCGATTATTTTGAATTTGAATGTTATGTGCTCAGATCATTAAACTTCCAAGGAAAAAAAAGGAGAGAAAGGCGGAGGGGTGGGTTGGGCTAAAATCTTTAAAGGGAAAAAAAATTAGTTAAATATGTATTATAACTCGAATACATTTTACACATAGGCAGGTATGTATATATATATATATATATATATATATATATATATATATATATATTTATAAATATCATCATCAAGTCAGTTATTATCACATGGTAAATATGCATATGATAGACAGACAGATACACTGACGGACGGACAGACAGACAGACAGATAGATAGATAGATAGATAGATAGATAGATAGATAGATAGATAGATAGATAGATAAGAAGAACATAACATAAGAACATAAAAATAAAACGAGTAATGTACTCAATCCTATTTGATTGATATTCATCAAACTGACAGCATCCGTTCTAAAAAAAATACATCAACCAATGAGCTGAAAATAATTACACCTAAGACTTACATTTGCTAAGAATCATAACTGTACGTAATACTATACTAACATAACATATCATTAAAAAGATACATCTCAGAAACGAATAAAGAAAAGGAATGAAAGAAACGGATAAGCTCAGGGCGTGCTTCGGTAAATCATAAGAACAAATAGCGCTATAAAAACCATGACATTTTACCAAGATTTTAAGTCGATAACCCCCAGTTAAACAATTGCACCTAAATATAAGCATTACTTTACTTTCAGGTACAGTCGAATTATTGACATACCGTGGATTAAATACATCGACTATGCCCAACAAAATCGATTTTAAACCAAAAAATCAGCAAACGTTTTTTTTTTTCCTATCCCACCAGCATCGGATCCCTTCATCAAACGTCAGTAAACAACATGATAAAAGAACCTGCTATATATATATATATATATTGGGCGCGATGGTATAGGGAGGTCACTCTCGATGGAGGAAATTATATTTCTTTGGGAGAGCAGTCACCCCCTCCCCCCCCCCGGGGACCATCATCACCGAAACATTAGGCGTGAGGGCACCCGTGTTGTCAATACCTTAGGGCCGCACTTCTCAACCGGTTGTACGGACGCTTACCCTAAAGCAGAGGTTTTAAACCTGTGGTCCGCGGACCCCTGGGGGTCCGCGAGGAGCTTCCAAGGGGTCCGTGGGCAAGTCAAGGAAAGTAGTGATTTTTCTTGTATAAAGTATTGCTTGGTTTGTTTGATTGGTTAGGATTAGCTCAAAAAAATACTAGCTATACCAATGTTTCAAGCACAGACAACAATGTGCAGAATTGAAAACTTTGATGGTATTTCTTTATATTTTCGTCTGAAGTCTTAACTAGACTGCATACTACTTGTACTTGTGCAGTTAGTTATTGAGTCATGTCATCTTGGCAAAATTTCTTACTTATTGAGCTCTGACATGACTTAAAACATCCTGATCTGCGCAAGCGTGTGTAATGTTGATAAATAGTCTGGTTAATCAGTGGTTACAATTATTATAAGCCTAGTTTGGCCTTGGAGAAAAGTTTTTGATATGCAATTGCTGGTATACACTTCACATGTTAATTTAAAATGACACCCACAGATTGTTTTGGTTGGAAGTAGATTTTTTTTATTAATTTTTTAATATGAAAGTAGGCCAGAGCAATAGAGATTTTTCAGAATGTGAAATATTTTTACAGATAATTACCTCCTCTAATCCTCTCTACTCTGAAACTTTGTCTCTAATTTTTTTTTTCCCTGTGTGATCTGAGACAACGGGACTTAACCGTTTTTTTTTTTTGTCATTTTTTTATCAATATTTGTAAAAGTAAACTGTGCAAGCATAGTAGCATGTATACATTTGTGAAGAGGAAAACTGACCAGAACCTGGAGGATTATGATGATCAAGCAGCCAAATATGAACAAAAAAAGAAAACGGTGCAAGTATAATCCAGAATATATATCATTCGGCTTCACCACAGTGGTAACCGATGCTTATCAACTTCTTTGTGTCGTGTGCTGCAAACATTATCGAACGATGCAATGAAGCCTGCGAAATTGAGGCGCCGTTTGACTACATTTGAAACTTGCCAGTAAAGCGAAGGAATACTTTGAGAGGCAGAAAGAGTTCGATTTGAAACAGAAGGGCAAGTTGATGGCCTGAACTACTGTGAACGAGAAATCTCTTCGAGCATCGTTTTTAGTTGGTAGCATTATGAATAGCGAGCTCCAAAAAACCTCATACGATTGCAGAAGAGCTAATTATACCGGCAGAAGTCGACATGTGCAAAGTCGTTATAGGCAAGGAATACAGTCAAAAACTGAAAGCCATTCCACTGTCTGATAACAGAGTGAGTAGACGAATTTCCGAAATGTCTGAGGATGTTCGCTGCCAACTGATTGCACGCCTTCAGCATATCAGACTCTCAATTCAGCTTCACGAAACTACAGACATTGCGAATGCAGCCCAATTGTTGGTTTACGTTTGAGACTGCTGTAAAGGTGAACTCGTTGAAAACTTTTTGTACTGCAAATCGCTGCCGGGGTGCACAACCGGTGAAGAATGTTTCTGTGTACTTGATGCATTTTTTAAAGAATCATGACTGGCCTGTTGGCATGTGCACGGACGGCGCTGCTGCAATCACTGGCCGTAAGTCTGGTTTAGTCGCACAAGGGAAACAAGCAGCGCCTTACACAGTATCAGGCCCGTAGCCAGGTCAAAGTAAGCAGGGGCGGCACCAATATCCAGCAAGGGGGTACCTTCTCATTTTAGTTACTTTTTCTTTATTTTTTCCTCTTTTTCTTCTTTTTAAGCGGGGGGGGGGCACGACCCCCCAGTGGCCCCCCCTTGGCTACGGGGCTGCATAGTATCAACCCACTGAGTGATTCAAAGCGAGGCCTTGGCGGCAAAGGACATGAATGAAGATCTTGCTGTAGTGCAAAACAGGCACAGCCTTAGGGGCCGTTCACATATTATAAAACGCAAAAATGTCAATTTTTTACCCTTTCCTCCCCATTCGTATAACATATGTGACACTATTGTGTGATATGAAAATATAACAAAAATGACAATTTGGCACCCACCCCCCTCTCCCTCCAGCGTTATATAATATGTGAACGGCCCCTTACCGCTTTGGGCTATGGGGGTCCGCCACCCTCGCTTGGAATGTCTGTGGGGTCCGCAGCATAAAAAAGGTTGAAAACCTCTGCCCTAAAGGGTACGGGAAAGGTTGTGCAGGGGGGTACGCAACGACGACATGTAATCTTCGTTTATAAAACAATCAAAGAGTTTTGAAGAAGGTCGACATTTTGATGGGGGGGGGGGGAGAGAAGAGACTAATCACCAGACCACGTGACGCTTTAGAAAGACGAGCCGCATTCCATTATGAAAAAAAAAAAGTTCCATTTTTCTGTGAGCTTATGTGTGAGGGGTGTACACCCTTTGTGGTACAGTCGCGAAAAAAGGTTGAGAGCCACTGACATATATTGTCGGCCATCGCTGTATCGTCGTTGTTGTTGTTGTTCGGTTCGCGTGCCATATTTCATTTAGTCGAGCCCACTGGACAGCAACACCGTGTGCCTTTATATCGCCGGTGTTGAACGATTTCACAAACAAGGCACAAGGGTTAACTGTTCCAATGTTGTTCATCCTGACTGTAGATGGTCATTTACTCGTGACGAAAATTCTGGCACACAAAAGATTTTTTTTTTTAAATCTTGGAAGTCATTTAAAAGACACTTTCAACAACGGGTGATGCGATGTCAAACGATATTCAACCATGCCAGTGTTTCCAAACTTTTCTTGTGCCGTGATACACCTATGGGGCTGTCCATTAATTACGTCAACAAAAAAGGGGGGAGGGGGGGGGTCAGAAAATTTTTGACAATTGTTGACAAGGGGGAGGGGGTAAAAAAAGTTGACTCAACAATGTTACTTTTTTTTAATTTAATATGATTACTTAATAAATAGGAAAAGTAAGCAGCGGTTGTAGTACTGTGCTACACACTCGCCCAACATTCAGTATTTCAATTAAACTAACTATATTCCTACTAATTTTGCCACATAAACATTTTGGAAGCCACCTTTTTTGGGGGGGGGGGGGGGAATCAAATGTTGACGTAATTTTATAGGGGGGAAATTGGACAAGTTGTTGACAAAGGGGAGGGGGGGAGGTAAAAATCGCCAAAAATTTGTTGACATAAATAATGGACAGGCCCTATGCCTTTCCTCAAAAATAAATTACGTCTATTGCCAAAAGATTTTAATGAAAGATTTTTCTGTAATAATATTTCAATAGAATTTTTTTTTTGGGTTCGAAAAAGTTCCTCCCCTCTTTTTTCCAATGTGGAACAAGACAGTAACACCAGACTCCATTATTGAGAGAAATGTTATACCCATACGAACAATATCACTGTGTGATAAAGGCCATGCAATATAAAATCCATATCTTTTAAAATCTTATTGGACCCACATGAGCAGTAAAGAAGAAAAGAAAAAAAAGCGCCATTTGCGAACTCGACCCAATCGCCATCAAGATCTAATGAATCAAGGTTACTGACGCTCGATATAAGTGGCACGTTCTGTGGTGAAAAAGCCTGGCCTATGAGTGCGCATCAAATTTCACCAGCTCCTGCCCAACAGGCAGATATTTAATGTATGTGGCCAAGAAACCCCGGTAGCATTCGCCTGGTCGTATATACACTGTAGCTAAACAGGGTGGACGTGGATCGTATTACATAAGCCGGGGGAGGGGATACAAAGGCTGGGTTATGTCCAGTTATGTAGTTTACAGGTTGGGCCAAAAAAAAAAAGATCTAAGCCGAAAGTTAACGAAGTGGATATACAACGGCTGTATTGAACGATCGGGCTCGTATTGTATCCGGCTTGTATTTTCTATACAAGCTCTGAATGTATGTAATTACATCAGTGAGTTAATTCTGAACTGAATGAATCTTGAAGATAGAGCCTCTGAATATAATGTACTAGATATCGGAAAAGTACCATATAGACAAAGAGATGGCTAACAGACAGCGCCAGCAAGTGACGCTAGACACAGTGCTACCCGGACACATGTCCAGAAGCCACAGCTCTTAAGGTCGACGTCACTTGTAGTAATGCGCAATGAAAATTGGCTTAGCAATAGGTGGAAGGGTGCGATCAGGTGGACCCTTAGTTGCTGAAGATTGTCAGTGGGACCTATGTTACCCGGTGGCAGCCCCCGCTCCATATGATCAGAGGTGGCACCCTAGCCTCGAGATTCTGTTTAAAACAATATATAATAAGAGATAAATGGGAGATGTGAAACAGTAAGGCGTTCATTGCTAAGGATGGCTGGCGCGTGAATCATGTAAGGCCGTCCAACCCTGATTTAGACTTTGAACTTTTTAAACGCAATGGCACGCGTTTCTCCCTAATGACAAGATATCTACTTCAATTTTACTCACGACTTCCCTCTCCCCAAAAAAGACAAAACGTTCCACAATGATTCAATGGGTGAAAAATAACAACTTCACCATCGTGTGAGTCAGGAACAAACTCCAACTTTTCAAACCTGCTTACTGTTTGCTTTCCCTCATTCGTAAATATTTCAATAAATAAACCCTTTGAAATGCCAAGGGTGTGTCGTTGATTCGCGTTAGTTTTTGAACATCGATAAACAGTGCCTGATTTCAATACTTTCATGCACAACATGAAACGAACACATACAAAAAAACTGTGACTCTAGGAATGCCAAGAGTGAGTCGTTGACTCGCGTTAATTTTCAACATAGATATGGAGAGTCCCGGCTTTCAACAACAGCAACAACGAAAATAGATAGCGTGAGACAAGAGGCACCCCCCCCTCCAACTAGTTCTCTGGGCGCACTGTCATCAAACAAATCCAGGTTGATGCGTACAATTAAACCCATTTGGTGCATTCACTCGTGACCTTCCCATTTATCCATGGCCGTGTACTTCACTCATTTAGAAGAAGAGGAAGTCAAAGGACCAAAAAAAAAATAACACGACTTCATTTAATGATTATTTTTTTTTAGGTTCTATTTCGGGTCAAAGTGTTTTTTTACAGAGATCCGAGTAAATGGGGGATTTATACACAGACTTAGGGTCATGATGGGAAATATAGCCCGCTGCACATTTAGTTTAGCCGTGTGACGGTGGACAGCGGATTTATACACAGACTAAGGGCCGTGATGGGAAATATAGTCCGCTGTACATAGTTTGGCCGTGTGACGGTGGACTGCGGATTTATACACAGACTAAGGGCCGTGGTGGGAAATATAGTCCGCTGTACATATAGTTTGGCCGTGTGATGGTGGACGTGGACAGCGGATTTACACACAGACTAAGGGCCGTGATGGGGAAATATAGTCCGGTGTATACAGTTTGTTTAAAAGTGGCTGTGTGTTTGTGTGGTGGTGTACCCGGGAGGGGGGTGGGGAGGGGGGTTGTGAATAGAAAATGAAGATTGATAACTGTGTACTTCATACAGTAGAACAAATATTACTACTACTACTACTACTGAAAGAGAAAAAAAAAACTCAAGGCATAGTAATAAAGAAACACACACACACACGCGCGCGCACAACATGTGGGATTAAGGATGGCTACTAATGAGACAGACAAGGAAAGCAAGCTGGAGACTGGACAGACAGACAGACTATACGGTAAATACTTTCAAAAAGAAGGCAAGCAGGATAACGAACACGGGCATAAATAGCCGACAGGAGGGAGTGGTGTAACGAATCATTGCAATAAAAGTTACACACACACACACACACACACACAAAATAATCAAAGAGGCTCTTGTACTTGTAGATATTTCAAAATAACACACACACACACGGATCATGCAAGCAACCAACAACAAAAATGTGATATCGATTTACTGTCCAATGAAAGTACCAGCGTAAAAAAAAAATGTTACAAGGAAAATTAAAAAAAAAAAAACTTTATAGTTTCTCGCACTGAGATCTCTAAAGTGTTTCCGACATATGTCAAATAACAAAATAAACACACACAAAAAAGTGCCAGCATGAAACACACAAAAAAATACATCCTCGTTGATTTGAGTCTGTGTGTGTGTGTGGAAAATGGTGCTAGTTGGCAGGTGGGAATGAAATCAACATGATCATTATAATTCATGGATGAAGGACCAAAAAAAAAGGGGGGGGGGGGGTATGATAAATAAAAAGGAAGTGACCTAACTAGCAAAGAGCGCAGTCCGTCCCGAGCAGAATCTGTCTTAAGTTTGGGTACTTTTTTTGGGTCCAAGATAATGTAATGGTGTGACGCAATTATAATCCGCCCCAGGCGCCACCAACGCTAGTTAGGCCATTGATGAAAGATATTAAAAGACGTGTCTATTGTAGATTGATTAATGAAGATTAAGGTAAGTATGCATTACACCCTATCTCTCTCTCTCTCTTCCTCCCCACGATGTGAAGTTAACGATACGATATCCTTCATCCCCCCCCCCGACCCCGGCCTATAAAATATGTATTGAATAACCATTCACGAATGCCATAGAGTATAAAAGAAACTTAGTCATTATCAAAGAGTCATACCGTTAACGTTTAAGAGTCAGACAGTCAATATAAGTTTACTTTTGTTGTTTCTTAGAAGGGAATGGTGTGTGCAAGGAAATGAATCAGGTGCCCTTGATCTGTGCGATTCAAGAAACAATATATAACTGAACATGGTGGATTACTCGCGTTAGATGAAGTTATTTTTATTTAAAGGAGGGGAAGGGGTGTAAGGAGTTTTTTTTGTGTGCATATGAATGTGTGGAGGGGGGGGGGGGTGATTCAGGCACACACCAAGGAAACACTCAACGTGAAACTGTTACAGAAACTTCGGGTCTCTTTACTGAGTCCAAGATGGTGAGTCAGAAACGTGTCAATGTGAGTCACAAGTGAACGTTCAACGACACTGGCACTTGTCGGTCTATCGTCTCGGTGACCTTCCACCCAGAGGCGCCCTTACGCCTAGAGCCGCCGTGCCGAACCTAGTGATTTGGGGGTCCGGGGACGGGGCTTGGCCTCTTTGGGGGCCCCTGCATTTTTGACATTCGACACCATGACATGAGATAATGTACTTAGTATTTAATGCAAAAAAAATGTTTGGGGGTCCCCCTCAACTAGGGGCCCGGGGGGATTTTTTTCGAATTTGAATCCCCCTGCCCCCACCCTGGATACGCCTCTGTATAGCCACCAATTCTGGGGGGGGGGGCGTGATAAAATTTGTTTTAGTCCGTGAGCATTTTAAAAATTAAAATTTTACGCATTGTTGTTATTATTGTTTTTTTTTAAAGAACACGTTTCAAGAATACAAAATGGAGTGACTTATTTCTCAAGAAATACGGTTTTTGGAAAATTATCTATTTCTGTTACAATGTGAACGGCACAAAACCTGTGCTAAAATTAGATCAAACTAATAAAGAAAGTTAAAGTCTACAATCATGTTGGCAGTTACAAGGGTCTGTTTGTCACCTACTCAATTATCACTTTTTCTACAGGTTTTCAATTAGTCTATTGTATCACACAAACATGTTATGTGTTACTTTCAGTGGTGTAGGGTGATAGGCCGTAAGCCCTTCCAGACACTTATTCAGGGGGCCCCATCAATAAGCCTTGGTGCCCCATGTTAACTGAACATGTATATTTTGATCTTAAAAGTGACAATCAAAATAGACATTTGGCATAGTTAAGTTGTTCTTTCATGTGATAATGATATAAATGTGAATGCAAAAAAATATATGGCTTTGCAAACAAAAGTAAACAACACATAATAAAAGAAAATATCACATTGCAAACAAAAGTAAAAAACAAAAAACAAAAGAAAATATCACTTTGCAAACAAAAGTAAACAAGACAAAATAAAAGAAAATATCACTTTGCAAACAAAAGTAAAAACATAATAAAACAAAAATTCACCTTAAAACAGTGCCCGCGCTACATTTGCATCTAAAAGCCAAAAATATTAGGGGTGTGCCGGATCAGTTTTTTCCAACCGGATCCGGATTTCCTTATGCGAAATTCACAGGATCCGGATTATTCCGGATTTTGGTACTTTGCAGATACCGGTAAATCTGAGGGGTTGGATTCCTTCTGAATAGTTGGCCTAAATGGCTAAATGACATTGGCTGATTGGAAGTTGGAAGTGAAGAACTTTGAAATAAATTAGAAAATAGAATTTATTCAAAAATCACTGAAATCAGAATAAAACGCAGATTACTTCTATTTCAGATTATGATACGGTGAGTCACAAAATCTGGCAAATTCTGAAATTCCGGATACATGTCAATCCGGCGGAACCCGATTTCACCGGATAGTGCGAAATCCGGCGGGACTGGATTCCGGCACACCCCTAAAAAATATGAGCCCAAGTGTAAAGTTTTGATAAAATAATATTTTTTTTTAAGAATCTAGAAAAGATTAGGATCAGTGACAGGCATTGTTCAAACAGTCTGGTGCCAGTGAATGAAACTTGAAAGCTACAAATAAAGGGATAGGTCCTTGTCAAAAAGAATTTTTTTGTTGAATTTGGTTAAGTAGTAGTATCAATTATTGATAAAAAAAAATCTTCTATCACGAACGACTAAAAAAAAGTTTCCGTATACATAATTTATATATATATTTATATATATATATATGGGGACACCCCACAAGTACTTTTGCCTAGAGCCCCCAAAACCCTAGGGTCCCCCGCTTCTGCCCACTCACACCAAGCATTTCTCTGATTTGTTCTGTTAAGCTGCAGCTTGGACTCATTCAAAACAAATCAATCATAGATTAGAGTTTGTTTATGTGTATTTTTTATCTAGATCTCATGGGGTTTAGGTTGCACAGATTTCAATCAATAAGAGAAAAATAACTTAAAAGAGTCTACAAAAAGCGGTGCTCAGTTTTTAAAATGGTTTTCCCATTAAATATGATTTCATGTAGAAATCAAAACAAAAGGGCAAGACAAAGTGCTAAAAAGGGAGAAAACTGAACACAAAGAAGAACTTAAAACAAGAGCAATGAGCTTTCAGTAAGAAAGACCTAAACTCTATCCTAAGTCTTAGTAACAGTTATTTTCAATAAACATATTATGTTAGGACATCACTGGCTTTCATCAACATCCATATATCTGAAAGAGGAGAACAAAAGTCTGAGAGGACAGGTGTCTGATAAAGAGTCTATTGATGGGAAGTAGTGCAGTGAAAAGGGGGTAGCAAAAATAACTACACACAAATTAATGCATGCCCCAAAAAAAAATTTAAATCTCCAGGCCGATTCTCCACTAGTTTACCACCAATTTACATAAGTGCATCTCTGTCAATATTATTAAATCATGAGATTGTGTTGCAGTGGGAGAATCTGGCCCGCTGAGAATCTATTAAAATAAATAAATTAGCAGAAAAAGGTTTTTTTTTTTGTGTGTGCCTGGAATCCATATCTGCACCAGGATGAGCAGAGTTGAGTGGCTGATGTTACAAATGTGACAGAGGATGAGAGAGAAGGTTAGTACGGCAAATGTAAATTAGGACAGGGAAGAGAGAGTATATATATATATATATATATATATATATATATATATATATATAAATAAAAAGAATCCAATGGTGACTGGTATGATAGCTTGTTGCAGAGTCAGTTTACATTTCATAACCAGAAATGTAATCTAACAATGTTGATACTCAACTATGAGATTTCAGTGACATGTGCACAGACACAGTGAGGTTATTCTTATCTGTTGTTTTTTTTTTATCCCCGCTCAGTGATTTAAATTAATTTCTTTAGGCACTTAACTTTGCAGAGAAGGATTGACAATAAGCTTTTCTATAAAGAAAAAGTTTTCTTTCTAATCACATCATACTTTCAATCACTGGAAAATCACCATTTTGTGATCTATAAATAAATCAATTAACCATGAAACATATGAATAAACATACACTTAAAATGAACTGTGCCAAATGCTAGGTGACGAGAGACCATAGCTCAAATCTCCTAAGGACCATGACTCAAATCTCCTAAGTACCATAATGCAGCTTTGTCTACAATGAAACTGAACAGCAAGCAATGAATGAAGTACTTCTTGATTTGCTGATGGCAAAATAGATACACACTATTGATACACGTTTACCTATTGCAACCGTGACACAAACTACCAATTTCAACCCATTTCATTAATTAAACATTTCAACATTACACTGCAATCTATGATTTTCATATAAACTAGCTAAATCTATTTTCTATTAGTTTGGGAACCTGAAGTGTAGCAATGATGGAGTAATTAACTGTAAACCTGTTGTCTTTTAGATTGAGATTATACTAATTGATTTATCAGAGCTTTGTGACATTTTTTTTTAATTTATGTGCGGAGCCAAATGGTCAGGGTGTGTTCTGTTCTGAATCTTATTCCTAAGTAAAGTTGTAAACCATAGGCCTGAATTTGTGCAATGGAGCCTTCAAGTGGTTTTATTATAATAACATAAGCAAGCTTCAAAATCAGGTCTAGCCAGTCTAGGTCTAAAATAGTAATGCCAAGAATGGTTCTTAGTTAACATAATTTTATGATCATTATCACCATTACCATGTCAATACCAATGCTGCACTGAGTACAAATCTACAAGTAAATAAAGTAATAGTCAAGACACAAATAGATGGAATAATATTAATAATCAAATAAATTGATAACACTCTTCTAAGTCTAACCCAAAGCAGTCAAATTAATATTTCCGGAGATCTACATAAAATAATATCCCATAATTATACACAACTGGGTTTAGATAGATGCAAACATTGCACACACACATACACACACACAAAAACATAAAACGATTTTGATTGTACACTGAACTGTGCCGTCTGTGCTACACTAGACTAGTAAAAAAAAATCAGTCCTCCCCACCACTGTCCGATAACAAATTAATAATGAAAGAACAGAGCATACTTAGATTACAACCAAAAAAAAAACAATATAATAACATTAAAAACAGTAAAGACAGCAGATATCATTAATATTTTACCTTCAACAGAACAAATTATTTTACAGCCGTCCTTATTAACATGAATGCTCAAACCTGATAACTCAAGAGAGATGTCGGCTGCTATCCCTTGTTTACTATTTTAATCTCGGAGAAATCTTTCGGTTTTTTTCGTGAATTTAATGAATTTTTTTTTTAATATTTCGCGGATCATCTAATATCCGAAATATCATTCATTTTTTTTTCTGTACGTCTCGTTAGTATTATTTAAAAAAAAAATAACTACTGTATAATACTTTAATGATCCTTTTTTTCTTAGCAGCTGTGATTTTATTTAGATCCATTACAGATTATTTGAAAAAGAGTGCAGCAGTTTCACCCTCCATTGACAATTGCTCTTACTCTTATTAGACCTATAAGCAGAGCCATTCTTGTGACAACACTAAGCGACCATCGTAGAACCCCTCCCCCCCCCCTTTTTTCCAGATTGAATTCATATTGAGTCTGAGACAAACAGGGCCCTGACAGGTACTTCAGCTTAGGCTAAATATCCATGGAAGTATGTGCCTAAGGCCCCCCAAAGACCTGAGAACGGTTCTGCATTTGATTATGCTGAATACTGCTACACAATTGTGTAGCATGCGAGAAAGGTGAGAGCAGGAGGTAGTTTATAAATGGGTAGCAATATGACCGTGATATTGCAAACTTAGGGGTAAGGCTATTAGGTTAGTGAAGTGATAACTGCATAGGCCTACAGTATGACAGCTCTAATTACCCGACACCTACAAAATACTACTTTGAGGAAAGGAATGAGAAAGCCAATTAACCATGAAATTTTTTTTCATGACAGGAGAAGGCTGATTGGGCTTTCTATGGACTTTATTTTCTAAACTGATCTTCCATATATAGAAAAATCTAAAGTCTCAGCTACATTAAAATTCAGCGCACACAACTTATTTAACATGATTAAATTATTGTATTTATGAAATGTAAATTAATGATTTCACATAAAGAGCTACTAGACATATCATTGTCGGTAGCACATCCCTGATGTGTGTGCAGTTAAATATTTATAAAAAATCACATGAACAAGGGGACTTAATTTAAGAAAATTTTAATGCCAACAAAAAATAAACATTAAACATACTTGCAATAGAAAAAAATATATTCAAACAAAAAAACCCAAAAAAAAAAACAACAACTAAAGTTGAGCTTGTTGTTCTCTCTGTTGATCTCTCTGTTTCTGCTGTGGCTGGGGCTGTGGGGTAAGGACCTGTTGCTGCTGCGGAGTGTGTGGTTGATGAATTTGGTCGGGCAAGGTATAACTTCGGTAGTTTCCTGAATGCTTCTGCCGGAGGTGTTCCTGTTTAATCTTGTCCAGCTCGCCGAGCCGGCTTTTAACGTGTTCAAGCCTGTGTAGAGACATTTGGTGGTCCTTCTGCGAAGCGTATGATGACCCTTCATGAGGCTGGCCTAGGAGAGACAGAAAAATATATATGGATGAGAAGACATACTTCCAAAGTCAATGGTAGGGAAATGCAAGGCATTATTCAGAACTGTTAAAATCATTGATAGCTTTATAAGAGATAAGTCCAATGCTGGCATTGTAAATAATCACATTTTCGCCACTCATAAATAAAAAAGTTCTCAAAGATATGCATTTATAATGGAAAAAAATTGAAACCTCTCTAATAGAATTATTGAAAACATTGAATAGAGTTGTTAAAGTACAGTAAAGAGTAGCTACTGTAAGAAAATAAAAATATGAAAATTAAAATAAAATTAGTATATATTTCAACATAGAAAGATAGTTTTTTTACAGCAGCATAGAAAAACAAACCTGTTGTCACTTGGCTTAAATATGATATTTGCTGACTAAGACCATTTTCAATTTCTTGCAATGTTTTTAAAAAATTTGATGAGTGTGTTTCAACATGTTTGAGAGCTGGTTTGTCTTTAGAAAGTTCTTGTAATGCCTGACCTACAATTTAAAAAAAGTATTTATTAAAAGCATGGAAAAAAATCTAATTTAAAAAAAAATATATAACTTAACCGATTGAAAAATCTAAAAAAAAAAGTATAAATGATTTTTTAAACAGAGAAATATCTAACAAAAAGGCAAAAAAGATAACAAGGATACAGCATAAGAATAAGGAAATTTCGGACTATAAAACAAATGATCTATAATTTAAATGTTATTAAAGTATTTTGTAAAATTATTTATTCATGTGTCTATTTTTTTGACATAGTGTAAATAAAATTTAGGTAGAACTTTTTCCCAATCACACCATTTTCCTCACATTGACATCGCCTGTTCTTAACCAACTTTTCAGGCTGCACCCTGTCCGTACCATGGTCAATAACATCTAGTCCTAACTTAACCAAAATGTAATCTATAATCTATTCTGAACAACAAATTAAAATATGAAATATACAGAATGAGAAATAAAAAGATAAGACAAAAAAACTAAAACCATTTCGCTGGTAGACAGACGCCTGCTCAAACACAGTTTGCTATGAACAAAAAAAAATAGAAAAAATCAAATCGTAAGCATACAAATTTTCCACATATTAAAAGAAGAAATTGAATTCATTCTTACTCAAATTTAATTCACCATTTTTTTTTGTTTTATCATAAGGTTTTGTCTATAGGTAGAGATTATGTTAAGTGTCATGAAACTTTAATAACTATTTACAGTACTCTTTTTTTAGAACATATTTTCTTGTTAGGTAGTATTACTGATTTTGCATTTAACAGAAAGGACACTAATTTGTACCATATATTTCATGTTTCATTATAAGAAAAAGAAATTCTTGGAACAATTAATGAAAACGGCTTAAAAAAACAGATATTCCGATATTGAAATATTAAAAATAATCTTTAGCCATTTTAGACAATTTGAAATAGTGATTTTAATGTACTAGGAAAATCCACACTCAACACTATCAGAAGAAATTGCTGATGTTTTACAAAAGGCAGGGACGCCCACGGGTGAACAAAAATTTAATGAATCTCATATAACGAGATATGTACTTATAAAATTACCTAACAAATGTATACAATTTCATTTAATATATTGTGTAATTGGAATAGCTGTGCTGCTGTTTCAAGTAGCCTTGTATCTACATATTGTGGCCTTTCTTACTATTGCTCATAAGAGGCTTTTGTAGAAAGCATGTTTCTGATAGGCCAAGCCATTTTAAGTTTTAAAAAATCTAAATACTGAGTTTAAGTTTTAAAATGTTATGATTTTTTTTATCTACTATTGCCAAATATTCATTTATTGGTTAACTAATAATATTGCTTATTACTTATTAACCTTGCAAGGTTGATTCAAGGAGATTATTTTAGGTGTTAAACCTATATAATGAAAAAAGATTTTTAACTTATAGAACCACCACAATTTATTTTACCATTAGTGATGCATAAGCAATGCCTCGTAGTTAAGGCAAGGGCTGAAAACTGAAACAGCTCCCCACATAAACAGAATTTTGAAGCAATTCAAAATGCTTCCCTATAAGATCTTAACAATGCTTTAAACCATGTCACGTCCATATTCAATACAAAATGGGAGTGTGAATATGAGTATGACCCTAGTCACTGGTTAACTGTCTATAGTAAATAGTATTTACTATTTATTTTATGGTGAATCTATACTCAGTTATGGGGGGAAATATAAAAGGCACTATGAGAAGGTAAAATAATGTAAAGAGAAAATGTAACACTATTATAATTTAAAGGGACAGGCTACGGTTACGTCAAGACGTAAACCGTATTTTTTTTTTCCGGGTTACATCAATAGATATTGCTCCACACCCTAACACTGTCCCTAACCCTAACCTTATCCCTAACCCTTTTTGTTTACGCAGTGGCTACGGTAAACATCAAGACGTAAACCGTATTTTTTTTTTCCGGGTTACGTCAATAGATATTGCTCCACACCCTAACACTGTCCCTAACCCTAACCTTATCCCTAACCCTAACCCAAACCCTAATGCTAACCCTAATATAATTGCCGGTACCCGAAAAAAAATGAGAAATAATAGAATGGCGCTTGATGTAAACGTAGCCACTTCGTAATTTTAACTCACTTTTTAATGTAACTAACTAACTTGATTGTTAAGAAAATGAAACAAGCATTTAAAAAAAATTGCAATAAATACATAAGACATGATACGACTTCGCATTTTTTAGGAAGTTTACCTGCCGTTTGGAGAGCAGTTGCAATATCTTTTTCAATTTTTTCGAGAGCCTGAAGTTTCTCTCGAGGTGCACCAACCATTAAACTTGAATGCAAACTTGAAGTCATTTTGGAACTGCTTTGTTTATCTTGCCGAAACAAATTTGCGAAACTACCTAGAAAACGGAAGTTCTAAAATTTAAATTATAATTTCGAATTATAAAATATCCAAAAATATCTTTAAAACTTTCTTTTTTTGTATTGACTAGATCCGCATTTTAAAAAAAATATATAAAAATTTTAGATTAGCTTATTTTTATGAATAATGTTTTCAAATAAAAAAAAAAAATACGGTAAATTATAAACTATATAAGCAATAAACACTTAGTAAATGAAGACCGACAACTCAAAAAATTAAAAAAGTGCGAAAATGTATGTTTGATTGCTTCCCTTAGTAAAAAAAAAAAACAATGGCTCATTCTCTATCACAGTGGTTATCGAACTGAGGGTCGCGAATCACAATGGCAGAGTAGGAGTGCTGGGGCCAAATGCATGTGTGGAACTTAAGGGAGTATTAATTAAGGTCATGGAACAAATCTTTATTTTAGTTACAGTTAGATAACAACCATACAAAGAAACTCTACGCGCAATGCCTGTGGCCATCTCCCCAGTTGCTGGTTCATTTTTTTTTATTTCGAAATCTTATTAAATTATATTAATGAAGGTCGTTAAAGTTAGTTTAGTTTTTTCTTTTACTTTTTAAAAAAGAGAGAGAAATGGATCTCTCATGCAGGGTCACATCTGAACTGTTTATTCTATTAATCGCTTTAGGCATACCATGTCAATACATTTTTGAGTTCATTTATTACAATAATCTGTGGAAACCCTAAAATTAAAAAAAAAAAGCCTAGAGGTAAAACCAATGAAAAATAATAATAACTATGCCATTCTGGGGGGAGTGGGGGGGGAGAGAAAGACAGCTTCTGGCCTAAGTTGCTTTACTTAATGTGTTCTCTGATGTTTTGTCTGGCGTATAATGGTGTCCTTTTTCAAGTGAGATAAAACTTATTGGCATGGCCGGTGCCATTATAAACAGGTGGGGGTCTGGGCCGAGGGTGGGTCTACCTGATATATTTAGAGCCGAAGCGAAACTCCCTCGTAGGGCCCTCATTGCACTTGGTTTTATAGAAATTAAATCTGAATAGGGGCCCTTTGGTATGGGGGGCCCTAGTCATTCGCATTGGATGAGTCCGAGGCAACCCTTACCCCCCCACACACACACACACAATGGCTTAATATAATTTAGATTTGGCTCAATATAATTTAGATTTGGCTCAATATAATTCAGATTTGGCTCAATATAATTTAGATTTGGCTCAATATAATTTAAAACATTCAGTAAGTAAGCTGGCATATACATTTGTTTACATTATAAGAAATGTTTTTAAAAAAAATTCCCTCGATTTCAAAGTAAAAGATAGCGAGCCAACTTCAGAGACGTTAGTATACATCTCTTTGAGTGAATGTATGTCGTATTCCTCCCCTCCTCATACCCCCACCCCGCCTACACACGCATAATAGTTTCTTTTTTTTTTAAAACCTCATTTTTCTCCCCCCCCCCACCCCTTTTTTTTTCATGTTTTAATTTTTTGATGTTAAACTAAATGCATTTGGAGATATTTCATTTTTTTTTTCAAATGTAAAAAAAAAAAAATGGTTCATGTTGCTTTCAACACTGTCACAATTTCCCCACACTTTCATCTTTGTCTTAAATTCTGATATTATTTCTCACTTTCAAAAGTCTAGTAATTCAAGTTTAAAAAAAAATAAAATTCCATACATACCCGCCGGACATAAACAAAGATAAGACAACTCTTTACGTCGCACTAAATATCTTCTGCAAGTGATGTGGGTTTTGTTTTTTTTTTCCCTTTCTCTTTCTCCTCTTATGATTTCCACTTTTTAAGATTCAGAGTTCGTATCGAAACTGTCCCTCAGCCAATGGCAAACTTTATACAAATAATAATAAAAATAAAATAAAACCAAAAATAGCTTCTGTTTATTCGCTGACGCCCCCTTTGCAAAACAAAGTGATTATTTCATATTATGTAGCTTTTTAGTTTATTGCTGAACTCGCCGCTTTAGAGAGAGAGAGAAAGAGAGAGAGAGAAAGACAGATAGAGAGACAGAGAAAGAGAAAAGAGAAAGAGAGAGAGAGACAGAGAAAGAAAAGTGAAAGAGAGAGAGAGAGAGAGAGAGAGAGACAGAGAGAGAGGCAGAGAGAGAAAAGAGAAAAAGAGAGAGAGAGAGAGAGAAAGAGAGAGAGAGAGAGAGAGAGAGAGAGAGAAAAGACAGACAGAGAGAAAGAGAGAGACAGAGAGAGAGAAGAGAGACAGAGAGAAAGAGAGAGAGAGAGAGAGAGAGAGAGAGAGAAAAGACAGACAGAAAGAGAGAGAAAGAGAGAGACAGAGAGAGAGAGACAGAGAGAAGAGAGACAGAGAGAAAGAGAGAGAGAGAGAGAGAGAGAAATTGTATAATAAATATATCTACCAGTTTATATCTTGTTCCCTCCCTAACAAGTAAACCAACTTTAAAATAAATTTCACGGGGTATTATAAATACACTAAACCTCAACAAAAAAAATGTACACAATACATGCTTTGTCTGGTGGATTATATATCCATGTATATATCTATAGTATTAATAAAAAAATCGATAGTCAAGATGTTCTGCAAGGTGAACCTATAATCTTAATCCGATTCCAACTCAGCATCATTCTTTTCAAACATCAAGCAACACTGTATTGTGTGAGTATGTGCATGATTGTGCATCTGTTAGGTGTGTTACATGAATATCACAAGATGTTGTTTTATTTTCTTTACAGTCAACTGCACGACATCCAACGTGTCAAGAGTTAAACAGAGGCCAGTACTTGTCACCTGTTTACAAATGTAATTATACGTATACTTGTGTACACTTTAACGGTATCATATATTCGAAAATGTAGCTATGCATTTTTTTTTAACTTACTAATAATAAACATCAGGGAATTTATAAGGTCAAACCTAAAGGCCGCTTCTATAGGTATATTTGGTTTGGCGAAAACAGCGGTGTTGATGTTGAGTACAACGTTGTCGTGGACATTGGCCAGTGATGTTAACAGGGCCTGATATCCCTTGTGGAACTGGGCTTCCATTATTCCGGCCTGATCCAGTTCTGCAACAGACAAAAAAAATTAATCAATAACTAATTTTTACAAATATTTTATTTAAATTTTTATAAATTTTATCTTCCATTTTGAATTTTATGAACGTGATGGACCATCACCTCACCCTATTTTCCATTTATGTTCATGACAATAGCAGAGTTGTATGGCAGTACGTATGCACAGACGGATAGCTCTCTGTCTGTCAAGGATGAGCAGACGATGCTCATCACGTATCGCAGAAGTCGACAAGGACCTATCGCCCCGGAAGGCTCACCCTTTATAAACAAGCGGTAACTAGTACTAATTTCTAGCTTAAAGTAAAAAAAAAAACCAGAAAAAGTAAGCAATTATTATTTTTACTTTTGCAAAAGTGCTTGAGTTTAAACTTTCAGAAATAAACGTACTTCCGGCTATTTAAACACTGGTTAGTGTGAGCCTGTGCGCACCGGTTGAATCCCCAGTAATCCCCACCCCACCACAGAATGTGTCTGATCGTAATCTTTGGCTAGACCACAGAATGTGTCTGATCGTAAACTTTGGCTAGACCACAGAATGTGTCTGATCGTAAACTTTGGCTAAACCACAGAATATGTAGAAAGATTCTCTTACCTCTTTTAAAGCATTTTTTTCCCCTTTTAAGCCAAAACACCCATCACTTTTCAAAATATAATGTTCTCATAACATAAATGAGTGCTATACCATTAAAACCATTGGTTCAGCCATTGAAAAGAGTGTTGAAAATAACTCACATTGAAATTTTATCAATCTAATCTTTTGAAATAGATTGAAATAAAAAACAAGCAATTAAGACTGTTCCATTCTGGACACAGGACGTGTTAGCGCATTTTCGTGTTATGTATCAGTACGTTTGTTAGCTTTCAGTAAATATTTGTAAATTTTGGAAATGTTTATAAATTCAATTGTGTAATGCATATATCTGTAAAAAAAATATTATAAAGACGTTTCTTTATATTTGAAAAAAAAATTATTTTCTCTTAAATCTAACTACAAGTGGTTTGTGGTTACTGAAATAGGACTCATAATTGAAAACATTCGAAATTGTAGTCATTTAATCGTCCGAAATCTCCGTCAATTGTTGCATAGCTCTGATACTTTCAATTAAACTCAGAACACAAGCTTACTATTTCATTTGATGAGTTTCTTAATAAATCTTGGTGAAACTACGTGCTGCAGTATTTCGCACCAAATGAATGGGTTTTTGAACTTACAAGGTGTAGAGTGGGGCCATATATATAATATATAAGCCCCTTAGGAGCCCTGAAGCCCGGCCCTCAGAGGTCCTATCGCGAAATGAACTTTTGATGTACACTTGGCAGGCCAAGACCTACAAAATGATATATACATCATGGGTCTAGGACCTATGGTTGCTGAGATCTAGGGTGATGACAGACAGACAGACAGACAGACAAAACGGGGACAATAGAGCATTTTTTTTCGAAAATGCTCTAAAAATGTAAAAATTTTAGGAGATTGTTTTTAAAATGGTTTAATAAAGCGGTTTAAAATGGAGAAGGAAAGGGGGGGGGATAAGAATTATATCACAATTACACCTAAATTTCCTCTTTTCTTTCTTATTTCTAATATCCTTTTTTTTTATTTAAAAAAAAACGTCGTAGATTATTTATCAATTTCTAATACGTCTTGTGCTTTTTATAAGCTTTACACATTAGAAAGACACATTTAAAAATCGTTGAACCACGAATAATTAAATCAGCTAAATTGATTGGATTGTGTCTTATCTTTTTCATTTTAGTCGGTGATTCCCAAACGGTGTAAACTAGAAATGCTTTTAGTTAATTTTATTTTTAAAACGTTTATACGACAGTGGTTCTCAAGAGAGAATCGACCACACCCCGAACGATGACGATGACAGCAACGTAAGCCGGAGAAGTTCATGGAGAAACTCCAAGAGCCGCAATAATAAAGGGAGTGGCAACAAAAAGAAAGGGAGAGGCAACAAAAAGAAAGGGAGAGGCAACAAAAAGAAAGGGAGAGGCAACAAAAAGAAAGGGAGGGGCAACAAAAAGAAAAGGAGAGGCAACAAAAAGAAAGGGAGGGGCAACAAAAAGAAAGGGAGGGGCAACAAAAAGAAAGGGAGAGGCAACAAAAAGAAAGGGAGAGGCAACAAAAAGAAAGGGAGGGGCAACAAAAAGAAAAGGAGAGGCAACAAAAAGAAAGGGAGGGGCAACAAAAAGAAAGGGAGGGGCAACAAAAAGAAAGGGAGAGGCAACAAAAAGAAAGGGAGGGGCAACAAAAAGCCAGAGCGCCGTCCGAAGAAGCCCTCTGGAGGCAACAAGTCTCTGGCGAAGAAAATCGGCAGAGCAAACAGCGTGTTCGCACCCCAAGCTCCTGACGGCCGTCTACCCAAAGATCAAGTCTAACACCATTCTCTCCCCTCTGAGCATCCATGCAGCTCTGTCGATGATGTTGCTTGGTGCGAGGAACGTAACGGAGAAGGAACTAATTTCTTCATTAGGTTTGTGAGATGATTTTTTGTCTGATCACTTTGAAGGAACATATTGTCAATCGATCTAGCGTATCTATGTATTAGTTTTTTTTTTGTTTTTTTTTTTGTTTTTTTTTAATAAAATAAAACATACAAAAACAGAATTTTTAAAAAATATCTCTCTGCTCAACCTGATGGTGAAAGTACCCAAGTAAAGACGATTGGTCATTATGCAAGCCACACAATCTATCAGTATTGTGGTACGGATGGCCGAGTCGAGTAGATACTCGACTGTCGAGTTGAGAATCCTAGGGTTCGAATCCTCGGTGAGGCCCATGGACTTTTCCCGGGTGAAATTTTGGTGCAAAAGTCGTCCCACAAGTCCATCCAGCTTTAAATGGGTACCCAACTTTAAGTTGGGGGAAGTAAAGGCGGCTGGGCGTTGTGCTAACCACACAATCCCTTCATATGCCGAGGTTATAGAAACAGGTGAATTCTTCACCTCTTCTGCCCCGATGGCCCGTTGGGGCTAAGGGAACTTTACAGAACAACTATTACACGATATTTGTAAAAATTAGTTATTGATTAATTTTTTTTGTCTGTTGCAGAACTGGATCAGGCCGGAATAATGGAAGCCCAGTTCCACAAGGGATATCAGGCCCTGTTAACATCACTGGCCAATGTCCACGACAACGTTGTACTCAACATCAACACCGCTGTTTTCGCCAAACCAAATATACCTATAGAAGCGGCCTTTAGGTTTGACCTTATAAATTCCCTGATGTTTATTATTAGTAAGTTAAAAAAAAAAAAAGAGTCTTGCGTTTCCTTGGCAACAGGCGTGTTATAGTATAGTATAATCCCAACTACCCAGATGATGAACAGATGATGAACACAGTCAAGTTTCAAAAGATAAGTTTTAAATTCAGTAGAGGCCTTAGGGGTGAATGCCCTAGAGTGACTATGGAGGAGGCCACGAAAGAGGCGACTTCATATGGTCACATTTTGAAGCCCCCGCCTTTGACATTCGCCATCGCACCCCCCCCCCACCCCGGAATATTTAACTCTAAATGATGTCTGTGATGGAATCGAACGGGGAAATTGTCAAACACTGACATATACATGTATAACTCTAATGATGTCTGTGATGGAATCGAACGGGGAAATTGTCAAACACTGACATATATAACTCTAATGAAGTCTGTGATGGAATCAAACGGGGAAATTGTCAAACACTGACATATTTAACCCTATTGATGTCTGTGATGGAAACGAACGGGGAAATTGTCAAACACTGACATCTATAACCCTATTGATGTATGTGATGGAATCGAACCGGGAAATTGCCCAATACTGACATATTTAACCCTATTGATGTCTGTGATGGAATCGAACGGGGAAATTGTCAAACACTGACATATATATATATATATATATATATATATATATATATATATATATATATATATTATGGGAGGGGTGGGGGAAGGTATGTGAAGATGTCAAATAAATAATGTCTCAATCAGCTCAATGGTGTGAGTCTGTGGATGGTGTTTCAATAACTGGTGTTTCTATTTGACTGGTGTTTATGTTGATTGTTGTTTCTGCTATTTGGTATGTTGAAAGCTACAGAGGGTACAAACAAAGGTAGTAAGTACATTTTATATTAATTACCTGAATTAGATTCAGTAATTAGCTACACTGTTTGATTTTTATAATTTTATGGAAATCACTCCACCAGAATACGATCTTTTCCAGTATAATCATAATGTATTTATTATTAATAGGTCACCGATTTTCTATGGAATCAGTCATTTTTTTTCTTTATTGACTTTCCATGTGGGGGGGGGGGGGTCGGGGCGGGGCGCAGGTGAGAGAAAGGTTGCCATGCGGTGTACAGCCCTCGACTGTCAACCGGATGGTGAAAGTACCCATGCGGTGTAGAGCGCTCGGCTGTCAAGCTGATGGTGAAAGTAACCTAGTAAAGACGATTGGTCATCATGCAAGCCACACAGTCTATCAGTATACAGTGGCTAATTGACAGATGACCCTCTTGTACCTCATTAGATGAAAAAATGAAGATCTTAATTAGTTTGATTGCTACGCATTGTTTATTGTTATTGTTTATGAATTGTTTTTATTTTTTAATTTATATTGTTAAAAATTGTTTGTGGTTGTAAATTGTTTATTGTTATAAATTCTTTGTTGTTACAGATTGTTTTTTCGTTATGAATTTTTTTTAATTTTTTATTGTTACAAATTGTTTTTTATTACAAATTGTTTATTGTTATAATTCGTTTGTGATTACAAATTGTTTATTGTAATAAATTGTTTATTGTTATAAATTCTTTATTGCTTTAAATTCTTTATTGCTATTAATTGTTTTTGTTATGAATTATTAAATGATATAAAATGTTTGTTTTCATAAATTGTCTGTTGTCATTCTGTTCAAAGGGAAAGCTTGACTCATATGTACGGAGCTAAATTCGACAGCTTTAAATTTGACGACCCTGCAGGCCCTGAGGCACCCATCAACAACTGGGTGGCCAACGCCACAAATAATAAGATCAAGGACCTGCTGAGTCCAGGGACAATCAAACCGCTGACCTCTCTTGTGCTGGTCAGCACCATATTCTTCAACGCCAGCTGGGGCAAGCCTTTCTCGTCGTCCTTGACCTTGCTGAAACCTTTCAACTCTCTGAGTGAGGGCGTGAAGAACGTGGAGACTATGGCGATCACCGACTCCTTCAGGTGATTGGATTGTGGAGGGAGTATAGGTTATTGAGTCTGATAGTATTGGTTATTGATCAGATGAATTTGAGTCTGATAGTATCTGACTATTGATCTGTCTAGTGATTTGTTTTCGAGGAGGCATTGATATGTTTTCGATTGAATTAATGGGTTACAGAATATCGATGTATAGATAAATAGATAGATGATTGAATGTATTGGACGGATGGATGGATTGATATAGTTGTAATCGTGTGACAAAAGATATATATAAATATATATATATATATATATATAGAGAGAGAGAGAGAAAGAGATAGATAGATAGATAGATAGATAGATAGATAGATAGATAGATAGATAGATAGATAGATAGATAGATAGATAGATATGGGTGAAAAAAACAGTTATAGACAGACAGACAGACAGACAGATAGATAGATAGATAGATAGATAGATAGATAGATAGATAGATAGACAGACAGACAGATAGATAGATAGATAGATAGATAGATAGATAGATAGATAGATAGATAGATAGATAGATAGATAGATAGATAGATAGATAGATAGATAGATAGATGGATGGATGGATGGATGGATGGATGGATGGATGGATGGATGGATGGATGGATGGATGGATGGATGGATGGATGGATGGATGGATAGATAGATAGATAGATAGATAGATAGATAGATAGATAGATAGATAGATAGATAGATAGATAGATAGATAGATAGATAGATAGATAGATAGATAGATAGATGCAGTAGATAAGTCCGTTGTTATACAAGTTAATTAAAAATAATATTATTAAATAAATAATAATATTGAAACAATTCGATAGACGCCATTCTCACAAGGTCATTATAATAACATCCTAGCAACATGTTACTTTGATCTCATTCTCTTTCTTTAACAATGCTGTACCTACTTTGACGGTCAAGCTACGGGTATAACGCTGACGCCGAGATCATTGAACTGCCCTTCAGAGGTGAACACATAGACATGCATATCGTGTTGCCGTCCAACAACTACAGCGTGGACCAGCTCATAGAGGTGAGTGGCGAGAGACACATGCAGACAGTTGGTCCACACATGCAGAAGTTGGTCCACACATGTAGACAGGTTGTCCACACAGTCAGACAGTTGGTCCACACATGCAGACAGTTGGTCCACACATGTAGACAGGTTGTCCACACATGCAGGACAGTTGGTCCACACATGCAGGGCAGTTTGTCCACACATGCTGGACAGTTGGTCCACACATGCAGACAGTTGGTCAACACATGCAGACAGTTGGTCCACACATGCAGGACAGTTGGTCCACACATGCAGACAGTTGGTCCACACATACAGACAGTAGTCCACACATGCCAGACAGTTGGTCCACACATGCAGACAGTTGGTCCACACATGCAGGACAGTTGGTCCACACATGCAGACAGTTGGTCCACACATACAGACAGTAGTCCACACATGCCAGACAGTTGGTCCACACATGCAGACAGTTGGTCCACACATGCAGGACAGTTGGTCCACACATGCAGACAGTTGGTCCACATATACAGACAGTAGTCCACACATGCCAGACAGTTGGTCCACACATGCAGACAGTTGGTCCACACATGCAGGACAGTTGGTCCACACATGCAGACAGTTGGTCCACACATGCCAGACAATTGGTCCACACATGCAGACAGTTGGTCCACACATGCAGACAGTTGGTCCACACATGCAGACAGTTGGTCCACACATGCAGGACAGTTGGTCCACACATGCAGGACAGTTGGTCCACACATGCAGACAGTTGGTCCACACATGCCAGACAATTGGTCCACACATGCAGACAGTTGGTCCACACATGCAGGACAGTTGGTCCACACATGCCGATAATGAGCACAATCGCAGTACGGACGCCTAGCATCAAACTATACAATGTGTTCATTTATACAGTGTACCCATTTACACACATGTTCTTGTACACCATAAGCACATTTACATCATGTACCCATTTACATCATAAGTATATTTACACAATGTTTTCATTTACACCAAGTGTCCATTTACCCACTGCAGTATGTACACATTTACTCAACGCTCCGCGTAAACGCATTAACTCGTGTATTTATTTTCACATCGTACACACACTCACGACGCCATGTACACTTTTACACAATAAAGCACACATTTTAAAACATTAACACACTTAAACACACTTAAAAACACGGACCCATTTATCCACTGAACACATTTGCCACATAGACACCTACTTTGACGCCATGATTCGTTTAAGCCAAATTGTGGGTAATCTTGGATCCACCTCGTTCTATTTATCACCAGAAACTGAGACCCAGTGCTAGTGGTGGATTCTCCATAAGTATGGAGCCCACAAGTATTTCTCTGGAGATGCCGAAATTCAAAATTGAAATTGACGCCATGAAGCTCAAGGATCCGCTGCAGAGTCTAGGAATAAGAAATGCATTCACTGACAAGGTTGTGGCTTATTTATTTCGTGTCTCCTTTGTCTCTCTCTCTAACTCTCTCCATCTTATTTATCCATTATATAAACTTCCCTTTTTCTCTCTCTGCTAGTATGTAAATGCAGTCTGATATTCTAGGGCCCCTTACAAACTATAATAACTAGGGCCCCTTACAAACTATAATAACTAGGGCCCCTTACAAACTATAATAACTAGGGCCCCTTACAAACTATAATAACTAGGGCCCCTTACAAACTATAATAACTAGGGCCCCTTACTAACTATAATAACTAGGGCCCCTTACTAACTATAATAACTAGGGCCCCTTACAAACTATAATAACTAGGGCCCCTTACTAACTATAATAACTAGGGCCCCTTACTAACTATAATAACTAGGGCCCCTTATTAACTATAATAACTAGGGCCCCTTACAAACTATAATAACTAGGGCCCATGACAACTGTATGAGATTCACACGCACACCCTGCCCTCCCCCACCACCCACACCCTGCTCACCCTATCAATGTTAGATACAATATTAATTCACCACCAACATATTCTATATTTATTCCTATAAACTAAACTATGACGTCATATCGTTTAAAATTGAGTTATGGGTTATAACTAGGGCTGTACCGAATTGTAATTTTTAGATCCTGCAGGAATCGGAAGCGGAATCGGATTTAATATTTGAATCCTGCCGGAATGGGAACAGGAACCGGATTTTACCAAATTGAATAGTAACTCTTCCGAACGAAGTAGTAAGTTTTCGCCTAACATAAAAAAGATATAAGAATGAAAAATAGAATAAAAAATTAGTTTTTAAGTTCTAGATAGCAAAAAACAGTTTTAACCATTTAGATCTTGAAGAATGTGACTAAAACCCCTTCCCCAATCTTGAGTTAAGAAAAGATAACAGGTTCTTTGTTTTTAAAAAAAATATTTTAATAAAGCTGTACCTAATTTAACTTGATTTCTATTACAATCAAACAAAGAAATGGGTAACATATCTTAGAAAGTATAATAAACATGTTTATTAATAAATGAATTCCAATATATATATATATATATATATATATATATATATATATATATATATATATACTGTGGCAGCCCCGATACTTCATTTTTCTTTAGTTTTCCATAGTGACGTCACCAGACCTTGTTATCTCATTCATACTTTCCTTTAAATCATTATCTGACTATTTCCCATAAAACGCAAATTAATTAAAATGCACTTCAAATCTAAATAAATATCACTTTAATGTTCAATTAAAAATGTATCTTCAAATTATTTATCTAAATATGCGATGAATTTTATCCCAATCGTGACAAAATCCACTAAATTAAAACAAGCAATTAAGCCTGTTCCATTCTGGACACAGGGCGTGTTAGCGCATTTTCGTGTTATGTATCAGTACGTTTGTTAGCTTTCAGTAAATATTTGTAAATTTTGGAAATGTTTATAAATTCAATTGTGTAATGCATATATTTGAAAAAAAATTATTGTCTCTTAAATCTAACTACAAGTGATTTGTGGTTACTGAAATAGGACTCATAATTGAAAACATTCTAAATTATAGTCATTTAATCGTCCGAAAACTCCGTCAATTGTTGCATAGCTCTGATACTTTCAATTAAACTCAGAACACAAGCTTACTATTTCATTTGATGAGTTTCTTAATAAATCTTGGTGAAACTACGTGCTGCAGTATTTTGCAACAAATGAACGGGTTATTGAACGTACAAGGTGTATATATAATATATAAGCCCCTTAGGAGCCCTGAAGCCCGGCCCTCAGAGGTCCTATCGCGAAATGAACTTTTGGTGTACACATGGCAGGCCAAGACCTACAAAATGATATATACATCATGGGTCTAGGACTTATAGTTGCTGAGATATAGCGCTCCTTTATTAATATAGCTTATATAGTAAAAAACGGTACTAAGGCCCCTTTTACGGCCCTGAGAGGTCAGATCGCGAAATGAAAAAAAGTCATTTCTTGGCAGGCCAAGACCTACAAAATGATATATACATCATGGGTCTAGGAGTTATGGTTGTTGAGATCTAGGGTGTACACGGACAGACGGACGGACAGACAAAACGGGGACAATAGAGCACTTTTTTTTCGAAAATGCTCTAAAAATTGCAGAAAAATAAATTATTGACCTATTTTTAAACTGTAAACACCCAAAAAATAGATCGTTGTCTCCTCTTTAAAGAAGTTAAACAAGGAATCAAAAGTAGCGGAAGGTAAGGTGTCGTATTACTACTAGACTAAATACGATTCAAATCTTCCTTTTTAATATACTTGTACATACATATAGAACTAAAAGCGATCGACGTTATTGTAGTTTTAAAATCAAAGGAAGTTATTGTTTTAATTTAATTGTATAGCGCTAAATATTTCAAAATTATGTTGCGCTAAGAAAATTTCTTACAAATTTCAAACAACAAAGAAATCCGGCTTAAATCCGGCACATTTTAACCGGAACCGGAATCGGAACTGGATTTGTTAAAACTGCCGGAATCCGGCTTAACAGGAACCGGAATCGGATTCCGGTACAGCCCTAGTTATAACCAAAAAAAACAAAGTTGTATGCTCCTATACAGCTAAATAAATAACCTTTTTTTTCATTTATTATTTGTGTTACTTGGCGAAACTAAAACTAAAACAAGATACAAAATCGTAAGTTATTATTTTTTTTTAAATTAACTACAAGTATAGATTATTTTACTGGAGGATATTTCAGAAGTATTGACTCAAACTCCTATATATATTTTGTTTTCCAGGCTGATTTCTCCGGTATAAGTGCAGTTGACCTTGCCGTCGATGACGTCATCCACAAAGGGGTCATAGATGTCAACGAAAGGGGGACGGAGGCCTCGGCGGCCAGTGGAACCTTAAGGCAAGCCTCGTTGTTAAAAATAAATTTTGATGGGGGGGGGGGGGGTCGATTTAAAAAAAAATAATTACATTTTTTTAATGTGGTTTTCTGGTGATGAGAAGTTATTACTGATTGTTACTATGAGTCTATGTCAGGGGTCGGCAACAACCTGAGTCTCGCGAGCCGCATGCAGCCCTTTCGATGTCACGTTGCGACTCTTTCGATGTCAGATTGCGGCCTTCCAGTTCAATGCGCAAATAATTATAAGGATAATATTTTATAAACCTATTCCTAATCAAATACCATAATATTGAAAGAACAATTTGAGCGGCTCTTTAAAAACTGAGAAAATTGTAAATTATAACTTTTGGCTCTTCCATCTCAAAAGGTTGCGACCCCTGGTCTATGTAAACATTTACATTGTTTATGGGGTAGGTTAGAGAAAGAGATAATTCTAAACTTTTTTTTTTTTTTGAAAAACGAAATTGAAGAAATTGAAGCCATATGTTCTAGAAACAAGCTAGCAAAATTTGAAGCACAGGTTGAGTTGTATTTTAAAACAAGACCGTAACAACCAATGAAAACGTCTAGAAGCTCTCATGATTATGGGGATGGCCGTAAAGGGAAAGCGCTCGACTGTCCACCTGAGGGTGCCTGGTTCGATCTCCGGTCAAGACCAGTGGATACTTCAGGCCATGATTTAAATCTCCTGCAAAAAGAAAAAAAAACGTTTCACTAATGGTTAATAGGATCTAAGAGATTTCATCTCATCCTTACAGTGGACTTCACACTCGTACATAGTTCAAACCATTTAGGTGAACATGTCACTAGTCATAATAGAATCACACATTTTGACGATTCATGCGATAACATTTTCGACTTGATTAAATAGATTACTTCATAAAGTTAAAAAAATAAATAAATCATTTTTTGTAAAGTTGAAGCAAAAAAAAAAAACACATACTCCCCCCCCCCTTTCCTCCCTTTCTTGTTAAAAAATTGTGTACAGCAGGGGTGGGCAAACTTTTTCTACGGAGGGCCAAATTGAAAACTTGATTTTTATCGGCGGGCCGCATATATATTTTGTCTACTTTAATTATAATTTACAACGTATTAAAATATGAATTAAAGATATTAGCCATGTATTTTTCATTTAATTTTACATTCACACTATATTACACAAGCACATTACATTTTGAAATACAAACTAAATCAAATCAGTGCTAATTTGGTAATAAGACTTTACCATTCATAATTATTTCTACTGAAATTTATTGTTATCTGTCATAATAATTATGAAGACGATGGAACTTAATTTACATACAAGCTGACCACAGAGTACAATTATAATTAATGCAAAGTATGTAACTGTTCACAATTTCGGATTATGTTCTTGAACTGTGGAACCAGTTTACTGGTTGTGATTCGCATGACTGCATTTAAATTGCAGTCAGTCAACATCTGTTATTAGACTTTTTTAATTTTATACAAGAAAACGTTGCTCACAAATGTATGTGGACCCAGATAGTGACAAAAGCTTGGCAGCAGAATGTTTTAGATTTGGAAATTCCGCTGCTGGCAAGCATCCATAAAACTCCAGAAGAAAAACTGGCTTGATCTTCTCATTCATGACATAACTTACGAGTAGGTCAAGCAGCTTTAACTGAATATCATATGGGGCTGAATCAGCTTCTGCACTAAATGGCAAACTAAGGATGTTGAAGAGTGGTTCCAGGTTCTTCAAGTTTTGGAACCTCCTTTCAAATTCCACAACCAAGGCATCCAACTGCGCCTTGTACTTGTCAGCCATTTCAGCAGAACATTATTCTGTTTCAGCAAAGGGAAATGGCAAAACTTGTTTCCACCTGCTTGCCTGGCGAACTGGGAGAGTTTTGCCTGAAATGATTTAACATGCATATACGTTTCATGTGCAAACAAGCTATTGACCTGAAGTTTGACACTCAGTTCATTCAACTTTTCACTAATGCCAATGGCAAACATGAAGTCTGACTTTCACTCTTCATTAACAAAGCTAGTAACAAAATCACAAAGAAAACCGTTCATCTCCAGGAATATAAATATTTCTTCCTTCATATCCCACACTGGCTTCAATAGTTTGCCCATACACAGCCAGCGGACACTGCTGTGGTAGCTTATATTAGAATGTTCAGTTTCCAAAACTTTTAAGCAGTGCCTGGAACTACCTGTGATAAAGTGCCCTTGCTCTGATGAGGTTTATTACACTGACAACTGGGCCAATAACATGCTTGATGTTCAACGCAGCTTTACGCAGACTTTCATGATGGATGACACAGTGGATAGGTAAAATTGTATAGTCAGGATATTCTTCTTTAATTTTATTATTCATCAACTTCACCAGACATACGCTTTTCCAGATAAAGCATGCGCTCCATCTGTTGTTACACTTGTCATCTTGTTCCACACCAACACACTTCTTTCAATACAGGTCTCAACAGCACTGAATAAAACCTGGCTTGTGGTTGTGTCTTTGAGTGTCTCAAAACGAGTGTTTATTCCCCGTATAAGTAGAAACAAGTGTGATGTACTTTCGTCCAAAGTTCTGTACCACAAAAAGTCTATGCTTGCATCTCGAAGTTGATGAATCAAATTGTCACTTATCTTTTCAAAACCTTTCAAAACGTAAATTGATAACAAAAGCCTCTCCCGTTTGATAAGAAAAACAGTTTCAAATAGGGATGGTAACGATTAATGGCTAGTAATTACAAATAATTATCTGGAGCTATAAAACCGATTTAATATCTCTAGATTTGAATCAAACAGTCGGAACAAAATTTCAAAAATATAGCGAAAGTTCTAAACAAAGAAAAAAAAAACATCGATATATGATCGCAACATGTACGTGTGTTCGGGCCGCATAAAATACTCTGGCGGGCCGCATGCGGCCCGCGGGCCGTAGATTGCCCACCCCTGGTGTACAGCATCAAGAAGAAATAACGCGTAGTCTACATTCTGACTTTACCAGACGATTCCTGAGATTTATTTATTAAATGGCGCGAAGGTGGTAGTTTGTTTTTTTTCCAACATAATTTGTTGAACAAATGTTGTAATTAAATCAATGTTGTTGTTTTAAATGATTAAAATCGAAATGAGATCAAGTACTTCTTATTAAGGGAAGTAATTCTTGTGTCCCAGGGGAAATAGCTGCAAGTTTATACATTTATGTCAAACCTTTACTATTAAGAAAGAGTAAAAATGATATTTAAAAAAAAAATATTCCAATGAAATGATAGAGTAGGCTTGGTATGGTCGATTCTGCAAGAATCAATGCTGTCCATCTCAACCACATAATTATATAGCAATACACACACACACACACACATTCACACATAAACATTCACATATACACATTCTCACACACACATTCACACACACATTCACACACACACACAGACACATACATACACACACATATTCACACACACACATTCACACATATTCGCACACACACACAGAGACACACACACAGACACGGGTCTTCAATTGTGTACGGTGAACAAAATGACCATCAGCTATCTTTCACAGTGAGACGGATGGCCGAGTGGTGTAGATACTCGACTGTCGACCTGAGAGTCCTGGGTTCGATCCTCTGTGATTCCCATGGAATTTTTCCAGGTGAAATTTGGTGCAAATTCGTCCCACAAGTTCCCCCCAGCTTTAAATGGGTACCTGACTTTAAGTTGGGGAAGTAAAGGCGGCTGGGCGTTGTGCTAACCACACAATCCCTTCATATGCCGAGGTTATAGAAACAGATGTATTCTACACATCATCTGCCCCGATGGCCCGTTAGGGCTAAGAAGGGGAACTTTACTTTTTTTTTATCTTTCATAATGATATTATTGTGTGGGGGTGGAGGTATATTTGTCGTATTGCTTTTCTTTGAACTCTTTCAACATATTTACTTTTCATATTGAAAACTTCCAATGACATTTCAGGTCTGATTTGGAGCACTATAATAAAACGGTGAAGGTTGATCGACCATTTATTTTTAGCATTTTGGACAGATCAACCAGGGCTGTTCTGTTTTTGGGAGCATATGTGGGACAGACGGACTGAAGAACCACAGGATGAACAGCTCATATGTGGGACAGACGGACTGAAGAACCACAGGATGAACAGCTCATATGTGGGACAGACGGACTGAAGAACCACAGGATGAACAGCTCATGTTTTATTCATTTCATGTTTATTTTTAGTATTATTCGTGTATTTTTTTAATTTTTTTTCAGAAGAATAGGCATACTACACGAATCTATGAGTACAAATACATTAATTTTCAATGCAGTATTTTGTTTCCTGTTTAGGTTTCTGGTTAACTGTATATTTTTTTTTGTGTAATTTATGTTTTCCATAAATCTAATGTTCGTTATGAAGTTTCGAGTAATATTAAAGGTGAAAAAAAATTAAAGTTTTATGTGTGGAGGTGGGGGGGGGGGGGCGGGAGGTAACATCTTTTGTTTTAATTCAAGTTGGTTGGGGAGGGGGGGGGGCGGAAGCTTAGAACCCCCTCTCTGTATATGTCAGAGAACTATTGAAATCATTATCTTCGCCTCGCTTTCATCCAAACTGTCCGGGAATGCTGGGGAGGAAAAAAAAACACAGCTAATTAAAAACAAGCAATTAAGCCTGTTCCATTCTGGACACAGGACGTGTTAGCGCATTTTCATGTTATGTATCAGTACGTTTGTTATCTTTCAGTAAATATTTGTAAATTTTGGAAATGTTTATAAATTCAATTGTGTAATGCATATATCTGAAAAAACATATTAAAAGGACGTTTCTTTATATTTGAAAACAAAATTATTTTCTCTTAAATCTAACTACAAGTGGTTTGTGGTCACTGAAATAGGACTCATAATTGAAACATTCTAAATTGTAGTCATTTAATCGTCCGAAAACTCGTCTATTGTTATTTTATATAAAGTACGGGAAGTAAGTCATGTTGAATAACTGTTACAAAAATACATAATGATTACGCCCCTTTGATTAGCTTTTATTATTTATATTTAAAATATAAGCAAAAACGGTACATAAGAAACTCTTATATTTTGGCTCTGAGAGGTCAGATTGCGAAATGGACTTTTGATGTACACTTGGCAGGCCAGGACCTACACAATGATATATACATCATGGGTCTAGGACTTATTGTTGCTGAGATATAGGGCGGTCCATTATTAATATAGCTTATATAGTAAAAAACGGTACTTTATAAGGCCCCTTTTACGGCCCTGAGAGGTCAGATCGCGAAATGGAAAAAAGTCATTTCTTGGCAGGCCAAGACCTACAAAATGATATATACATCATGGGTCTAGGACTTATGGTTGTTGAGATCTAGGGTGATGACAGACAGACAGACAGACAGACAGACAAAACGGGGACAATAGAGCATTTTTTTTTCGAAAATGCTCTAAAAAAACTGTTGTTTGTAAAGCTAAGTTTAAACTTTTATCTTGGGAGTAAAAAAAAAAACATTAACGGGCGACAACCACGTCATTCGATCTAGCAGCGTAACTTGACGAAGGCATGGCTTGCCACACTTTGTCGAAACTCCTCCCTCATTTTGTTTAAAATGCCACTTCCTCAACCAATGGAGTGAGTGGCTCCACACACACACACACACATACACACACACACACCGATTTGGAGATAAAATGAATAATTCATGAAAACATTTGATGATACTGATTTTACTTGTTAATTTTTCCCCAACACATCTGACAATATTTTTTGTTGATCTAAAAAGTGATAAATCGTGATCTAAGGGTGATTATCGTGATCTAAGGGTGATTATCGTGATCTAAAGGTGATTATCGTGATCTAATGGTGATTATCGAGATCTAATGGTGATTATCGTGATCTAAGGGTGATTATCGTGATCTAAGGGTGATTATCGTGATCTAATGGTGATTATCGTGATCTAAGGGTGATTATCGTGATCAAAGGGTGATTATCATGATCAAAGGGTGATTATCGTGATCTAATGGTGATTATCGTGATCTAAGGGTGATTATCGTGATCTAAGGGTGATTATCGTAATCTAAGGGTGATTATCGTAATCTAAGGGTGATTATCGTAATCTAATGGTGATTATCGTAATCTAATGGTGATTATCGTGATCTAAGGGTGATTATCGTGATCTAAGGGTGATTATCGTAATCTAATGGTGATTTTCGTAATCTAATGGTGATTATCGTGATCTAATGGTGATTATCGTGATCTTATGGTGATTATCGTGATCTAAGGGTGATTATCGTGATCTAATGGTGATTATCGTGATCTAAGTGTGATTATCGTGATCTAATGGTGATTATCGTAATCTAAGGGTGATTATCGTGATCTAAGGGTGATTATCGTGATCTAAGGGTGATTATCGTGATCTAATGGTGATTATCGTAATCTAAGGGTGATAATCGTGATCTAACTTTCAATATTCATTGGACTGACAGGATTCTCCTCTCAAGAGATCAACACAACAGTTGGCTACAATAGAAGTTGGTGGTTGTGTTTGCCTCATGATCTTTCTGGGCGTTGGAATCTGATTGACATTCCATTGGTCAGTTTGATGACATTAACTGACGTGGCAATCATAGCCAGGGCTCGATTTACCGCCGGGGATGCAGGGGATATCCCGGCACTGACAAACGTCATCCCCCGGCTAGCTTTAGCTAATATATCCCAGCCGGGGATGAAATCATAGACATTTATCCCCGGCTCTCCAGAATTTTTTTTTCATCCCCGGCACTGGTTTTTTCTTAAATCGAGCACTGATCATAGCCGTTTTGGAAGTGCATTTTTGGAAAAAGGGAGGGGGGAGGCTTTGCAGAGTTACAATTAGGGCCATCAGGCAGCTAGATCCACCTAAACAATGTGGTCAGTAGGCAGCTAGAGCCACCTAAACAATGTGGTCACTAGGCAACTAGAGCCACCTAAACAATGTGGTCATCAGGCAGCTAGATCCACCTAAACAATGTGGTCACTAGGCAGCTAGAGCCACCTAAACAATGTGGTCATCAGGCAGCTAGATCCACCTAAACAATGAGGTCACTAGGCAGCTAGAGCCACCTAAACAATGTGGTCACTAGGCAGCTAGAGCCACCTAAACAATGTGGTCACTAGGCAGCTAGAGCCACCTAAACAATGTGGTCACTAGGCAGCTAGACCCACCTAAACAATGAGGTCACTAGGCAGCTAGATCCACCTAAACAATGTGGTCATCTGGCAGCTAGATCCACCTAAACAATGTGGTCATCAGGCAGCTAGATCCACCTAAACAATGAGGTCACTAGGCAGCTAGAGTCACCTAAACAGTATGGTCACTAGGAAGCTAGAGCCACCTAAACAATGAGGTCACTAGGCAGCTTGAGCCACCTAAACAATGAGGTCACTAGGCAGCTAGATCCACCTAAACAATGAGGTCACTAGGCAGCTAGAGCCACCTAAACAGTATGGTTACTAGGCAGCTAGATCCACCTAAACAATGTGGTCACTAGGCAGCTAGAGCCACCTAAACAATGTGGTCACTAGGCAACTAGAGCCACCTAAACAATGTGGTCATCAGGCAGCTAGATCCACCTAAACAATGAGGTCACTAGGCAGCTAGAGCCACCTAAACAATGTGGTCACTAGGCAGCTAGATCCACCTAAACAATGTGGTCACTAGGCAGCTAGAGCCACCTAAACAATGTGGTCACTAGGCAGCTAGAGCCACCTAAACAATGTGGTCACTAGGCAGCTAGAGCCACCTAAACAATGTGGTCACTAGGCAGCTAGAGCCACCTAAACAATGTGGTCACTAGGCAGCTAGACCCACCTAAACAATAAGGTCACTAGGCAGCTAGATCCACCTAAACAATGTGGTCATCAGGCAGCTAGATCCACCTAAACAATGTGGTCATCAGGCAGCTAGATCCACCTAAACAATGAGGTCACTAGGCAGCTAGAGTCACCTAAACAGTATGGTCACTAGGCAGCTAGAGCCACCTAAACAATGAGGTCACTAGGCAGCTAGATCTACCTAAACAATGTGGTCACTAGGCAGCTAGAGCCACCTAAACAATGTGGTCACTAGGCAGCTAGAGCCACCTAAACAATGTGCTCACTAGGCAACGCCTAGCTGGTCTACCCATAAGAAGGGCTCTTGGTAGAAATGTTCCCTCTGTGCGCGGCTAAAGATTTTTTTTTTTCTGTGCAAACTTAGAGATTTATAGGCTATCATATGGACTGTCCTATGGGTTACCCTACAGGCTATCATATGGACTGTCCTATGGGCTGCCCTACAGGCTCTCATATGGACTGTCCTATGGGTTGCCCTACAGGCTATCATATGGACTGTCCTATGGGCTACCCTACAGGCTATCATATGGACTGTCCTATGGGCTGCCCTACAGGCTATCATATGGACTGTCCTATGGGCTGCCCTACAGGCTATCATATGGACTGTCCTATGGGCTGCCCTACAGGCTCTCATATGGACTGTCCTATGGGCTACCCTACAGGTAACCCTATAGGCTAAACAAACGATACGTGTGCGCTCTGTTGAAACGTTTTGTGCGCTCACGCAACTCGCCTAGCACATGTGCAGGCCCACCAACAGAAATTTCAGGCCCCTGTGCAGGGCTGTCATGCCCCCCCCCGTGCTGATAATAATATTTTCAAAAGTTGATTGTCCAGCTCAGTCCGGGCCCCTAAAACTCGCCCTAAAACTCGCCGGGCCACTGGGCATTTGCCCCCTGTCCCCCTCTTGGCGACATTGCACATGTGCACATCTTAAAGGGAATACTAGCCAAAGATTTTTTTCTGAAATATGAATTATGTATTATGTAGTACTAAGCTAGCTATAGATGTAATGATGGAAGAAGAACGCACATTGTTTGTCTTTTTTTTCTGCGTTACATTCTACACAAATGTTCCCTACATTTATAAATGTTAGTCGAAATATCAACGAAAAAAGATCTCCTCACTAAAAATGTGGTTATTGTGACCAAACCAAGCGTCAGGTAAAAAAGCGTGAATAAAATCAACTGCTTGCAAACACACAAAGTTAGAGAACATTAGACATTTCATTTGGTACTATCCAGTTTACTGCTTCTATATACAAAGTAAGAGTACATTAAGTTCACATTATTCAACGTCAACACCATTAGTCTAGTCCGCACCATTCATCTGGTCCACACCATTCATCTGGTCCACACCATTTATCTAGTCCACACCATTCATCTAGTCCACACCATTCATCTAGTCCACACCATTCATCTAGTCCACACCATTCATCTGGTCCACACCATTTATCTGGTCCACACCATTCATCTGGTCCACACCATTAATCTGGTCCACACAATTTATCTGGTCCACACCATTCATCTGGTCCACACAATTTATCTGGTCCACACCATTCATATAGTCCACGCCATTCATCTGGTCCACACCATTCATCTGGTCCACACCATTTATCTGGTCCACACCATTCATATAGTCCACACCATTCATCTGGTCCACACCATTCATCTGGTCCACACCATTCATATAGTCCACACAATTCATCTGGTCCACACCATTTATATAGTCCGCACCATTCATCTGGTCCACACCATTCATCTGGTCCACACCATTCATCTGGTCCACACCATTCATCTGGTCCACACCATTCATATAGTCCACACCATTCATCTAGTCCACACCATTCATCTAGCTCACACAATTCATCTGGTCCACACCATTCATCTAGTCCACACCATTCATCTTGTCCACACCATTCATCTTGTCCACACCATTCATCTGGTCCACAATATTCATCTAGTCCACACCATTCGTCTAGCTCACACCATTCATCTAGTCCACACCATTCATATAGTCCACACCATTCAACCGGTCCACACAATTCATCACACCAAACATCTATAAACCTCATCATTCAGTCTATTAGCACTCAGGTCTTGATGAACAAGTCCAGACCTTTCACAATCTGTTTTCTCAATTATTTTAAACTGTATCGTATAACTATAACATCAAACACGCACACAGTTAAGTGGCGGTGGGATCGGGGGGGGGGGGGGGCTGAGATCAAGAGAGGGAAAAAAAACGAACAATCCTGGACCGTAATGTTAGTGAGCACATCATGTCATGACCTCATAAACCACTAGACACGAAATGTGAGTCAAGAACCCAGGACCAAGTGAGTTACTTAGCCTGTCCATTGGTTCAACTTGATGGCTTTCTTTTTTCTTCCCCTCATATCAACAAGCCCAGTGGTGGTGAGTTTTAAACTTTTATTTTAAAATCATTTTTGGTTTAATTTTTAAAGTTTAATCTATCCGTATTTATTCGTCTACCTGTTTATATCAATGTATTCTTTCTTTCTACCTGTTTATATCAATGTATTCTTTCTTTCTACCTGTTTATATCAATGTATTCTTTCTTTCTACCTGTTTATATCAATGTATTCTTTCTTTCTACATACATAAAAGCCACCAATAATGATTATTTCTCTCTCTCTCTCTCTCTCTCTCTCTCTCTATCTTTCTCTCTCTCTTTCTCTCTCTCTCTCTCCCTCTCTCTCTCTCTCTCTCATAGGTATGTATGTATGTATGTATGTATGCATGTATCTATCTATCTATCTATCTATCTATCTATCTATATATATATATATATATATATATATATATATATATATAATGATTTTCATTCTAATAATGCTATTTAATATCTTTTTATCTATTATATATATGTATTCATATTAAAATTTTTTAATCTCTCACAAATAAAGTAACTTTAAAAAAAAAATATTTCATTGGGCAAATAGGATACATTAAATTTCATACATCCTCTTTCTGGTGTATAATGTTGAATACATAAGATTAAAAAAAAACCTATTGTCAAAATGTTCCGAAAGGTAAACATATATAACCTCGCTCCGTTTGAAGTCGTTTCCAACTTCATCCTTCTTTTCATATATCAAGCAACACAGCAGTGTGTGAGTGAGTGAGTGTGTGCGTGTGTGTGTGATTCTGCCTCCATTAAGTGTGTTATGTGAGTATCACGTGGTATAGTTTAACCTTCTTTAGAGTTAGCATCACTACTTCCTACACTTCAAGGGCTACACATAGCTCTACACTTATCATATATTTACATATGTAGCTAGACACTCACTAGCACACACTATACATATACCTACACGGGGGGGGGGGACTGAGGTCGGCTTAGGCCCCGGCCCGGGCACCGCAGAAGACTCTTTCGGGACCCTATTAAATCCACTCTGCGAATACACATAAATGTATACACATGTCAAATATATCAATTGTTGGTTTTAATTTTAAGTTCAGAATGGTATGTTACTCATTTTCCGGAAATCAGGAAATAGTTTTCAGCTTAGTGGGAGAAAAAAGCCAAATTCGTGTCTCTTGATTGTTTACAAAAAAAAAAAAACAGTTAAATATTAATATAAATACTACACGTCTACACCATTTATCTGGTCCACACCATTCATCTGGTCCACACCATTCATCTGGTCCACACCATTCATATAGTCCACACCATTTACCCAGTCCACACCATTCATCTGGTCCACATCATCATCTGGTCCACACCATTCATCTAGCCCACACCATTCATTCATCTGTTCCACACCATTCATCTAGTCCACACCATTCATCTGGTTCACACCATTCATCTAGCCCACACCATTCATCTGATCCACACCATTCTGGTCCACACCATTCATCTGTATCACAACATACATGATTTTTTTTAGGCGCTACTGATTCATATTCATTTGAATTTAATTTACTTATCAGAAATTGTATAGAAATTTTTTTTTAAACTTAAAGTGCTTATCATACATATTTTTTTAATAAAATTATTAGTTTTGGTCACATGACTGTTGATCTTCATCAGCAAACAAACAACTTGGTTTAACAATAAAATATAAACCAAAACATGGCGACGTGCGTTACTGCAACGGTTACCTGCATCTTACTGCTCGTGTTCATGGCGGGTAAGCAACCCAGAAACAATTGAGATTAATATAATCGATATCTAATAGGGCTGTACCGGATTGTAATTTTTAGATCTTGCAGGATCGGAACCGGAATCGGATTTAATATTGGAATCCTGCCGGAATCGGAACAGGAACCGGATTTTACCGAATTGAATAGTAATTTTTCCGAACGAAGTAGTAATTTGTCGCCTAACATAAAAAAAGATATAAGAATGAAAAATAGAATAAAAATTTAGTTTTCAAGTTCTAGATAGCAAAAAACAGTATTAACAATTTAGATCTTGAAGACTGTGACTAAAACCCCTTCCCCAATCTTGAGTTAATAAAGATAACTCTGTCAAAATAACTCTGTCTTCGCTTTAAAATTTTTTTTTTAATAAAGCCGTACCTAATTTAACTTGATTTCTATTACAATCAAACAAAGAAATGCACATATCTTAGAAAGTGTAATAAACATGTTTATTAATAAATGAATTCCAATATATATATATATATATATATATATATATATATATATATATATATATATATATATATATACTGTGGAACCACCCGATAGCTTATCTTTCTTTAGTTTTCCATAGTGACGTCACCAAACCGTGTTATTTCATTCATACTTTCCTTTAAACCATTATCTGACTATTTCCCATAAAACGCAAACTAAAATGCATTTCAAATCTAAATCAATATCACTTTAATGTTCAATTAAAAATGTATCTTCAAATTATTTATCTAAATATGCGAGGAATTTTATCCAAATCGTGACAATATCCACTAAATAAGAAAAATTGCAGAAAAATAAATTATTGAGCTTTTTTTAAACTGTAAACACCCAAAAATAGATCGTTGTTTGCTCTTTTAAAGAAGTTAAACTTTGATAGCTAAATATAGTTTATAGAAAACACGGAATCAAAAGTAGCGGAAGATAAGGTGTCGTATTACTAGACTAAATACGATTCAAATCTTCCTTTTAATATATTTGTACTTACATATAAAACTAAAAGAGATCGTCGTTATTGTAGTTTTAAAAAAGCAAAGGAAGTTATTGTTTTAATTTATTTGTATAGCGCTAAATATTTCAAAATTATGTTGCGCTAAATTATTTTTTTTTACAAATTTCAAACAACAAAGAAATCCGGCTTAAATCCGGCACATTTCAACCGGATCCGGAATCGGAATCGGATTTGTTAAAACTGCCGGAATCCGGCTTAACAGGAACCGGAATCGGATTCCGGTACAGCCCTAATATCTAATGATCAAAGTAACGGCAGTTTTTTTATTTCTTTTAATTTTCTTCCATTTGAATTTACGAGCGTGATGGACCATCACCTCCTCACAATCCTTTCCATTTATATCCACGACAATAACAGCGTTATATGGCAGCACGTATGCAAAGGAAGCTGATGAACAGACGGATGATTCTCTGTCTGTCATGGACCAGCAGACGATGCTCTCCAGGTATCGCAGAAGTCGAAAAAGACCAATCGCTTCTAGCGGCCCACCTTTCATAAACAAACGGTAACCAGAATTTGTTGAACTAGCTTAATGTAAAAGTAAAAAAAAAACAAACAGAAAAAAATAAGGAATTATAAAAAGTAATGATTTACAAAAAGGAAGGAATTATAAAAAGGAAGGAATTATAAAAAGGAAGGAATTATAAAAAGTGAGGAATTATCAAAAGTAAGGAATTATAAAAAGTGAGGAATTATAAAAAGTAAGGAATTATAAAAAGTAAGGAATTATAAAAAGTAAGGAATTATAAAAAGTAAGGAATTATAAAAAGTAAGGAATTATAAAAAGTAAGGAATTATCAAAAGTAAGGAAGTATCAAAAGTAAGGAACTATAAAAAGTAAGTAATTATGAAAAGTAAGGTTCCCAAAAGGGTGTAAACTAAAAATACTTTTATTTAATTTCAAAACGTTTATACAGCAGGGGCTCTCAAGGGAGAATAGACGACACCACGAACGATGAAGATGACAGCAACGTAAGCGGGAGACGCTCCGGGGGCCGCAAGAAGAAAGGGAAGGGCGGCAACAAACCAGTGCGCGGTCCGAAGAGGCCCTCTGGGGGCAAAATGCCGCCGGGCGTAAACCGCAAGTCTCTGGCGTTCGCGGAGAAAATCGGCAGCGCCAGCAGCCAGTTCGCATCCCAGCTTCTGAAGGCCGTCTTCCCAAAGATCCAGTCTAACATAATTATCTCCCCTCTGAGCATCCACGCAGCTCTGTCGATGGTGCTGCTTGGTGCGAGGAAGTCAACGGAGAAGGAACTAATTTCTTCATTAGGTTTGTGAGATTTTTTTTTTGGTCTGTTTACTTTGAAAGGAACCTATTGTTTATAAATATATACCGCATCTATATACTGAACGACGTTATGGTAAAATATTCGTTTTTTGTTCTGTTTTTTTTTTATATTTAAAAAAACAGAATTTTAAAAAAAAAATCTCTCTACTCAGTGCAATTATTACACGATATTTGTAAAAAAAATCAGTTATTGGTTGATTTTTTTTTTGGTCGGTTGCAGGACTGAAGCAGGCCGGGGTAAAGAAAGCCCAGATCCACAAGGGATATCAGGCCCTGTTGGCTTCACTGACCAATGTCCACGACAACGTTGTACTCAACATCACCAACGCTGTTTTCGCCAAACCAAATATACCTATAGAAGCGGCCTTTAGGTTTGGCTTTTATTTATTGTTTATGATTTTTTTCATTGTTTATGAATTGTTTGTGAACTGTTTATTATTTATGATTTTTTTCATTGTTTATGAATTGTTTGTGAACTGTTTATTATTTATGAATAGTTTATTTTGTATGGATCGTTCATCGTCATGAATTGTTGATTGTTTATGAATTGCATTTTTGTTTATGAACTGTTTATAAATTGTTTATTGTTATGTGAATTGTTATTTTGTTATTCTGTTCGAAAGGGAAGGCTTGACGCAAATGTACGGAGCTAAATTCGACAGCTTTAAATTTGACGACCCGGCGGGCCCCGAGGCGCCCATCAACAACTGGGTGGCCAACGCCACGAAGAATAAGATCAAGGACCTGCTGAGTCCAGGGACGATCACACCGCTGACCTCTCTTGTGCTGGTCAACGCCATATTCTTCAACGCCAGCTGGGACAAGCCTTTCTCGTCGTCCTTGACCTCGCTGAAACCTTTCAACTCTCTGAGCGAGGGCGTGAAGAACGTGGAAACCATGGCGATCACCAACTACTTCAGGTGATTGGATTGTAGAGGGAGTATTGGTTATTGATCAGATGAATTTGAGTCTGATAGTATTGGTCTTGTCTAGTGGGACATCAAATGAATTGAGTTTGAGGAGTATTGGTTATTGATCTTGTCTAATGGGACATTCGATAACTAGAGTGGTAGAAGTATTGGTTATTGATCGTGTCTAGTGGGACATTAGATGAATTGAGTTTGAGAAGAAATGGTTATTGATCCGTCTAATGGGACATTCGATAATTAGAGTGGTAGAAGTATTGGTTATTGATCTTGTCTAGTGGGACATTAGATGAATTGAGTGGTAGAAGTATTGGTTATTGGTCTTGTCTAGTGGTACATTAGACGAATTGAGTTTGAGAAGAAATGGCTATTGATCTGTCTTGTGAGATTGGTTTATATTTTAATAGCATTAGTGGATGGGAAAACAGATTCATAGATCAATGTAGATGGAAAATAAAATTGATCGCCATATACAGACGGATAAATATACATATAAACTTATAATTTAGACAAACAGACAGACATATAGACATACAGATAGATAGATAGATAGATAGATAGATAGATAGATAGATAGATAGATAGATAGATAGATAGATAGATAGATAGATAGATAGATAGATAGATAGATAGATAGATAGATAGACTGAGAGATAGATAGACTGAGAGATAGATAGATGATGGATGGACGGACGGATGGATGGATACATTTAAGTTACTTTATTTCATTCTCTGCCTTATACACTGATGTATTTACTTATACACTGATGTATTTACTTATACACTGATGTATTTACTTATACACTGATGTATTTACTTATACACTGATGTATTTACTTATACACTGATGTATTTACTTATACACTGATGTATTTACTTATACACTGATGTATTTACTTATACACTGATGTATTTACTTATACACTTATGTATTTACTTATACACTGATGTATTTACTTATACACTGATGTATTTACTTATACACTGATGTATTTACTTATACACTGATGTATTTACTTTAGCTACGTGGATAACGCCGGCGCCGAGGTCATTGAACTGCCCTTCAGAGGTGACCGCATGGCCATGTACGTCATCCAGCCGTCCAACCTGTCCAGCGTGGACCAGATCGTAGAGGTGAAGGGCGTGAGACACAATGAAACATGAAGGACCAAAATTAGAGACCAATCTACGTTGTTGTTTTTTTTGTTTTAATTTACACCACAGACTTGACTTTACTCAGTGTGCTATTTACACGGTGTCTCCATTTACACAGTGTGCTATTTACACCGTGTCTCCATTTACACAGTGTGCTAGTTACACCGTGTCTCCATTTATACAGTGTGCTATTTACACCGTGTCTCCATTTACACAGTGTGCTAGTTACACGGTGTCTCCATTTACACAGTGTGCTAATTACACCGTGTCCCCATTTACACAGTGTGCTAGTTACACGGTGTCTCCATTTACACAGTGTGCTAGTTACACCGCGTCTCCATTTACACAATGTGTTATTTTTACATAGTGTGCCAATGTACATAACGTGTTAATGTGCATCGTGTGCGCATTTACACCAAGTGCCCAATATGCTCATATATAACGTGTGTCCATTTACACAGTGTGTTCATTTACACCTGTGTGCACATTTTACCCCAAGTACTCATTTACACAATGTTTTCCTTTACACCAATTGCTCATTTACGCACTGTATTAAGTACACATGTACACATTGACTCTGCGTAAACGCATTGACTCGTATATTTATTTTCAAAGTGTACAAACACACCGAGCGGACATTCACGTCATGTACACTTTTACACAAAGCACTTATTTACAACCATTTTCACGCCTAAATTCAATGCACGCCTTGATATTGATCCCCGCGTACGCATCTAAACACTGAACACATCAAAACACTTAGCACATCCAAACACTGAACACATTTAAACACGGAACACAGTTTTCTAAATAGACACATTGACGCCATGATTTACTTAAGCCGATTGCGGTAATCTTTGTTCCACCCCCCCCCCCGTTCTATTACCAGGAACTGAGCAACACTCAAAGATTTGGTCAATCAGCGGCAGATCAAATCTTCAGAAACATGGAGCCCACAAGTATTTCTCTGGAGATGCCGAAATTTAAAATTGAAATCGACGCCTTGAAACTCAAGGATCCGCTGCAGAGTCTAGGAATAAGAAATGCATTCACTGACAAGGTTGTGATATATGTATCTTTTGTTCTCGCTCTCTCTCTCTTCTCTTTCTTTCTCTCTCTCTCTCTCTCCTCACTCTCTCTCTCCTCTCCCTCTCTCCTCTCTCTCTCTCCATCTCTCTCCTCTCTCTCCTCTCTCCTCTCTCTCCTCCATCTCCCTCTCTCTCCTCTCTCTTTTCTATCTCTCTCCTCTCTCTCAATCTCTCTCCGTCTCCCTCTCCTCTCTCTCCATCTCTCTCTCCCTCTCCCTCTTCTCTCTCTCTCTCTCTCTCTCTCTCTCTTTAATTCTCTCCATTTTGTCACCTTCCATTCGTCCAGCTCTTCTAGTATGGGAATGCAGGCAGAAATTCTAGCCCCCCCCCCAACTGACTAACTATAATATCTAGCGCCCCCCCCTCCCCCACCTCCGTAACTTCCATAATTAAGCATCAAAAAAAAAAGATTTTAAAAAATACATTTTGAAAACTAGGGGCCCTTCTCCTCAATTCTTTGGGGCCCCCCTCCCCTTTCTGCGCACCTTTCTCTCCTCCATCAATGTAATATGCACCAACATATTCTCTATTTACTCATGTGTAGATATACTAGCCAAACTAAACTAAGAGCTTTATCACGGCGTGACACCATTTAAATATAGATTATGACCAAAATATTTATGTTTTCATAAAGCTAATAAACTTTATCAATGTAACTTGTCAAAACTAAAACTAAAATGAAATAAAAAGCGTAAATTATTCTTAAATAAACTACAAGTATAGATAATTTTACCGGAGGATCTCTCATATATATTTACTCAGACTATATAATTTTGTTTTCTAGGCTGATTTTTCCGGAATAAGTGCAGTTGACCTTGCCGTCGATGACGTCATCCACAAAGCGGTCATAGATGTCAACGAAAGGGGGACGGAGGCCTCGGCGGCCACTGCAGTTTTAATGGCACGAAGGTGGGCGTTTGATTTTTTTTTCATTACTCAAATATTTTTTTTTTGCCTAAGAAAAAAATTCTTTAACAGAAATTAGATCACGTGAGTTTCTTCATACAAAGGGGAATAACTAATGTTTCCAAGGGGAAATAATTGCAAGACTATACATTTATGTATATGACTTATAATGAATTATAGAGTATATTCCCATGAATTGATAGATATAGTCCTGCCATGGTCGTTTGTGCAAGAGTGAATGCAGTCAATCTAATCCACGTAAGTCCACTGCATGGGTCAATTGAGTACGTGGACCTGGACTACTGAAGTGTAAATACACATAAGACCCAACTCGTGTAAACTAATGGTGTTTAAAAGTCGAACTGGAAACTGAACCGTCAGTAAGGAGGCAGACAAACTACACTTCCATCTTCCAAAGGGCCCCTTTGTCTAGTAAAATGCCCTATCATGTCTGATGATATGGGTGGCCCATTATATACTATAATGGCATAGGGCCCTGAAATGCATCCAATTTAAAAGCCCATTGGGACCCGTGATTAAAAAATTAAAGCTAATATTGTATGTAGAATATCATACACTACACACACACACACATACACACACTCACAAACACATACACTCACACACATACATACATGGCCTCAATTTTTGCATGATGAACAAAATGACTGTCAGATCTCTTCACAATGATTTAGTTCAGGGAGGAGGGGGGGGTATATGTCATATTAATTTTCTTTGAACTCTTCATCGTATGTTCATTTTATATTTAAAACCTACATGGATATTTCAGGTCTGGTTTGATGTCCAAACCTAAAATGGTCAAGGTCAACCGTCCATTTGTTTTTGCAATCCGGGACAAACCAACCAAGGCTGTTCTGTTTGTTGGAGCATACGTGGGGCAGACGATCTGAAGAGCCGCACGATAAACATTGTGTTATTATTTCTTTCGTGTTTTTTTGTTTTTTTAATAATTATTAGTGCATTATGTTTGCCAGGAGAATGCTACATGTGCACATATTTTTCAATGCAATTTTTTTGTTTCTTGTTTAGGTTTTTTTGGTAAACTGTCTTTAGCGAAATACTTTTATATCTTTAAAACGTATAGTTATGATACATTATATTATGAATGTATTGTATATGTTTTCCATAATCTAATGTTCTCTACGCAGTGTCCAAAAAAAAAAATTAAAAGTTAATAAAAGTCAAAAATAAAAAAAAAACTTAAAATTTGTGTTTTTTTTCGTTGAGCATCATATTTATTTAATTTTTATTTCGGATTGGGAGGGGCGTGAGGACTCCCCCCCCCCCCAGCACCCTGTGGCGTAAATATTTTTATAATGTAATTTTTATTCTTAACAAAATGTTTAAAAAGTAACGAAAGTGCTTTTAAATAACCATGTCTGATGGATTCAAGAGGAAACATGAGACTGGATTTGAGAAGCGGAGGTAAAATGGGGAGAAAGAAAAAGCATAGAAAAAAAATCGGGGATCTTTGCTACAATTTATGAGCTGAGACACTGATTGCATTACTGGTCAAACGTGTAATACTAGTGATAATGACATTTCATTTACTTCTTCGGCCACAATTTACACCAACAATCCCGCAATACCAGAAATAATGTTGCCGGACTGAGCTGAGAAAAAAGTGAAACAACCGAAACAAGTGTTACAAAGGAAAAGGTATCTGCAAATTCTGTTATGGGTCATGCTGAAGCTGATGTGTTTGATTTGCCTACAGACTCAGACTGTATATAAGGGTCAGAAGGAGGTGCCGGTTTGTAGCATGAGCTGCATGACAAAGAGTACAGTTATTCAAGTGATCCAGCTGATTGGGAGATAACTGCACATCTAAGAAGTTACTATGCTGAACATCTTCCTTCACAAAATTTGGAGTCAGATTTTACATTAAAGGGTAGACAATTTGGTGACAAGATCAGATATGCACGCAAAAAAAATGGTGAAATTGTCACGCGAGACTGGCTTCTCTATTATTATCCTTCAACGGGTAAAGTCTTTTGTTATGTGTGCAAGCTGTTTGACTACAAAACCGGTTTCGCAAATCAGTTTATCGATGGTTTTGATGACTGGAAAAACGCCATCGCAAGAATTACATTACATGAGAGGTCGAAGGATCACACTGCTGCTTTGTCAAGGATGTTAGAATGTCAACAGACATCTAGAATTCACGAAAAACTGCAAAAGGAGAAGAAAAATACTGGACTGATGTTCTCAAGAAAATAGTTGCTTTGATGAGATTTCTTGATGAAAGAGGGTTAGCTTTTCGCGGTGACAGCCATTTACATAACTGTTATAACAATGGAAATTACCTTGGTTGCATTGAACTTTTAGCTGAATTTAATCCCTTTCTAAAGGAATACATTGAGAGACATGGAAAACCCGGAAAGGGGAGTGTATCATATCTATCTGCCAGTATGTGTGTTGAATTTATTGAGTAAGTGGGATCCAAAATATTGACGCAAATACTGTCTGAAATTAAGAATGCTAAGTATTATGGAATCAGTATCGATTTCACTCCTGACATCAGTCACGTGGATCAGCAACATGGTAGTCAGCACTAAGTGGCGCTACTAGTGTTTTTTATGCAAATTATAAGGAAATTCGACAAGCATTGTCTGATGTTGCTACAAGCGAACGTCAACCACCAGCATGAAGACAATCACTCATAAAGAAGTTGGACCACTTCGAGACAGCGTTAATGTGTGTGATTTGGAAAGATCTGTTCCAAAAAAATGTATATTGTCTACAAAGCTCTACAGAAGCCTGGAATTGAGTTAACGACCATCATCAACTTGTATGACAGTCTTTGTTGTTAACTTTCATGATACACGCGATAAATTTGAAATGTACGAAGGTATAGCAAAAGAGCTCTCACACACGGACTATAAAGAATGTAAACAACACAAACGACAGCGACGCCGATTTCATGATGAAGTGGTGGATGATAATAATCCGGTTTTAGGTATGAGTCCTAGTGAAAAATTCCGTACTCAGTCTTTTTACGTTATCATGGATAAACTTATAACTGAGATGGGAAAACGGCGGGCAGCCTACACAACACTACATGAAAGGTTCAACTTTCTTCTGGACAGATTTCTGTCAACTGATCAAACAGTTTCGAAAGCCAAGTCACCAATTGAGATGTACCCATCAGATCTGGAAGAGGCATTTACTAATGAATTTCTTTTCTTCTCACGGAAGTTTGCTGACAAGAAAACTGTGGCTGAAATGATTACAGCACAAATACAGAATAGGTTGCTGACAAATTTTCCAAATGTAAATATTGCTTTCCGGATCTATCTTTTAATATTTGGAACAAGTGCTGAAAGGGAACGTTCCTTTTCTAAACGCAAATTGATAAAAACGTATCTTTGGTCAACGATGGAACAAACACGTCTACCCTCCCTGGCATTACTTTCAACTGAAAAGGATTTGATGAGAGAATGACATTTGAGAACGTCATATGTGACATTGATAAGACAAAGAGCCGACAAGTGAACATACTGTAATGTACAGATCCACAGCACTGCAGCTTGCTCAGGTGCTCATCTTACACGGTTATGTATAGTTACTTTTTTTTTACACACATTAATAAATTTTTTACTGGCATTCTGAACTTGTTTTCACTTTATGTTATGGCTTTCTAAGGCCCTTGAAATGTCAGTAGTGCCTAGTTGATAAATCGGCCCTGCCTTACAGTAGTAAAACTAATTGTTGTTTTAGGCCCCACCAGTGACACTCAGACCCGCTAATGATCTCGCCCTAGAACTGATTAGGTCTCCACTGTATACACAATTTATGTACTTATTATATTATATTTTTGATGTCTTGGTTAGCGCCACTGATGTGGCTTACCATATGAATTGAGGCCCGGGGGTGGGTGGGGTCCTCCAGTTACTTTTATTTGATTTTTTAAAAATATTTTCTGTAACTGTTTCACTGTACATATGTTCGGTAGTTTCCGGTTTGCGGATAATAAATTAATAATAAAAATATGAAAAATCTAGTTTTGTGGAGATCTTGCAATGGATCCATTCATCTTTTTAAATAAAAATGAATAATCTTATTCGGAATTTGAACTGATTTAAGCTTCGAACGAGTTCCAGAACTGATATTCGGATTTTATACCTAAGTACGGGTGATGCCGCCCCTGGCCGGTGGCTAAAAAAATGTGAAGAATCGAGTTTAGATTATCAGCAACGGATTAATCCATGGTTTATGATTAACAAAATAAAGTGGTGCAAATTAGAGCTGTTTGTAATTCTTGCGATTGCCTGCAACGGATTAAATTGTGATTAAGTTTGTGGATATCCATCTATCTCAGTAGTTTTATAAAGGGATTTTGATGTTACAGTGGGACGGATGGCCGAGTGGTTTAGATACTCGACCTGAGAGTCATGGGTTCGATCATTGGTGAGACCCCCCTAGAATTTTTTCCAGGTGCAAAGTTGTCAAATCAGCTCTATATGGGTACCTGACTTCAGTTGAGAAAGTAAATGCTAACCATACAATCCCTTCAGAAACTGATGAATTCAACACTTCATCTGCCCCGATGGTCCGTTAGGACTAAGGCGTCACTAAGGGAACTTGACTTCTGATGTTACATTGGGGAATTTAATATTGTGACAGAGTTATAGCTGTACAGAGGTCCAACAGATGCTGCCTCTGGCTGACGGCAAAAATAAATGTCAAAATTTAAAGTTTTTGTTGGGATCCAGTAATAGATCTATTAATTTTATATAAATTGTAAAGGAGAAAAAAAGATGAAATGATCGAGTTCTGTAGGGATCAAGCGTTGGATCCATCCATTTTATATAATCATGTTACGATCTCATACATCTTGAAAGATTAAACCAAGATTCTAAAGTAGTCAAACACGGTAGTGTGATTTATGTATTAAGTAATGTGCTGTCGGTAAAATGTTTTTTTTTTTTTTTTTGGAAACTCATGTTTTTCGTTATTTTTTTTTATACCTCTTGCTATGAGAAAAAATAATTCGAAACCTGATTGACTTGAAATTCGATCAATATCATACAAATTAAGTTCGTATTTTGAGGCATCAAAAATGCCTCCACTCTCCGTTAGCGGAAAATGTGCCGCCGGGGTGGACATCCCCTTTATTTATGCCACTGTTCCCAACAACCTCCTTGGTTCCCAACGTACACTATCCCTCCCGTAAGTCCCGTTTTCCTGACAGGAAATATCATATGTTCTGCCATGTACCAAAGTAATTTGGACCGAAATAGGTTGCTCTTTACTGGGCGGAAGCCAAAATATCGAAATAAAATGGCTGCGCCCATCGTGTCTTTTTCAAAACAAAACGCTACATTAAAACAGTTGGTAAAAAGAGAAAACACTCCTAAAGTGACACATAAAAATGTACTTTGTTCTGAACTTCAAGAATGGTAATGATATAAGTACTTTAAGCTTAATAATCCTAAATGTACAGTTGTTCAACATACACATTTTTAAGCTAAATTAAACATATTGAAAGTGAGAAGCACTTTAAACCAACCATAATTGTTCATGTACACTATTTGCAATAATCAGTGGTTGAAATTATTCATACTTTTAAACTGAAACACTCAGGGAAGAAGCTGGATGCTCAGCTGATTTTCTGCATAATTCTCATTCTGGCTGTTCCAACAAATTACACGATAAACCTTATCTTGTAATAAGACTGAATAATGAGCACTGTCCTCTGCTATTTTTGCTTGAATTTTAAAGTTTTTTTGTTTTTTTTTCAGTTGACAGGAGTTTGTGGTCTATGCAAAAATTATGTTCATTTGATGGGCTTTATGATTAATACCTTTTTTCTTTGTTTAGGCCAAGACCATCAGATAAAGTGCAAGAAGAAATTATTAAAAAATTATCTGAGTAAGTTTTTTTGGCAGTCATTCTACTATTCACTAGTAAAAATCCTTTACAGTTAAAATTGACAAGGGCTACTGTACAACAGGTTAAAGCTTTCTTATTTACTTATTTGTCAGTTTAGGAATGAAAGAACTATACCCAATCTGTCACAACATATTATTTTATTAAGTTGCCTGTTTTATTATATAGATTTTAAAAATGTTATTTTGCTTCATTCTCAGAAAGTTAATGAGCCTTCCAAACATTTTTAAAAAGCCAGAAAAAAACTCTAAAGATGTTGAACTCAAGGCTAAAATCAGGTGAGAGTGAAATGCTTTACTAACAAATTGACCCAAAAAATAACCCTTAATTTCAGATAGATATATACCACAAACTTGTTGCCTATTAAATTATCAATGTTATAACATATTAATTATAAAATTACTATTTCCTTCTTCAAATAAATACTACTAGATAGTATTCTAATTTTACGTTTGTTTTGTTTTTCGAAGGTCACAGCTTGCCATTGGTGTTTCCCAGGTATTTCGAGAAATTGAAAAAGATAAATTGGACTGTGTTCTTGTATCAGGGCAGGCCACTCCTGCTATCACTGTTAATCACGTAATAACCACCTGTCAAGAAAAATGTTGTCCTGTTTTGTGTCTTGACCAACTAGCTGTGTGCATTGCAAAGTGCTCAGATACAAAATGTTTCCCTCTTGCTGTTGGATTTAGGGTAGGCAACTGTTAGTAAGTTTTTTTTTAACTTGTAACAAGTAGGCCGCTGTTATTTTTACCCCTTTATCAAAAATTATTCTCATCTTAGCCATAATATTTATTCTTTTGGCATTGATTTTTTTTATTACATTAATGGCACAATGTTGACTGTTCTGAAATGTAATTTTTTTTTCTTTTCAGAAAACATCTGAGAGTGATTTTGCTGAAGTTGTCTCGCTCATTAGATGCAATACAAATGTCAGTGACACCAAGCCTGAAAATGATGCTGCGGATAAATTAATGGCATTAACACCATTTAATGAACCTGTAAAACTCAAGTAATTCACTTTTTTTTATTTTCCATTTCTCTTACCATTGTAGCATTTTTTTGTGTGTGAATTGTTCTGTCCCTGTATGTTGAAAAATGGACGATATTCAATTTAAATAATGTTATTTTTAGCACATCATTGAAAAGCTTTAAGTTATAGAATGAGCAATAAACCAATGACTAAATTGATATACTGTAGATGGAACATTAAGGAAGTAACATCATTTTTGTTAGTTAGTACTTTAACATGTAGACATGTATCTCTAAATGATGTAGACCTTTTTTTTCCAATGAACCGTAACAACTGACCATTCCCCTGGTTATTATAACACATATTTTTTTGTTTGATATTTCAGGCCAATAAAATTAGAAGGACTTGAGGAAGAAAATATTTTAGCAGAGCTGAAAAGGTTATTTTCCATATCATTCCCTATCATTATAATTAGGTATATTATAGAAAAACTACTGTTAAATAAACCCGCTGTCAAAGATCAATTTCTCAAAAAAAAAAAAAACTTCCAAAACTGGTTTTCGACTATTTACAAAATAATGAGAGACACAACGAATAATGAAAGTTCTTTTCAGTGTTTTTTCACCTTTAAGAAACATTTGATGTTTATTATTTCTACAATAACACATCGTTTCTCCAATCAGGGGTACTGGTCGAATGTGACAACGGCTAGCTCAGAAGGCTCCATCTTTTTTTTTTTTCAATATTTTATTTTTCTTTGCATAAATAAGGGGATGTCCACCCCGGGGATGAAAAAAAATTTCTGCAGAGCCGGGGATAAATGTCCATGATTTCATCCCCGGCTGGGATATATTAGCTAAAGCAGAGCCAGGGATGACAGTTCTCAGTGCCGGGGTAAATCGAGCCCTGCTTAGGGCCGACTAAAAACTATGAATGGCTCTGTACTCAAAATACACTTATGGCTACAAATATCATCTTATTTGACAGTCAAGAATGAAACTTAACTCCTTCCAGTTTTACAGCTAGGTGGTATTAGAGATGAGGTAAGCTGATTATCCACCACACCCCTATTCCGTTTTTAAAAAAAACTGATATCCTTAATCATAACGTTACATCGTCAATCTGTATGGGGCACCGGGCTTTTTTTTTTTGTGTCATAAAAATAAGAAAATTTCGTCACCCAGCGCAAGTCATTGTGATCTTTAACATTTTTTTTTGTTTTAAATAGAGAAACATAAGTTGTGAAGACTTGAGTTTAACATTTGTGACCGTCCATATGAAAATATGCCATAAGTAGGAAACTATTTTTCGCTTATAACTCAAAACGTAGTTTCCTTCTTATGGCATATTTTCATATGGACGGTCACATTTTTTTTTAATTTGATAATGCACAAGAATTACCGCAAAATAGTCAAATGTTTATTAGATTATTGCTGTAGATTTGTATCTTCTGTCATAAAACAAAGAGTCTAATCAGTGTTATTTAGTAACCACAAAGCTTTGTAAAGATTCCATCAGATATCTTTTTTCTCTTTAACTTGTAACGTTTATGACCAGAACTTTTTAACCCATCACCTTAAGATTGGAGGAAGGAATTTCAACCTAGTGTGCCGAAATATTTTTTGTGCACTGTCTCAACCCCCCTTTATCTGGTTAATGTATATCTTTATCCATTGAGCACCCATTAATATTCCCCCCCCCCCCCCCACTTCATTTACCCATGCAGACCACTGTTTTAGACTTGAGCCAGTAATTGTTTACTAATAACTGCAATAGCTTAGGTCACAAATATTGCTGTATAAATCTAAAGGGGTAAAAAGTCTGTTGTTGGTTGTTGTCTTTTTTTTTTTTTTTTTAAACTGAAAAAAAGTATTATGCATTTTTAGGGTGTTTACAGTAATAGTTGCAAGTTCAGAGGTAAAGAAAGATGTCAAAAAGAAAAAAAAGAAAAGACCAAAAAAACACCTGAATTTGAAAAATGCATTTCTCAAAGGCTACCAGTAAGTGCAGTTTCTTTTATTTACACTTGAGCTAATATTAGAATTTTCATGAAAAATCATTGTTTTATTTTACGGTGTATTTCATTCTTATACATTTGAAAAGATATTGCACATAGTCTTAAACCACTGACATATTTAATATAACTGGAGTGCTCATTGAGCTGAAATACTGGAAGATATTCTGATTGAGGCCATTTGTAAGGTGTCTTTAGGTCCTTAAAGGTAGGCCCCACTGGTTGGTGATTCTGGTAGCTATACATTGCGAGTTCTGCTTATGTTTTGCTGCAATAACATAGTAATGGAAATATTAAGACAAGTTTAGGATATCTGCTGCAGAGCAGTGTACATATGGATTCATGCTGCACTCTCTATTTTTCAAAAGGTCCAACTGTTTATTTGTAACTAGGCAATTATTTAGACTTATTATTAAAGGAGAAAAACTTTTAATTTCATTAAACAGTGGATGACAGTTACTACTTAAAGAAATTTTCGCTCTGCAAATATCTTATTTATACATGTATATCTGTTCACATATCCCACTACATATATATTAATTGATTGAAACAAGAAATTGATGAATTGTTATGAAGAAATTGATATGCTAGTGAACAAGACACTAATATGGCATACCACTAAAAAAGATCTACCAATTAAAATTTCAATATGATTATTGAGCACTCTAGTTGTATTAAAGATCTGTGGTCTGAACTAATTAGGACAAATTTTATTTGTCATATAAATGCATCTTTCAACAATTTGAACGTTTTACATATTTTGTTAAAATATGCTGTAATAGCTTATTTTAAGGTCATATTTTGCTTGTCATAATGCATATATATAAGACCATTTTACAGAATATTTTTTTTTCGGCTGTTCATTTTTTTTTCCATCTATTGATCGGCTCACAAAACAAGAAAAGGGAACATCAAAACCAACAAACTCAGTAGGATAGTTGTAAGATTTTCTTTGAATGAATATCATGGAATGGCTTATCCTTATTAACAAAGGAAAAAAATCTTCCACCAAAATGAAAAAAAAAAGAAGTTTTGCAGAAGGTGGAGTGTTAAACATCTGTATTTCTAGAGAGTATTTAGTCAAAAAAAAAAAAAAAATTTTCACGATCAAGTTTTGTGAAAAATAAGAAAAAATATTGTAACATATATTTAATTACTCATAAAAAAATTGTTAAAATATGTTTAGTAATTCATTCTTTTATTGGGATACCATTGTGTTAAGAAAGTTAAATTTTTCTTGATATTTTTCTCTTTCGAGCAGCGATCGGCTCACAAAGAGTGACATCCAAAGCATTAATATTCTAGCATTGATGACATCCTTCCCTCACACTCACTCTGTCACTCTCTTAAATTACTGTTAAAACAAAGCAAAAGGACAATTTACAAATGTGTGGTCTGATCAAATGCGATAGCACTGGAAACTAAAATACTGGCGATGTGATGCAGATTTAAAATGGACTTCATGTATGTGTTACGGCCAATGTCTTTTATTTGGTTGGGTGCAACCTGCCAAAGCTCAAAGTGACGATGTGAACATTATCATATGAAAGAGATAGCATCAGTTACAAATTTGTTGAGTGGCAAAAAACATTAAACAAGATCAATTTATTTCTAACAGATTGACCACCAGGTGTGGCCGACTGCATTTATTTAACATAAAAAAATTGCTAGATTTTATAATCCTTCTGCAACTAATTGAGATAATGACAACTGTTAACTCTTTTTTCTCTGTTATCCGTTGTTAAATAAAAGAAAAAGATAATAAATTTAGATTAAGCATTTTTTTTTGCTGTGCTGAGTTAACATATTTCAAATGAATTATCAATCTATGTCACCATTTGTTGCAACTAGAGGAACTTTTGCAACGTCTAGAAAAACAATTAAAGCAAGATAAATTTATTACAAACTGGGCAATGCATAATTAGGCTTTATTACCATAAAGATGATAAATTTCATTAATATTTGAAACACCATGTAATTTTTTTTTAGCCACCAAAGTTTAGTAGCCTCTAATTGTTTTTTCATGTCAGTTCGGGATACCTATGTGTTTTTTTTTTTTTCAGATTTAAATAGTTTAGCACCTGCATATTGATACATTAGAGCACACTAACACAAATATTGCAGCTTTTGGAACATTCAATTAAATGCGCATTCTGCATAATTTATATTCTTTGTTCCAGGCAGATGTTTGATTTTGGAAAGAGAACAGTTAATGATCTAGTGGAGAATGGAAAAGTCCAGCTGGTACTGGTATCTCAAGAGATAGTTCCTGTGTTATCACAAGAGCCCCAGATATCCTCACTTCTGTGGTCTGCTTCAGAAAAGAGCTGCCCAGTTCTGCAAATCACTGGGCTGGCTAGCACACTGAGACCTTTATGTCAGGCATGCATATCTGTTGTAGGTATTAAGGTGAGAGTTGTTTCTGTGCTTTGGTGCTCGTTTCACCAAAGGACGTCGTGTACTTTATTATATGACTTCTAAATTTACAAGTTTCTGCTCACTTAGCCTGCCTAAATTTATTATATATATATATATTTATAAACTTTATTCATAGTACCGTATTTCCCCATGTATAACCCACCCCCAATTTTTGGACTGTGAAGTTTTGGAAAAAATATTTTATTAGAGAAACAAGTTATAAAGAAAGAAAATTTACAAAGAAACAAAATTCAAGATTCATAATAATCACTCATACACTCATCATCACTGTCTTTTTGGGCTTGAAAATTTTGGAAAAAAGGGGTGGCTTATACATGGGGAAATACAGTACTTAAATAATATTGCTTATTTTTTTTGGTGATTATTATGTGAAATTAATTTTTTCCATGAACTCTTATTGTAACGTGTGTAATCTTGTGTATGCATAAAATCAAATTCAACACTATGTAATCTCAGACTAAAATTTTGCGCTAACTTAGATAGATTTATCAACAGTAATACCACTAGGTGGTAAATAAAAACTTTGATAAAATATATCACTGGTTATCATTTAAACACTACATGATTTGATTCCCTAAAAGTGAAAAAGAAATTTTCTCTTTGTTGAAATTATGTAAAAATTGCGTTATTTGTTACTCGTTGGCAAATGGATATTACATCTATTCAGATATTAGACTGAAGTGTTAAGAGTAAGTATTATGATGAATGCTTTAATGTGCTTCAAAATAATACCCTCATTTTAGTGATTCTGTAAATTTCTAGCAAATTTTATAAAGTCAATTATTAGTGCTTGTTTTCTCCCTTGATAAACTTGAAATGCCATGTTTGACCCAGTTTGAGGCAAAAAAGTTATAAATTACTACTAAATGAAAAAAATGTATGTTGTCTATGTGTAATTTTAAGTTATACTAATAAATTTAGTATCCATATCCCTTGAATGAGCTCTTTTAAATGAAACAAATATGTATCTATTGCATAATAAATATGAATATTAGGTTTGGACTATGTATCGGAGAATGATGATAGTAAGCCCCACTTTATTGTCATCTTTGATCAGCTGTTATGAATTTCATTGCAGTTTAAATATTTAACTTTCTTAATTTTAAATTTATTATTATTTAACTCTATTATTAAAAATCTGTTGTCTTTACCATGATGAATTAAAAATAGCTTTATTATGTTGCACCTTTGAGCAATTATAATTGTTTTTTGTCTGTATTAACCATTCATTTTTTTTATATTGTCAACAGAAGTTCTCTTCAAATTCAAGTGAAGAAAAACATTTCCAACCCCTTATTGATATGTGCTTCTGTGCCATCACCGGCCAAAATTCAGCTCAGTATCAAGATGTCACTTCCTCAGCTGAAGATCTGAAAAATAGATTACAATCAAAGAGGGTGGGAAATGTGAGAGCAGAAAGTCATGAGGAAATGGAGGAGGATTATTCTTACCTGTATATTTCAAAAGCAGAATCCAAAGAGTTTTCTGAAGCCATGTCAAAGTTGAAAGCAGAAGTAGAGAAAACTGAAAAGGACAAGCATTTTAGATCAGATTTTATCTCTCTTTCTGGCTGCGGTCAGAAAAAGGTTGCATCAAAAAATGACACAAGCTTGACCTCAACAACTTGCAAGCCTGAAGGGGGTTCTAAAAAAAGCAACCAAGAGTTACAGCTCAAGAATGTAACATCTAACATAAATAATAGAAGAACCGATGACATATTGTTCAAATTAGACTCTGGCAAATTTTCAGATACTTGCCATAGTCAAATGGATGTTTCTCTTGAGATGAACACCCCTCTTCCTGATGCTGCCAAGAATGAAGGCAAAACAACCGAGACAACTGATAGCCTAGGTTTTAGCTTAGTTAGGGCCGGAGACACCAACTTGATCAAGAAAAATAAGCGGGATTCACAGTTTGCAACAAAAATTTTAACTGAAAGTCCCGCCAAGGAAGGGGAAGAAATCGGTTTAAAGCAGCTACCAGCCTCCAATAAGAAAGCCTCATCAGGCATTGATTATCTGGCACTGTCCGAACGTGCCTCGAAGAAATCAAAGAAAGCCTTGAAGAGAAAACTGGACAGTGACACCGAAGGTTTTTTGTCTTTTACCTACAAGGCAGCAAATATTAAAACAATGACTTCAAATCCAAATAAAGAAAAGTAATTTGTCAACTGTAATGTGACTTTTATTTTTTGAACACAGCTTATAAAAAACTTTAAAAAAAAATGAACAATTAGTTGACACTTTTTTTTTCTAGAATTTTACAAAAATTTATGTAAATAAATGAAATTTATTGTAGAAAACTCATATAGTTGATTTTAAAACCATGCACAGTGAACTCAATAATACTCAGCGTAAGTCAACAATGAACCAGCATCATTCTTAACTTTGCTGTAACCTCTCTTCAGACTAGTTCTTTCCAAAAAAGTATGGTATGCCAAGTTGGAAAAAATAATGTTTGATCATCCTGTAAATGTATCCACAGAATTTTTTTTTAAGAGGGGGGGCAGAAACTAAACATTTTCTAAATTTTAGCCTTTCCAGGTGTTCACATCATTTAACTTCCACAATAGCCGACATTTTACACTTGTAATAAATGATTTTTTTCTAAACTCAACTCATAAGTGTAAATGTCTCAGTGGTCTTGATTTCAAACCCAGAAATAGAACAGTGAATACATTACCCATACCTCTCATAGTGATTGATGACATATAAGAATTTCTGTGGTTCAAAATATTTGCATAGATAACCATATGGGATCAGGCATTATTTACATTGAATAAATTGTTTTATCTTAAAAATGATACATTTCCCCGATTCCTTTGCTCAGTAATTCAACCCTTACAATTAACAGAGCTCATTGAAATGTATAGCACCTGTAGCATTTAGTCGTGTATCACTGATCAGTGTGTGGAGACCGCACACAATTCACACATTTTTTTCCCTCTGAAATAATTTTAAAAAAATGTTGCATAGATTTTCTGTCCACAAAAATGTTAGTGCCTTAACCCCTATGTTAAAAAAAAACATTTGATACCCAGATGAATATTAGATACCGATATATTTTTTTTTTGCTAGATATTAGCGAAACAAACCAACTAAAACTCATCTTCTTACTAGAATTTATACAAGTACAGTACCATTATCGAAATAATTCAGAATGGTGGTTTCCCAACATTTAACGAAGTCATGACATTTTACCGAAACAAAGTGAGACCCTCCTCCACAATGCCTTTTAGAAAAGATTGGAACTGATACTATTTCATTTTTTTTTTAAATATATATATATATAAATATAAGGCTCTGTGTTATAGCACTGGGTTCCTGCAAAAAAACATTTTGTAATCTAATGCAAGATCATCAAGTAGTTAGGAACCGCTGATATGGTGGGGACATACAATTCTTCAGCCGTCTAAACATTGAGGATCTATCATTTACTCATCAATCCAACCGCAAGTATAAAGATACAGTCAATCTACAATAAAAAATCAACACTTTTTTTTTTACCCAAATTTATTATTCAAAACAAATTTTTTTTTAAAATGACCAGAACTGGTATTTATAGTACTGTTGTAATGGCTCCAGAGCTAGTTCTGCAAAAGCTCAGGCTGTGTAATCAAATGTAATACTTTTAGCTTGACTCAAAAACTTTGATCAAAATGTACTTCAGCAATGTAACCAATTCATTAACCAGTCTATCACTATCTACCAGTCCCTGATAAACTGAATATATAAAAAAAAATGGCAATAACGTCATTGTATATGAACTAACAATAAAAGTCAAACTGGACAAGAAAGCTCAACAAGGGACGATTATATCACAGATAAAATTCCATGCCAACCAGAACCGTGTGAATGCAGCTACTTATTGGCACAATCTTTATTTTACAAGTCAACACTAATAGTCTGTGAAGAAAGTTTGCTATGTAACAATAGAGTGTCTTGATGCTTTATCATGTGACCATCTGGCAGATAATCCTTGCAATAAAATGCTTTAAATTTCTTTACGCTGGTACGATATCCTAGAAATCACTAGAAATTTGAAGAATATCTTAAGTATGAACTGAGACTATCCTGCCAGCATTGCTATAGGCGTTTCAGATCATTACATCATTGACAAGTTTGAAAATTGGTCCGATAGAATATTCCATCTCTAACATGACAGTGTAACTTTTATGATAAATTGCTGCATAAAAGAACACACAAAATATTTATCAAGCCGACTGCTTCCATAACGCAATGTCAGCTCAAAGCCTACATGTGGGGGAAAAAAATTGGCTCTGGCAAAGATAAAATAGAAATGAAAGTTACCAGCACCAACATTTCTATGATGTCCCTGTACATACTATACAAACAGAGCCCTGCTAAAAATACAAGTGTCCTTAAAATTATGAATCTGAGTTGGAAGAGATGGTTTTCTTTCTCCATGTCAATTCTAAAAACAGTTGATTCTCCAACAGCTACATAGAATGTTATGTTAAATATCTCTGCATGAGTGCTCTTGTTACTATTCAAGTACAGTATCCAAAGAATGCACAGTAAATGGACTTTTTTGTATCTTGACACCTGCCACATTTCCAGGAAGATCTGACTAGAACAGAGGTGTAACTCAAAATGACCTTTTAGAAAAGATCATTCAATGGTAAAGCTTCAGTACTTGAAATGTGCAGTCTGCACACAGCGGTTATTTTAATGGAAAATTAAGGCAATTAGATGTATTGGTTATCTTCAAGACAACAACATCAGCTGAAGGTAGATTTAGAAGAAAATTTGTTGTTGATTTTTGCATTGTTCCTATTGTAAATGGTTTGTACAAATTTCTCCAAGTCTTGTACTAAAGCTTTCCTCTTGAACCTTTGAGCTTCATAAATAATCTCTTTGACAAACTCAGCTTGAACTTTAGTACCTCCCTGTATTGTGCTCAGCTGCTGAAATAACTTTTCAAAATCTGTAGATGAGAAAAAAAAATGTAAATGTACAAACACAAGTAAAATGAGTAAACATCACAACTCCAACCACATATGAATGCATCACAACTCTAACCACATATGACTATGTCATTGCTTAAAAATGGTAACTCACTTCTTCCTGGTTTCTTCACTTCTTTAGTTATCAATGTTTTCAGGTGTCTGTTAAAATTCCAAGCCTGCTGTTCCTTTTTGCTGCCTATAAATCCATCAGACAGTGATTCGACCAGTCTGTCTTCAACAGTGGAATTGATCATGCCGCGATCAGAGATACCATTCTCGTTATGAGAATTAACGGAATTAATCTGTGAAGAATTCACATGATTAAAAACGGACGAAGTCTCCTCACCATCGCTACCCAGACTTGCTGACTCTTCATCTGAATCTGTAATAATCTGTAATGGTGTGTCATCTGACAAGAAAATAACATGTGTCTTTAAATTGCAATAGAATTTGTGCAAACTTATTACATTAGACCAACACTAACTTTTTAAAATTCAACCAATTTTTTTTTAATTTATCATTAAGAAGGGAAAAAAAAAATTCTAAAAATATGATAATGCTGTAGAAGTTTCATACCTGATTCAAATTCTGAATCAGATACAGAAGAAGGTGCTGGACTAGCCGGAGGTGTAATGGAGGAAGAAGAAGGTCGCCTATATGGGATGTCTCGAGGTAAAGGACCTGTGAAAGGATAGATGAAATATATTATATACAATGTTAAATTTTAACCTAAAAACACGATACTGTTCAATAAATTTAACCACTTTTTAATGTTACCTGGTTTTCTTTTACGGTGTGGAGAGTTAGGCGGACTTTCGGATGCAGCTCTTTTTCTTGGGGAATTCCCTATCACAATAGCCTCTTCAGCTTCATCGACTGTCAACTGATTAAAAAAAAAAAAATGGTAAAAATGTATTTTTTTTTTCTTAAATAAATAATGTATGTTGGTTTAATGTTATTTTTAAAAATTATGTTCTTTACTTGTTTGTTAACTTTGAATGGATTTCCAAACATGTGCAATCTGGTTGGAGTACTTTCTAACTCCCTAAGAGCTGGCGGCTGTTTCTTAAGAACTTCTTGGTAATTCCCCATTTGACTAATTGGTACCCTATGTCTTTCATCTATAGATAAATAAAAAAATATTTCAATCAAGATACACACATTAAAAAAAACTTTTCATTTATGACAAAAGAAAAAAAAGTATTTTTTTTTACCAAGGTCAATAAGAGATTCGGAATTGATTGATGTTCTGAGGAAATTATTTCTCATTCTGCTGATTTGGTCAATTATACTTTTACGAGGTATATCGTATGGATTTCTGAAATTATAAAGAAACAAGTGTCAAATTAATTTTTAACAACAGAGATTTAAAATTCATTTAATACAATTGTTAGAAAAAATTATGCAAAATTAATTTGAATAGAAAAAAAAATTGAATTAACACCTGTAAAACTGAGGTTTAATGTCAAGATCTTCAACAGCCAATGTAAAACCAGTGTAATCCTGTTGAAGCTCTTGCTTGAGTCCAGCTATGTTGCCCCCGAGGTTAGCTAAAAGCTGATTAAAATCTTTCCTTTGTAATATGGATGTTTTGCTTCTGCAAAAATCAAAGAAACATGAACTTAAACATGGAAAAAAATATTCCAACACTAGAAAATAATGGTTAGAAATTAATTTAGAAGAAGAAAAAAAAACACTTTCTACTAACCTTGTATTTACTTTGATTCCCTCGTGTCTTGGTGGCTTTTGTCCAATGGAGGCATTCAAGCGGTCCATTTCTATTCTAGCCTGGAGGTGAATTATTTAAAGGAAAATGTAAATCTATTTTCATTTAAAAGATTCATAGTTCAAAAAGACTATTTTTTAATTAATAAAACCACACAACTCAGAACAGGCTTACCTGATTTTTCAATTTTTTCAGATAAGTTATGACACTATAACTAAGACAGTTATCCATATTGTCTGAAACTAGATTGGGTGCACCCATTCTGGCTAGAGCTCTCCGAAGATTCTTTGGATTAAAAAAAAAAAAACCCAAAATTAGAATTTCTGAAGCAATAATATAGAATGGCTTTTGTTAAGTGGATGACGATCAGACGATCACTTACCGGTGCATAATATCCTGGCATGGTCTTTAGATAATTTTCAAATCTCTGCCTCCATTGCTGATTGGGTTTTAAATTGTGAACTTTGAAAAGTTCATCTGGGTATTTAAAAAATTTATTATTAATAAATGTGTCTGCACTTCAAAAAAATAACTAATAAAATAAACAAATCGACAGCAATTATAATTTAGAAAAAACATTTCTTAACACCTAGTAAAGGCAGCAGGACTGGATAGTTGTAAGGCATCACAAAAAGATTCACAGAGGTAAGGGAACTACTAGCTTTTAGATATCCAAATGGATGGCACATATCACTGAATTTGGAACTATTTGATACAAAAACCTGAAATAGAAAGATTCATGAAAATTTATTTCTTGTGCGACAGGAAACTAAATATTTTCAATCAAATATAACAGATAACATATTTGCCTACAACATACCTGCCAACAGGTATTTGGCTGTCTTCTCTCTAAAATATACAGTGTCAAAGGTGATGGTTCTAGTTCATACTTGTCAAATGGAAGATTTTCTATGACTAGAGGCTCTGATGGCTGACATGAAAACTGGACCACTGGGTGTGCAGTACGAGGTGGCTTGAAAAAAAAGTTTGTTATTTTTACCAATGAATAAATCAAATACATGATGAAAAAAAAATGTATAACAGATTAACACCTTTAATAATGAATAAAAAATAAGCTGTTTATAGTTGAGATTTACTTGTAAATATTTTAATTTTTTTTTTTTGTATTTACCAAAGATGGACTTGTAATATCTGGCCAGTATCCTTCAGGTATAGGCCAATGACCGGTACAGTGGCCTTTTTGAGCAGAGCGAGGAACATAAATCAATTTTCGACAGCTGTGCCATGCTGCCGTCTGCTGCTGATTAACATGATTCACCATCTTTTTATCTTCTGTATCATCAATCTGTAATGGTCTATTGATGTCCAGGTTTTCTAAGGTTCCAAAAGATATAATTGTGCATTAAGTCTTAAAATTGCTATAATTACATAAAATAATTCTTCTTCATTTCAGCAACGGTAAGAATATCAAAAAGTACCTTTTGCACTACCATTCACTTCTGAATCCAAACGGATAGAATCACTAACAGGCGGGGGATCAGGGCCAAATTTTTCAAAGTTTACAACAACTCCACACTGGACTTTTTGGACTAGAGATTCAATGGCTGCATTCAACATTTTCTGACTGTAGACAGCATAAGAGCGTCCTAAAAAAATTAAAAAAAAATTTTGAAACAATAAAACATAAGCAGTTGGGAAATTATGAAGCAGATTTACTTTAAAAAAAAAAAATAAAGTGTCTTTAACCTCCTGTCACTTCACACATGACATCAATGGCAGTATTCTCAGCAGATGGTATGAATGGGAAAGCTGATACATCAGGCGGCACACTTGCTGGTAATCTCATGACTAAGCTGAAAATCCTTTGGTCCCAGCGGAATGGTTCTTTAGTCAGTTCGGCTCCAGGTACAACAGAGTTCATGGGAAGATTCAGCTATTGAAATTATTTTTAAAAAGGCATGTAAATAAAAATCATAGATACACATAATCACAACAGGCTGTAGTTAAAGGTAAAGCAGCGACATTTTTTTTTTTTTTAATTTAAACTTAGATGATCTACCTCTGTTTGTATGCCGTTGGGTGTTGTTAGATGCCCACCATCTGTAATCACAATTATAATTGTAGACTCATTGTAAAATGGACTGCGTCCCTAGAACAACAGGATGAAAAAAATCTCTTATAATGAATTATGTAGTCCGTTTTTTTTTTTATAATTATAAGAAAGTTTTTAAGTTAGATATACCTAAACTAAATGTAAGCGCTAAGTCTCCATTACCTGACCATATGTATCAATACCACTGGTCATTCTGTTTAGATTGAGTAAATCAAAAGCATGTTTCAAAGAGGGTCCCAGTGATGATAAGCCTGATGCTTTCAAGTTTTTTAACTCTGAGGCAAAGGTTAAATGACTTTCTTTCCATCCAGCCTTTAACAATAAAAAAATTATATTGTGTAAAAAAAAAATTCTAAGACTATTTCTTGTTAAAAAAAAAAAAATTAAGTTTACAAATGGCAAATTATAAAAAAAATTATTCACATTTAATTAAATTAAAGATCAAAAATTTAATTTTGTAGTTTAATTGCCAAGCTCACTGTGACATGTTTGTACTAAGAAACAGTGTTGAGTATGGGATTTGTGGTAATTGTATTTTGGGCTTCTAAAACCAATTAAAATAAATTTTGTTTTGATGAATGAGGCCTTTTGTTGTGGTTGTAAGGCAGGTGGAGACCACTAAACAGCTGGAGTAAATGTAGTCACAGTGACCTATAACCCGGACTACACACTTGACCTCGTTGCTGGGTTAAGATTTAACCCTACCCAGCATTCCCAGTATCGAGGGCAAAATGGCGACGACCATGGTACAACTAAAGATTGACTAGGATAAATTCAACAATTTTTCTCAGATTCATGCCAAATAAAGAGGACCATATTAATATTGAACTTTGACATCTCAATATAACTGTCGAAAGAGCAACTTCTTATGCGTCGGATGGACGACGTTATGTTTTACCTTTACATTCGCTGGAGGATCTTCGAAAGTCAGGAGCATGTAACGGTCCCATCGACTGCTCCCATCGCGGGATCGGCTCTAAGAGAAGAAAGAAAAAGAAAAAATCACTAACCTGACATTTTTCAAAATTATATTTATTAAAAAAAAAATAAGTCATAACACGTTTGTTCTTTGTTTTGATTTGTTATGGTTCCATGTTTGTTTACCTTCATAAAATTTTCAACTGCTGCTTTTGCTACATCAATCAAAGCTGTTCCTAAATAAGTACGTTGGTTCATAGACGCACTAGTGTCTACTAGAAAAAGGATGATAGTCATTACGGTCAACAAAATAATGTTATGACCCTTTAATTGGTACCGACCGCGAGTAAAAGCGGAATTTTCGCATAGATACGACGATACCCTCCCTCTATGACAGACGCAGATCGACTGACTGCTTAGAGGAGCAGCCAGCACGCCACGAAATTTGCACACGTGACCCCATAGCAAAAATTGTTTTCATTGGCCGATATTCTAAGCAGGGAGGCTTTCATTGTATCAAGTTAACTAGTTTGATATTTCATTGTAATACATTTACTCCTATTTTAGATTATCTTGTTCCAATCTAGAATTAATTTATTTACGCCCTGTTTTATTTTTACCGACCATTAGTTGACATTAATAAAATATTCTTACAATAGGTGACATAAACATTGTGCATCGAAGGAGGGATCCAACATATCAATCGGGAAATGGCATCGGCTTCGTACTGTAAACACTTAATAACTATTTACTAACATCATATTTATTTACTCCGATTTTAAATTGAATTTAATATGTATTGTGATTGGTGTTATCGTTTTAGCTATTTCGTTATTTAAAAATATTTAAATATTATAGAATTTATTTGACTTAATTTTTACATCTATTTGATGCAGTAATGTGTATTCACATATCAATTTATTTTAAATACATGTGATGGGCCTAGGAATAGCCAAGTTTCAGAATAAGTTGATAGTGTTGAACGGTAAAACGTAATACTTGTGTTATTGTTTGTTTTATTTTCATTTTTGTTGTTTTTAAAGTTGTTGTTTAATAAAGTACGACATAATTTTTTATTATTTCGTTTGTCTTTGTATTAATGTTAGATGTTTACAGTATAGCCTCTCGTACATACTTTTTCCTTCGCTGAGCACACAGCACATTTCGCAAGTGGGCGACCGATTGATACGTTCTGTGGCGCAGATGATTCAGATGTCGGCTTTGATAAACTGATATTAATATAAAGATACTTTAATGTTTAATAATGCTTGGTTATGTAACCGCAAGAAAAGAAATTAGTTGCATTTTGTTTATTGTTATTTTAGAACGTAATATTTTCAAATGTTATCATTATCAAACGGGATTCAGTAAATGCAGCTGTCAGCAGACGAAGCGTCAACATGCTGCTTAGTAAAGTTAGTTATAGGCTCTCGATTATTTTGTGCAAATTAAAACTTACATTTGAAGAAAAAAGAGAGAGAGAGAGATTTATTTCCCATTAAAGCAATACGTTACATAAAATGTGTAAAGCCCATCTGTTCCTGCTCTGTTTATCGAGCTGATAATATTTTAAAAAATCACTTCCCTATTTCCAGCTATCTAAATAATCCTCGAAGATTGCCTTATGCATATGGTTAGAAGGATATTTTGTTTTGCTTTATATAATTTCAAGGAAGGAGCTTATGATGACCATTGTAATGATCTTGAATCAGCCCCTAGTAGCGTGAAAATTCTACAGGAGGGGGTCAGGCATTCTACAGCAGGGGCCAGGCAATAGCAGGGGGGGCAGGTAATACATTTTACTAAGTAGAACAAATAAGTAGGGGGGCCCGGCCCCCCGCACGCTACGGGCCTGTCTTGAATATGATGGTGAAAAAAGGGTGGGGTTAGGGGTGGGAGATGTATTAATTGAAAAACTTATTTTTTTTTAAAGTACGAATAAACAAACCAAAATGCCAAGTGCCGTTCTCAGGGACCGTAAGGCAGAGATACTTAAGATATATTTTAGGGGCCTTTGTGTAAAAGTAGCTGGCGGGATTATTATTAAATCAGATTTGATAGGCAGCTGTTACCCGGGGGTGGGGGGGGGGCTTTGGCAGTTTGTAAGTGGGGAGAGGTGCCTAGTTTGCCTACCCATCATGACGACCCTGCTTAGGATAATCATGTTACAACGGAGTGACCGCTTCACGCTCTGCACCTTTTCAAACACTACATCTTTTATTATGGACTATCGATATAGGCCCATATAGCTTGCATTAAGATTTCTCTTCCCAACGTATGGCTAAATAATGTATCCCAGAGCCGCAGCAAGGGGAGACCAACACGAACACAGTCATGGCGACTTTGCCCCCTCAGCGGTCATGTTGGAGTACAGTAATCTGCAATATAACGGCTCATCGGTTCGTTGGTGTGTGTTTGTGCGTACGTGTCGGTGTGTATGCATGTGTGTGTGTTTGTGCGTACATGTCGGTGTGCATGCATGTGTGTGTGTGTGTTTAATAAGAGGGGCTCCTGTTAATGGAGATATTAAAAGGGGCCTCAACATGAGCCAGAGGCGTACCTAGTGTGGGGGATGCGGGGGTCCAAATTCAAAAGTCTCCCGAACCCCCAGATTGAACCCCCCCCCCCCCCATAAATTTTTACATTAAATATTAAGTACATTATCTCATGTCATGGTGTCGAATGTCAAAATGCAGGGGCCCCCCAAAGAGGCCAAGCCCCACCCGGGGTCCCCAAAGCCATGATTTGAAGTGCTAAACAGTCAATTCTTTTATTTTAAACAACCGAACGGGCATTGGCTGACAACTGAATCAAATGAAACAGACTACAGTGGATTCCGCTTAATTGGGACAGCCGCTTATTTGGGACAAATCTCAAAGAAACCAAAACCAAGAAGCCAATAGTAAATTTGTATGTTTAATTGGGACAGCCGCTTAAATGGGACAAAAAGCCTCGGTCCCGATGTGCCCCAATTAAGCGAAATCGACTGTATTTACAATTCGGATTGAAAATAAATAAATCGCAATCAACTTTCATTCATTTCCTTTTATACACATACTGTTGACTTTACTAAATGCAAATCCATCTAAAACCATGCCGCCCCCCCCCCCACACTTTTCAGACACTGGCGAGGGAGTCAATTGTACTATATGAAGAGTAGTGGAACTAGCATTTAGTGGTGTCCAGTGTGCACTATAATAGTAGCCTTACAGCTCCACTCACGTGCCAAAACAAAGCAAAATAGCAGAGTGCCACCCGTTGCTGGTGCCACCCGTTGCCCTGAGCAAACCCCGCCCTACCCTTGGTTACGCCACTTTATGTGCGCCCTGGCCGATCAATTATGTGCAGCTCATTTTGTTTTTGGCACGGGGGCTAGATCTTAGAAATAATATATATATATATATATATATATATATATATATATATATATATATATATATATATATATATATATATATTAAATTTGCGGGGCCTGGGGCGAGTGCCGTTGGGGGGGAGGGAGCCTATGGTGAAAATCAAATAACCCTTGATTGTTAGATTTCAGTGACCGTTGGTATCATATTCTTTAGTGTACTTGTCGCGGTGACCCCCAACGAATTGATAGAGCTCTTCTTATGGGAAGGTAAACTAGGCGACCAAGGAACTCATTTCTTGAGGGCTCACTAACTTGTTATACGTCCCTGGCTACCCCTACCCCCCACACACACACACCAACTAACGAACGCCTCTGAGGTCAACAGACAAGTCCACTCTACAAATCTAAATAAAAGTAAACGGTCTTGCATTATTCATATTCTTTGTCATAGACAATGGCGTTGCCGAGCAGTGGGTTGGCCTAAAATAGGAAAAGGAGGTGGTGGAACCCTCCTCAAACTAGTTTCGGTCCTTAAACCCCCCCCTCTCCCGACAGTGGTACAGCAATGTGGACAAAAAAAATCAATATAATCGAGAATAAATAACAGTTTTCTCGATTAATATTATAATTAAAATAATAATAAAATACTTGTTGATGAATTCTCTTTCTCTCTTCTCTCTCTCTCTCTCTCTCTCTCTCTCTCTCTCTCTCTCTCTCTCTCCTTGGCTGCTCTCCCCTTGCCGCGCCTCTCTCTCTCTCTCTCTCCCCCAAGGATTTTAATTTTTTTTTTAATTTAATAGTTTTAGGGCTGCATGAATTGTGAGACCCTTGACAAACTGTAGCAACAGAAGCCCATCTGGTAGCTAAATAAATGAATACAAATAAATTTCGAAAAAAACTGAGATATCAAGCTTTGGGGTCACCCGACAAGTTATGGTGTCGTCTGTCCATCACGAAGCCCCTGCCATTTTCCAGACTCCCTTTGATAATATATTAGTATTGCATACACCCTGCAGTGCTCTTCGGGAACCCCTTTTTTTTCATCCGATTTAATAGGAATTAATACTCGAAGGAGTCCGTTTGGCTGGTTTGTAACCATAGGTCGCGGATGGGCGTGGATGTGTGCAGGACCGGTTAGAGAAAATCAGGGCCTGATGTTATGATGTCACGTCGGCCGCTTTAAAGAAATCTGCACATTGTGTACCGGTAATTGGTGTATACTTTAATTATATATCAACAACCGTAGATTACAGCCATGGTGTGTGTAGGCAATGCACGTGGAAAGGCAATTATAATGAAATATATATTTACTATAGACCAAAGTGTGAGTAGACTGAGGCCTAATGTCCCCCCCCCACGCCCATCCATACTGATGTGCCAGTTACACCCCTGCTGCTTAGACCTGGCGGGGTGGGGGGTGTAATCATTGGCGGCGTTGACACCTACCGCAAGGTGGCCCGATGGTCTTACCGCTAAACGTTTTGGCATGAGGGCCCTAATACAACTAAAAAAAATGTACCCTATTTACGATCCAGTGAGTCCTAGAATGAAGAATGAGTCCAAATCTCCTTTGCGTGCTCTCGTCGTATTTGAGCTTACACCATTATATTTAGGGGTGTGCCGGAATCCGGTCCGGAATCCGGTTCCGCCGGATTTTGCACTATCCGGTGAAATCCGGTTCTGCCGGATTTACATGTATCCGGAATAACCGGATTCCGGAATTCGGAAGATACCGGATTTCTGAATTTGCCAGATTTTGTGACTCACCGGATCATAATCTGAAATAAAAGTAATTCTCTTTCCCGAATTCCACACGATCACGATACATTAATCGATTGTTTCGAGCTTTGAGCTTGTTTAATGTTTTGAACATACCAGAGCTAGTCTCTATCAGCACCGCTAATAGTGGCCAATCAGCCCAATCCCATACATGATAGTGCGGGGATGAGTAATTATTATTCGTGACGTCATCTTAACCGCATTCACCAATGACGTTGTAACAGAAATAATAAGCAACTATACTGCCCAAGCGCCTGGCCACCAGCCCGCCACCTTCATAACAAAATAAATAACAGAAATGAATGGTTTTTGATAAAATCAACATTTAAGTTATTTAGATTTCTCTGAGAGATGGAAAAGATGTCTTCTTTGTTATTAAATTAAAATGCATCACCCACGAAAGTTCCTGTTGAAAAAATAGTTTAATATAAATATTAAATATTGTAAAATGAAAAATAGAATATTTTTCCATTCTGAAATTTCCGTGAAGAAACACTAATTCCCTAACACTAATTAATATAACAAGTCACTTAGTTGGTAATCTAACCCTAACGTAACGTCTTCCATTAAAATCAATTCCTTCCCAATTTTTTTTTATTTTTAATTCTATTTTATAATAAAGGTTATTATAATTCTATTTAAACAAGGAATTAAAAGTCAAATATGCTTTAAAAAAATTGACCGTAATTTTAATTCATATTTTGATTTATATTATCGTTCACTCAATTGTTAAAAATGCGTATCATTTTTGAGTAAAAATTAACATTACGTTAGCGGTCTAGTATAAATTTAAAGGTCTTTGGTGATCTCTATGTCACCAAGCCATCTTCGGCGATTCTCGCTTGCGCTATGATCTGTGCTCTTTGGTTTAAACGACGGTATGACGTAGCCGCGGCCCGCGGCGCTCAGCTGTGATTGTGTGGCATCACTGGGATGTGTACATTATTTGGCTGTGGACTTGGAGTAACTTAACACTGTTAACAAACTAATAGTCATTAGTTAGTTATCAACATCTTATTCTTACTTCTTTAGGCTTGAATAATGGCTTTGTCAAATGCCAATTGAATTCATTAATTTTTTTTTTTCAATTTTCAAACTTGTAAAGTACAGAAATACAGAATTATTGTTCTCAATTCAATTCAATCTTGTTATTTGTTTTTTTTCCAATTAACTATCCATTTCAATACACATCATAAACTATGAACATTTGAACAATAACAATAAGCATCCATCATCCAATGAGCCAATAACAAGACGAGATGAACTCAGATGATGATGTCTGACTTTCTCCTCAGATTCAAAACAATTAGTGCACTACAATAGTTAAAAATTACACTGCCAAATGGCAAGTGCCAAAGTAATGAAAGTAATAGACTAATAGTAAAGTTGTTTTCATTTGACCTTGCAGCGAGTTAGAACTTAACAGCGAGTTTAGTTACATATGGATAATAACTTATTATCAATCTGCGTTATATTCTGATTTCAGTGATTTCTAAACAATTTCTATTTTCTAATTTATTTCAAAGTTCTTCACTTCCAACTTCCAATCAGCCAATGTCATTTAGCCATTTAGGTCAATTGTTCAGAAGGCATCCAAACCCTCAGATTTGCCGGTATCTGCAAAGCAGGCTTGCGGAGCCGCCAATTTTTTTCCGGCTCCGGCTCCCATAAATTTGACGGCTCCGGCTACGGCTCCCTATTAAGATAGTATCACACGAGACACAAATTTTTGTAATTGCGCAACGCAAACATGCCGCTGATAAAAAGTTATGCAAATTTTGTCGCGTTTACCCCCATAGCAGGCCCGTAGCGTGCGGGGGGCAGGGGCCGGGGCCCCCTGCGTTTTGTCTGGCCCCCTCTGCTTATTTGTTCTTCTTAGTAAAATGTATTACCTGCCCCCCTGCTATTGCCTGGCCCCTGCTGTAGAATTTTCACGATACGGGGCTGCCCCATAGTCAGGAACTTGAAAAATATAGGCCTACGCATGTTGGTTTTACTAAAAACAAACCATTTCAGTGCATCCAGAATCATATCATTATTTTCGACCGAGGTTTCACTAGTCGCCATTTTCATAAGTAATAAAAAGTTATTTCAATTATCAAATTAGCAAATAGTAAATTGATATATTATTTAAAATATTTTAAAGACTTCAGTATTTATATTTATTATTTATAAATTCGAAGTGACTATTCGGACCCGGGTACCAATAAACTCCGACTTTTATTCGGACCACGTCGTAATAAAGTCTGATTGTTATTCGGGCCCGTGGCAAATATGCACTTAGCTTAGCTATACATAAACTTTATAATTGTTTTTTTTTTATAATTGTTTGAATTGTATGATTTAATCGTTACTCAGTGTCTAGGGTTCCACTAAGCGGACTCTGTATTATTATTTTTTCGGGTTCCGTCTCATAAAGTTCTACAGCAGGGGCCAGGCAATAGCGGGGGGGGGGGGGGGAGGGGAAGGTAATACATTTTACAAAGTAGAGCAAATAAGCAGAGGGGGCCATACAAAACACAAGGGGGGCTAAGCCCCTCTGGCTCCCACACACGCTACGGGCTTGATTCGCAGTCAAATAATAATACGAAATGACGCGTTCTATTTGTTGTCTTAGTAAAAATTTATTTTAAATGATTGATACAATTATTCTATAAAATAAAACTGTTTTAACTTTATGTATAACAAAATAACATGCCATTAAAAAATTTCGGAGGGTAAACAAGATTTTAAACGAACACAAAACGATTCCCCGTTAAAGATTTCTTGTGGTGATATGCGTGCACGCTATAATTTTAACTCTGTTACTGTTGTGGTGTTCATAAAAATAACATTTCAAATTGTATGAGGCAAACAATCAAACAAATTTGGAATTTTAAAGCTAAAAAAAAAATAAATTCTGCTGTAAAAAAAAAGCCTTTGGGAATCGTGGAGCCGCCAGATTTTTTCGGCTCCAGCTCCGGCTCCAGCAAAAAGTAGCGGCTCCCGGCTCCGGCTCCGGCTCCGCAAGCCTGCTGGAAAGTACCAAAATCCGGAATAATAATCCGGATCCGGTTGGAAAAAAACGGATCCGGCACACCCCTAATTATATTGGTCCTTATAAGGACGTTACGACATTTCAGACAGTAGGGTGTGTTCCCCCCCTGACTTCAACCATCTACTCTGTCCCAGAGTCTCAGCACATTCATGATTCATCGCTAAAACCACCAGTGACTGGTCACCAGTGACCACCAGTGACACCCCCCCACACACACACGACTCTCGGCCAGGAACAGGTTGACCTTTCCGGGGCGTCTTTCATTTAACCTGCGACACAAAAAAGGCATTATGTTAGCTGCCTTTTGTTGTTATGTTTTTGTTCTCATGCCACAGTCCCATGATATATCAATGGCTTTGATCTGATAACAACAACAACAAAAAACGAGTCAAACGTTTTATCGACAGCTGTCGATCTTAAAACAGCATAAATAATTTATGTCTGACCGCTGTGATCTGATAAAATATCTCATAATGGGATGCAGTTCTATGTAATCTGCTCGCAGACTTTTCTGTTGGGTAGATCCCACTCTTTTGCTATTTCATCGGAGTCTTAGATCACGAAATGGGACGTAATCAAATGCATCTATTCTAAGACGTTACCGTCTGAGTACAGTTATCGGTCGTTGTGGGGGCGTTATTAGGCATGCTGCATTCATCACGGAGAGCTCTTATTTGATTTGTATTTTCTTGATTTAAAATTTACAGCATCGATAGTTTATATAATAACGTATTCAAAATGAAAAAGTAATGAATTGTGTACTGTTATGACTTAGCGATGAATCATGAAGTTCTGGCATTGAGGATGATTTTTTTTTAAATTATCATGCTAATATAATCACCATGCTTGTGGCATATATTGGAGCTATAGACACAAATACACGCATTTTTCCAATTTTATTTTCTAAATTAAATGCATATATAAATGTGGACTTTAGGCACCGCCTATAGGCCTGGATATATATATTTGTTACATGCAATTATGTAATAATATTCATAAAGAGGTAAAATTTATCCACCAGATTGTTTCCTATAGGATTTATGCAGGGCTTATCTTAACAGTAATATATATATATATGTGCCATCGGGCTGAAAAGAGTTCTGGGTCCCCTAAGATGGGGGTGGGTTCATCCAAAAAGAATGAAATGTTTATTAATGAAAAGCATGCCCCCCCCCCCCCCAAAGATTTATGTACGCACAGAACATTTGTTGTGTTTGTGGGACTTTAGACAAATGCATATTTGAGGCTCTAGGGAAAGTTACGTTTGAGGCTCTAGGGCAAGGTAGATTTGAGGCTCTAGTGAAAGTTACATTTGAGGCTCTAGGGAAAGTTACATTTGAGGCTCTAGGGAGAGTTACATTTGAGGCTCTAGGGAAAGTTACATTTGAGGCTCTAGGGAAAGTTACATTTGAGGCTCTAGGGAAAGTTACATTTGAGGCTCTAGGGAAAGTTACATTTGAGGCAAAGGTACGTTGGTGACACTTAGCAAAAAAAAAAGAACTCTGCTAAGGCTGCCCTTGCAAATATTGGGCCCCGTATACAATTTTGGACAAAGGGAGCCTCTCTACCCCCCTCCAATTATTTAATTGTTTTAGCCTGGGGCCCTTGACAATGGCTAAGACTGTCCTTCTTTTTGTGAAAGGAGAAATTTGAAATAGAAAAATACCAACAAGTGTTTCCATAATGGGGTGGTGGGGGTGCCTAGTTTTTCTATCTACAAGAGTGGATTTATATACCCCCCCTTCCATTAATCTCTCTCTCTCTCTCTCTCTCTCAACATAAAGAAATCACCACACCACTTACAGAAAAAAAATGATCTGAATGATAAACATAAACAGCCCGGGACGTGTACAATGATAGTAAGGGGATTACGTAACAACCAGGAACTTACACCGCTACACAAACAAAGGTGGTGGCGAGACGAGAGACGGCGATGAGGAAGGCTATACAGTGTGGCGAAGTTCGTGGATGCATTTGTGATTAGCCATCTGGTCTCTCTCTCTCTCTCTCTCTCTCTCAGAGTTAAACCTTGAATACATGTAGCTTTCATTAAAACCACCAATGTCGGTTTTTTTTTTAAACTATTAACAAGAATACGTGTAGCTTTATGCCACAATGTCTAATACACATACCTGCCACTATTTACCACAATGTCTGATACACATACCTGCCACTATTTACCACAATGTCTGATACACATACCTGCCACTATTTACCACAATGTCTGATACACATACCTGCCACTATTTACCACAGTGTCTGATACACATACCTGCCACTATTTACCGCAATGTCTAATACACATACCTGCCACTATTTACCACAGTGTCTAATACACATACCTGCCATTATTTACCACAGTGTCTAATACACATACCTGCCATTATTTACCACAATGTCTAATACACATACCTGCAACTAATTACCCATTAAACTATATGATGTCGTGCATGATATGGTGTAGTGATATTGTATACATGGTAAAACATAGAGGGAATATATTAAGTAAATAGAAGGAATAAATTATATAAGTGTGCTAGTACTTGCATGATATAGATAGATAGATAGATAGATAGATAGATAGATAGATAGATAGATAGATAGATAGATAGATAGATAGATAGATAGATAGATAGATAGATAGATGCAGTAGATAGGTCCGTTGTTATACAAGTTAATTAAAAATAATATTATTAAATAAATAGATAGCATTGTCTTATGTTTCACGTGAAGTCACTGAAAGGAGGAATCGAACATTTTCAAATCGTGTAATCGAATCTGTGGTCTAATCTTGTATCCGTTACTCATTAAATCACTTACACGTTATTTTACAATAAACAAAAAAGGGGGTTTATAAATATTACACCTGTACGTGTACACAACCAGGAACTTGCAACAAAACAAGGAACATATGTAAGGAACTTGGGAACTTTCACCAGGACCTGAAAAAAAAAAATTCCCGAGGTTCTCACTCTGGAACGAACTGGGTCCCCCCCCCCGCACGCGGTCGATAGTCGAGCGCTCTACACCCCGGAGTCATTGTCTATATAGTTTTCACTTTAAAATTTCAGTGCAATAGTTCTAGTTTTTATTGGTCACACACACACACATATAAACAATCAAGGAAACAGCAGGTACCCAATCCTCGCTCTAAATCGGTGCCTGACGTCTGCTTTGACATAGCCAATAAACGTATTGTTCACTCCCCCCCCCCCTACTTCCGTATCCAGCTTTTATGAATTTTATGGAGATTCTAATGGCATAGGTAGGAAAAAAATTTTTTTTTAATGGTGGACCATTATATACGAGAGTGTTTATATAAACTAAAATAAATTAAATGCAATTGTCGTATCATAAGTCATATAATTTACGTTTAAAACAACCAATAGCTTGAAAAAAACTTACTTGTGAGGGGTACCGGCGGACAATACTTTAGCACCCTTGAGGCTGTAGGGAAAGTTACATTTGAGGCTCTAGGGAAAGTTACATTTGAGGCTCTAGGGAAAGTTACATTTGAGGCTCTAGGGAAAGTTACATTTGAGGTTCTAGGGAAAGTTACATTTGAGGCTCTAGGGAAAGTTACATTTGAGGCTCTAGGGAAAGTTACATTTGAGGCTCTAGGGAAAGTTACATTTGAGGCACTAGGGAAAGTTACACTTGAGGCTCTAGGGAAAGTTACATTAGAGGCTCTAGGGAAAGTTACATTTTAGGCTTTAGGGAAAGTTACATTTGTGGCTCTAGGGAAAGTTACATTTGAGGCTCTAGGGAAAGTTACATTAGAGACTCTAGGGAAAGTTACATTTGAGACTCTAGGGAAAGTTACATTTGAGGCTCTAGGGAAAGTTACATTTGAGGCTCTAGGGAAAGTTACATTTGAGGCTCCAGGGAAAGTTACATTTGAGGCTCTAGGGAAAGTTACATTTGAGGCTCTAGGGAAAGTTACATTTGAGGTTCTAGGGAGAGTTACATTTGAGGCTCTAGGGAAAGTTACATTTGAGGCTCTAGGGAAAGTTACATTTGAGGCTCTAGGGAAAGTTACATTTGAGGCTCTAGGGAGAGTTACATTTGAGGCTCTAGGGAAAGTTACATTTGAGGCTCTAGGGAAATTTACATTTGAGGGCTCTGGGGAAAGTTACATTTGAGGCTCTCCCCCCCCCCCCAAGAACATGGCTCATTTTAAAAACATTTAATCGCTTAATTACATTTGAAAGTCTGCGTACAACAACAATAACAACAATAATATTAATAAATAATATGGTGCTACTGAGTTGTGCTATGGTTAATGTCACTGATGACAGTACGTTTGAAACTCCACACACAGTTGTTGCAGTAAATCAAATGAAAATACAAAGAGATAATGAGAAAGCAAAACAAACCAAACTGTCGGCTGCTGACCGCGATGAGTCGACAGTGTTAACAACACGCAGTACCGACTTCACTGGCAAGTTAAAAGAAACATGACCATCTGTGGCCAGGAGAAAGTGAGAGACGTTCAATGTTGTTCCTCATCATCATAAAAAGAGGGGGGGGGGCGTGTCCAGTCGCAAATTTATGACAATGTGCTTTCTTGCGTACGAACAGTGTCAGAGTGTCTGGCATGCGGTGGCATGCACTTTATATATATATATATATATATATATATATATATATATATATATATATATATAAATTGATGGATGGAGATAATAGATAAATGATAGACGACAAATCGATAAATCGATCGACATATCGGTAAATGCCTCTGTTAGGATGAGTTTATCTATTATCAAACCTCTGGTGAGGAAAAAGAGGTGGGGGGGGGGTCAATATATGGTGAAGTTCTTACAACCGCGTGGGGGGGGGGGAGATAATGGCAAGGGAAGTCCATGAGATTTGAACCCATTGTCTGCACCAAGCCACCCGAGCTCACAGCCTAGCGCAGACATGGGCAAATTGCTGTCGGCGGGCCCGGTACGACCTGTTTGATTGTTTGATCCGGGCCGCGCTCCAGTTCTCATTCACATCGATGACGTTTGCATTTAATTGATATTAGTTCATATAACAACACTCTAACCTTCCACTGATATTAGTTCATATAACAACACTCTAACCTTCCATTGATATTAGTTCATATAATAATACTCTAACCTTCCATTGATATTAGTTCATATAATAATACTCTAACCTTCCATTGATATTAGTTCATATAACAACACCCTAACCTTCCATTGATATTAGTTCATATAATAACACTCTAACCTTCCATTGATATTAGTTCATATAACAACACCCTAACCTTCCATTGATATTAGTTCATATAATAACACTCTAACCTTCCATTGATATTAGTTCATATAATAGCATCCATCCTTCCACTTTGAGCACGGCCCTGCCGTCAACTTTAAGAACCAAATGTTTCCCATGTTTCAAAAAGTTTGCCCACCTCTGGCCTACATTGGCGTAGCGAGAGGGGGGGGGCAAAGGAGGGCATCATGCCCGGGCGCTACTCACGAACGGGCCCCAAATGGTCCGCAAAACATATAATATTATTTGGTTTTCGAATGGGAGGAGGGGGGGGCGCTAAAAAGGTATCGTGCACCGGGCGTGAGTTAAGCTCGCTACGCCACTGCTGGCCTACCATCATCATGTCAGTTATTATCACATGATAAATATGCATATGATAGACAGACAGATAGACTGACGGATAGATAGATAGAAAGATAGATAAATAGATAACAATATGCAGCTAGGTATAATAGTTATATCTAGACAGGCTAACACAGTATATATATATATATATATATATATATATATATATATATATATATATAGTCCAGACAAATAAACCAGTCCAGTTCGATAGACATAGGCATATAAAATAACTCAACAGAGAGAGAGAGAGAGACAATGAGCGTATAAATATGTAAGTTTATTTTCAGCCTAAGAAATCATTCGATAATTTGTCATATTTATTCAAATCCTGTCTTAGGATCTAAAGAGTTACTGCGTAGCATTTCACGCTACTTACTTACAGGTGTGTTTCTCACTGTGTGTGTGTTTGTTTATTATTGATGTTTCTGCGCATCTATTTATAAGTCCGGTCAAGGGTGTTTCAGTTGATACACTCACCTTGATGATGGGACCACCTATAACTGACATCGGTGGCGTCGAAACAAGTCATGTGTGGCCCGTGGGGGCATTAAGGACCCCCCCCCGAAAAGAGAAAAAAAATATCACGAGCCTCTCCCCCTCTAAAAAACATACAAACAAACAAACAATATCATTAGGGCTTCCTTTTTGTCGATACTGACGCCACTGATGAATGCATGTTATAGTGTTTCAAAAGCGTTTCATTGCCAACTTGATACCAAATTATATGGAGAAAAGCAGCCCTGGACATGTTTTACTGTCCACAGAAGAGTATGTGATGTCAGGCACGCCGAGAGAGGGGTCAGGGGGGTCATTGCCAGGGGGCCCGCATCTTTAAGGGGGCCCGACTGCCCCGACCATGTCAATTTTTTCACGACTCATTGTTTATTAAGGGGCCCGCAATGATGTCCTGCCCTGGGGCCCTTGTTGGCTCTCGGCGCCCCTGTGTGATGTCACTTCATAAACATTTAATTTATCATACATTTCGTGGTGGGGGGAAAAACCCAACAACAACACGCTATCATTACTTCAAACACACTATCATTACTTCAAACACACTATCATTACTTCAAACACACTATCATTACTTCAAACTCGACAAGAAAAGACTTATTGCTTCTGGGAAGTTTTTTAGTAATTTTTTTATTCTTACTTACTTAATTTTAACGAAACAGTAACAGCGCTTGACAAATATCATTTCACAATTAATATATAATATATATTATGTATAGGGATAGACATATCCCTACAAGTACAAGTAGTCTGATTTATGGTCTGATAAGGGACCGGTCACTTATTACGTAACGCATTTAGAGGGCACCCACGGGTAGAGATGGCACTTGTACCTTTATTCGAGAATTACTCCACATCAAGTACATTTTTGGTGTACTTTTACTTGCCCCCCCCCCCCCGTTAGATATTTTGTACTTTTGTCTTATTTGCAATTTAAAAACGTGTGCAGTCCTGTAAGCACTTGTACACTAAGTACTTGGAATACCACTGCCCTCGGGTACTAGGCAACCAACTGAATAGCCCCCCCCCCCCACAGCAGAGGGTCCCTTGTCCATACATTTCTACCGAATCGGATACTAAAAGGGCCCCTTGTTCATACATTTTACCAAATCGGATGTTATAAGGGCCCCTATATGTATGTTTGCATATGGCCCCAAAATATCTATGAAAGTCTCTGCCTTCGCCCCTTTCCAAAACCTAATAGCGGCTTTAGGCCAAGAATTCCCTAGATATATATAAGTTAGTAGCCAAAAATGCCCTAGATATATATTTATATATACAAGTTGGTAGCCAAGAATATCCTAGATATATATTAGTAGCCAAGAATGCCCTAGATATGTATAAGTTAGTAGCCAAGAATGCCCTAGATATATATAAGTTAGTAGTTTGTTGATCTCAACACATGCTTTTAATGCTTGCCACACAAATCGCCATTTGTATTGCTGGTTGATTCTTCAAGTGGTTTATAGAGAGTTGAGATGTAACCTGTATTTCCGGTTTCAAGTGGGACACCTGTATTGCGTGGCGTCAAACTACCTCGACTTATTCTTCCTTACCTTCGTCTCTCTGGTAACGGCCCTTACATCTGACTCCCACTTTTTTTTTTTGGACTGTTTATAGGCGTGAACTGGTCAACCGTGTAACGGCGATCTGTTGTATTATCGTGTCCACTACACCAGAGCATGTTCCATCCCCACAAGCAATGTTTCCTCTAATTTTTCAAAAGTCTGTGTGAGGTAACTATTACTTACTGTGCGCCATCTAACAGTGTCCAGGCCTTCTTAACTAAAAAAAAAAAAAATATGTGTGTTGACCAGTGATGTCTGTGCTCACGCTCGGCGAAGGAAAACTGCCCATGAGTTATAAAGCCCCCCCCCTCCCCCATTCTAATCCACCATTTATATTTTTTTACTCTTTTTGAGTGTTGTCGCAAGGGTTCTCAAAAAAAAAAACAAAGGGTTTGTAATTGGGGGGGGGGGCATAAAGTTGTCAAAACGACCCTGAACTGTATCACCTGGATGTTGTATCAAATCTGTTGCGGCTGCACATGGATTCAGAGCCGTAGCAAGGAAGTCAACCAAACACCAAGTCAAGGATCCCGAACCCGGCAGGGACCCCAATCGATTTAGAAATGCATCATTATTATTAATCATTAAAAAATTAATTAAAATATTCGGGAGGAGAGGGGCCCCCCACCAATCAGAGTTAGTCAGGTGGCCCAGTTTTGTCCCTTGTGTAGTGGTACTGATTGAAGACAGGGCGCGGCAACAGTGTGCCGGCACTGTCTTAGATGACGATCGTAGATGAACAAGTGCAGTTGTTATTTTTTTTTTTAATTTTGGAACTCCATCCACACCAATAACTAATTACTTACGTGCAGTGGCGTCAACTTATCTATGCAAGGAAATAATCACCGGCATCGTTCAAATTGTTTTAGTTCGAATGACATTAATGGGGGGGGGGGGGTGTACATTGGGAGTCAATCGAAGAGAAAGAAAAAAAATAAGGGGGGGGGAGGCGTATGGCTTAGCCACTCTGCCAGGTATTTGAAGACATATTTCTCTTTTCTACTCGCAGGTGATACAAGTACAAGTAGTCTGATTTATGGTCTGATAAGGGGCCGGTCACTTATTACGTAACGCATTTAGAGGGCACCCACGGGTAGAGATGGCACTTGTACCTTTATTCGAGAATTACTCCACATCAAGTACATTTTTGGTGTACTTTTACTTGCCCCCCCCCCGTTAGATATTTTGTACTTTTGTCTTATTTGCAATTTAAAAACGTGTGCAGTCCTGTAAGCACTTGTACACTAAGTACTTGGAATACCACTGCCCTCGGGTACAGTAGTCTGCTGTAAAATGTAAAGCAATAATAATAATATGTGGTTTTGAATCAGTGGCACCGGTTGGTTATGATTGTCAGGGGTCCAAGAATAGCCAGCAACAGACCCCAGCTACATGAACTGTTACCTCTATGTGCGCACACATACACAGTTCACCATAGATGTTTCGCTTAGTATGCCTGTTTGCCTTGATGATGCGCGCGCACACACACATTAATTTCCTTTCAAAGTTGCGCACAGACAATATTTCTTTTTAGCTGTGCACAGCCTTTGGAAAAATTAGATGTAGTATTGGCCACACCCCTATAAGGCCCTCCACCCATGGTGGCCGTGTGCCACTTTGTACACTTTTAACATATTACTATAATAAGAGTGGACTTAAAGAGCAAAATGAGCCACATGGCAAACTGGGGTCCACACGACCAGTGGCGACCAGCTAAAAATGCTGGGAGGGGCTCACATATAGAAAAAAAATGCGGTGGGGGGGGGCTCACATATAAAAAAACTACAGTTTATATAGTAAAATATGTATGATGATTTGGTCTGGGGGGGGGGCCTCAAGCCCCCCCCACCTGGTTGCGCCACCGTACACGACTAGCACTTACAAGAAT